>OW052252.1:9642500-9895000 GCA_932526585.2 Philonthus cognatus | reverse complement strand
ATCCATACTTTCCTTCCTCTCTCCTCCGATCCACACCTCGCCCTTGCCACAATCACCCTATCCTCTCTACCCCATCCCTTCTCTATCAAATACTTCGGCACTCTTCCATACACCTGCCACCTCCCATACATATCATTATACTCACTTCTCTCAATACGCCCTTGCCTTTCTTGCCCTTCTACCTCCTTCCCTTTCCCCCTCACCCACTCATCCACCTTCACCCCATTTCCTAGCCATTCCATTACCTTCGCCTCCGACAGCCCTACCCTCTCATACATTTTCCTCCTCTCCCCCCTCCATCTACCCTCACCCCCACACACACTCGTCACCCATACATCCTTCACCAATCTCTCTTCCTCCATTTCCCACAATCTCATCTCGTACCTCACCACCCTCACCATTGCCTCCCACTCTAGCCTCTCTCTGTTCGTCTCCTGAAGCACTATGTAGCTGGGCGTGGACCTCTCCACCCCCAACATGCGCTTCAGGAACCACATCTGCTCCCTCTCTATCAGCTCGTACCCTTTCGTCCCCCACACTTCCACTCCATACATTAGCACCGATCTCACACACGCATCCCATATTTTACACGCAACCGTCATATTGTTCCCCATCCACTTCCCCCACTTGCCCCACGCCATTCCCCACGCCTTCCTCGCCTTACTCTGCACCCACCTCACATGCTCCTCATACCCTCCCGTTCCTTTGAACCAAAACCCTAAATACTTGAAAGTTTTCACCCTCTCAATAACTACCCCCTTCCACTCCAATTCTTTCACCTTCCCCTCTCTCCCTTTATTTCTAAACTTCACCCACTTCGTTTTCACTACATTCACATTCATTCCTCTTCTATCCATAAACCTCTCCACTCTCTTCAACATCTCTTTCATCCCTTCATATTCTCTTGCCACTAACACAACGTCATCCGCATATGCCAACATCCATACTTTACTTTTACCCATCACCACTCCCCCTGCCTGCCCTTTCCTCATCACCTCTTCCAATTCACTCATGTATACATTAAAGAGCATCGGGCTCAGCGGGCACCCCTGCCTCAAACCCTCCCACGTTCTGAAACACCCCGACACCTCCTTCCCCACTTTCGCCACCACCCATGTCTCCTCATACACTCTCCTCACCCACTCCACCATCCCCTCACTCACTCCTCTCCTTCTCAAGCACTCTATCAAACTCTCCCTCGGCACCGAGTCATACGCTGCCTTCAGATCCATAAATACCGCATACACACATCCTTTCTCTTCCATCACTCTCTCTACCATTCGCGCCAGGGTAAAAACCTGCTCTCTCGTCCCCCTCCCCCTTCTAAACCCCCCCTGCGTCTCCGGTATTATCCCCTTTTCCTCCACCTCCACCTCCATGCGATTCCTCACAATCATCATCGCCAGCTTGTATCCAATGCTTGTTATTGTTATCCCCCTATAGCTACTGGCCTCCTTCTCATCCCCTCCTTTATATACCGGACACATCATCCCAACCCTCCACTCTTCCGGAAAGCTCACCTCCCCCCTCCACATCTGATTCAACAGCTCCTTGAATTTTTTCTTCCCTTTTTCCCCAATCTCCTTCCACATCTCTGCCTTGAGACCATCCCTCCCTGCCGCCTTTCCACTCTTCACTTCCTTAAACGCCCTCTCCACCTCCTCCTCCGTGAACTCTTCCCCTCTGTCTCCACATCTGCTTTCTCCAATCTCCCCCGGTACTCCGCTCCCTTCTCTGCATTTCCTTGTCCATTCCCTCAGCGATACCCCTACCTGCCTCCTTCCCTCCCCTCTCCTCAATATTCTCCACATTTCCGCCTCGTTTTTACATTCCCTCAAATCCTCGCTCGCTTTTTCCACCGCCTTTAGCTTCTTCTTCTCACATACATCCTCATACCTCCTCCTTACCTCCGCCACTCTCCTTTCTCCCCCTACGCCTCCTACACACTCTTTCACCGCCCTCCTCAGCTCCTTTTTTCTCTGCCTGCATTCCTCATCAAACCACGCATCCGCCCGTCTTCTCTCCCCCTTTCTCTTTCTTGCACACCCCACTATTATCCGCTCCATCTCCTCTATCGTGCTGACCTCCTCCCATTTAACCCTCCCCAACTTACTCCTCATATCCTCCATCGCTTTTATCCCGCACTCCAGCACCTCGCTTTCCTGCTCTCTTTCACTCCCGTGTCCCTCCTTTATCCACATCTTCACCTTTAACGGTAGGTGATCCGATCCCAACACCTCCTCTACCTCCATACTCCTTATCTCCCCTCTTGCTATTCCCTTCACCACTACATAGTCAATCACTGATGCCCCTCTTGCCCCTATGTACGTTTTCTTCCCCTCCCAGTCCCCCTCCGTGCACCCGTTTAACAGTTCCCACCCTTCCTCCATCACCCACTCCTTCATTCTCCTTCCCTCCCCGTTTATACATTTATCCTGCGAGCTCCTTTTCCTCATTGAACCGTCCTCCTTAAGTCCTCCCCCCGCTTCTCCTATTCTCGCGTTGAAATCCCCCCCCACCATCCACCTTCCTCCTTCTCCTGCTCTTTCATCTATCTCCCTCCTTACGTCTCCCCAGTTTTTACTCACATATAACACCCCCACGTTCATCTTGTATCCCCCTCGCTGGTACTTGACCCACACCAGTCCTTCACATCCCTCCATCATCTCCCCCTTGCTTCCTTTCCTGTCTTCTTTCCATCCAACAATCATTCCCCCCTTCGCCCTTCCCTTTTTCGCACATTTGGTCGCCTCTTTCATCTCCCATCTAAACCCCATTGGTAACCATCCTTTCACCTCCCTCCAATCCTTCTTCACCATCCACGTCTCCACTATCCCCACTACGTCCTTCCCGATTACCCACTCCTCAAAATCTCTCCTCCACTTGCACTCCTGCCCTTTAGACTTTATTCCCGCCACATTCCAAAACCCTAGCGTTATCACCTCTTCTTCCTCCCCTCCCCCACACCTGCTTCCTCGTCCCCCGCTCCTCTCACGGCTCTTCCGCCTCTGCCCTATCTTCCCCCCTTTGACCCTTCTATCTCCGCTCTCCCCATCTCTCCTCCCCCCTTCCTCCACCTCCACACTTTTCCCAACTTCCTCCTCCATCCTCCTATTTCCACCTTCCTCCCCTCCCACTACCTCACTCCTTCTTACTTTTTTGCCACCTCCTGCCTCTCCAACATCTCCTTCTCCTTGTTCCATCTCCACTCTTCCCCGTTAATTATCACTTTCTGGTACCCCACTCTTGTCACTTTCCCCTTTTCCCTCTCCTGTCCTGCTATCTCTCTTAGGCGTTTTTGCACCCTCCTCTCCTCCTTCGTCAGGTCCTCGTCTATAAAAATCCTTTCTTTCATTTCTCTTAATTTACTTTTGCTTCTCAATATGGCCAGTTTTTCGTCTAGTTTTCCCAGTTTTACCACCACCAATCTTCCCACCCTATCCACCACATAACTCTCCTGCACCTCCGCGTCTATGCCCAGCGCCTCCTTCAGGAAGTCCTTTACTTCTCCCTTCCCCTCTAACACCTTCCCTTTTATTACGAGGTTGTTCCTCCTCTCCTGTTTCTCCCTCTTCTCCGCCTGCCCCTCCAGGTCCACTATTTTGTGTAGCAACTGCTCTCTTTCCCTCCTCCATGCTTCTTTCATCTCCCTCATTTCCTCTCTCCACATCTCCCTTGCTTCTCTCATCTCCTCCTTCCACATCTCCCTCTCCTTCCTTGTTTCTCTCATCTCCTCCTTCCACATCTCCCTCTCCTTCCTTATCTCTTTTAGCACTAATTCCACCATCTCTCTACAATTCCCATTGCATCCTTCACCACTCTTTTCTTCATCCCTTCCCTTTTCTCCTCCCGTCTCAAACGAGGTGTCTGCCACCTTCCTCTTATCCCCTCCCTCTCCCTCTCTCAACTCCCCTGTTCCTTGCGGCGATCTCTGAACTCCCGCTCCTCGACCAAACACCCCCCTCCTGACCTCCTCCTCCTGCCTTTCCCATCCCTCCACCTCCTTTCTCTCTTTCTGCCTCTTTGCCGTCGCCATTCTCGCTCCTCGGCCTCTTTATGCGCGCTGTAGCCGAGCGTATTATAAACGCTGTATTATTTGTTTTCAATTCTGCTCGTGAATTATGTTTTTTTTTTTGCAGCCCGCAATAAAAAAAACGCACAAGCAAAAAAGCTACGTCGCTTGACCTCGACCGTGAAATTGACGGCTTCGCGAACGCTCCGTGCCGATCTAATTCGCGTAATTACTTTTACCCCACGGGAGATATGTTTTTCAAACTTTTACAGTTTGTCGGCTGATGATCGATGTTAATCTGGTCCAAAACACGCGTTTTATTTTCGTATACTACACTTGAGGATTCACTTTATCTGCGGAGCAACCATTTACTGTGATCACACTCTCACACTCTCAATGGATAGAAGCTTCGAAAAGTAGAACAATTTATTTCTTCATCTAATATCCAAGAAATTAAAAAAGATCCTACACCACAACTTCAAAAAGAAATCAGAACATTTATCACTAATCCTAATTCCCTCTTTTCACCCTCTGATAAATATAAATTAATTCCTATGAACCCTACAGCACCTAGACTCTATGGCCTCACAAAAATTCACAAAGACAACATTCCCATACACCCCGTAGTGTCCTATATAAATTCACCAACACGTCATATTGCAATAGAACTAAATTCTATTTTTAACACTATAACTAACTTTAGCGACCCCCATTCTATTAAAAATTCTGTAGAACTAACCAAGTCACTAGAAAACATAACATTAGAGAGTAATTGTAAACTTGTTTCCTTTGATGTCTCCAACATGTTTGCAAAAATCCCACCCGCCGATTGCATGGAGCAAATCATTAAACACTTAGATAAAAGTAATGTTAACCCCATAGTAAAATCAGATTTCATATCATTATTAGATTTAATAACACTGGTCGGCATGAAAATCGGCCCTGACACCATTCCTGCTGATTCTTATGTAAAATTACCTCCTGGATCCGAATATGACCCCCGTTTTCCCCCATCACCCACCGTTTTCGGGGGAGGCCCCCCCACCTATTTTTATCACTTTTCGATAATTTGGAGGGATGAAAAGGATTATTTTAGCCTTTACGTTTCTTCTGAGGGGCTAGAGAGGTGAAAAGTTCCAAAACATGAACATTTGTAGCAAGGAGGTAGATTTGGGGGTGATAGAAAGAAAGAAATCAATACAATAAAGGAAATAGCATTGAATAATGGCTACACAACTTCACTAATAGACAATTTAATTCATAATTATGAAATGAAAGAGGTGCAGAAATTCTTCTACCCTAGAATTAGCTCAATAGATAATCAACATTTTAAAACAATCAGCTACTATGGTACAATAAGTTGTAAAATTAAAAACATCCTTAAAAAATGTAACATTAATGTAATATTAAAAACGCCCCATAAACTTAATAATATAATTTTCAACCCAAAAACAAAACTTAATCCCCTAGTTAGATCAGGCATTTATAAATTGAACTGCGAAAATTGTAAAGGTGTGTACATTGGACAATCTGGTCGTAGAATCGAAATAAGATTAAAAGAACACGAGCGAGCCTATAGATTAAAACATAATAGTTCTACTTATGCTAACCATCTTTTAGAAGAGAATCACACTTTTGGCGAAGATGTACTTTCAGTAATCCATTTTGCCGAAAAAGGTCGTAAAATGGATTTACTGGAAGCACTAGAAATACACAAGGCCCGAATTAATCCCGGAATTTCCCTTCTTAATGACCAGGTTGACCTAATGTACACCCCTCTCTTCGAAGCCGTATAGTTTTTAACGTGTAATTTGTATTTACTTTAGTTTGAGAATGACTATTAGATAGTCGAAACTAGTCACACAATTAAATGTAAGATTTAGTGGTTAAACAAAGTAAAAAGTGTTTTATTTACAAGTGTATTTAAGATGTACCACAAAGTGAACGCCTACAACACCAAACAATTAACAATGGAAATATTTACTTCATGCGCCAGGTGTGTAAAACACTAATTTAATTTGAAGTTGAAATACATACCTTTACATCACAGGATTCAAATAAAATAAAGATACTTGTTACGGTTCAAAATTGCCATACGCAATTTTTCTCCGTACATCGTTAACTTTGCTACGGTTTATCCCTTTATAATTAAAAACTAGTATATATTTCTTCGCAGTTAATCTTGAGTAATTAAATGCGTTTCTGGAGTTGTAACATTTTTTTCTCCGTACATCGTTAACTTCGCTACGGTTTATCCCTTTGTAATTAAAAACTAGTATATATTTCTTCGTAGTTAATCTTGAGTAATTAAATGCGTTTCTGGAGTTGTAACGTAGATGAATTAAAAGCCTTGCATGCTATTTGGGTTGCATATATCGCTACTATTTTCTACGATTTCTAGGAATTAATTTCTATCGGTTTACTGTTGTTCGGAAACTGCTAATTTAATTAACTCACGATCGGGGAATTTATCTGAGTTATCATACAGTACATTGGATTATGTATATTGTTAGCTGGTGGAATGAATTGGAAATGGAGGAATTAATAGCCTTGCATGCTATTTGGGTTGCAAATCTCGCTACTATTTTCTACGATTTCTAGGAATTAATTTCTATCGGTTTATTGTTGTTCGGAAACTGTTTATTTAATTAACTCACGATCGGGGAATTTATCTGAGTTATCATACAGTACATTGGATTATTTATATTGTTAGCTGGTGGAATGAATTGGAAATGGAGGAATTAATAGCCTTGCATGTTATTTGGGTTGCATATCTCGCCACTATTTTCTACGATTTCTAGGAATTAATTTCTATCGGTTTATTGTTGTTCGGAAACTTTATTTAATTAACTCACGATCAGGGAATTTATCTGAGTTATCATACAGTACATTGGATTATGTATATTGTTAGCTGGTGGAATGAATTAGAAATGGAGGAATTAATAGCCTTGCATGCTATTTGGGTTGCAAATCTCGCTACTATTTTCTACGATTTCTAGGTATTAATTTCTATCGGTTTATTGTTGTTCGGAAACTGTTTATTTAATTAGCTAACGATCGGGGAATTTATCTGTGTTATCATACAGTACATTAGATTATGTATATTGTTAGCTGGTGGAATGAATTGGAAATGGAGGAATTAATACCTTGCATGCTATTTGGGTTGCATATCTCGCTACTATTTTCTACGATTTCTAGGAATAAATTTCTATCGGTTTATTGTTGTTCGGAAACTGTTTATTTAATTAACTCACGATCGAAGAATTTATCTGAGTTATCATACAGTACATTGGATTATGTATATTGTTAGCTGGTGGAATGAATTGGAAATGGAGGAATTAATAGCCTTGCATGCTATTTGGGTTGCATATCTCGCTACTATTTTCTACGATTTCTAGGAATTAATTTCTATCGGTTTATTGTTGTTCGGAAACTGTTTATTTAATTAACTCACGATCGGGGAATTTATCTGAGTTATCACACAGTACATTGGATTATGTATATTGTTAGCTGGTGGAATGAATTGGAAATGGAGGAATTAAATGCCTTGCATGCTATTTGGGTTACATATCTCGCTACTATTTTCTACGATTTCTAGGAATTAATTTCTATCGGTTTACTGTTGTTCGGAAACTAATAATTTAATTAACTCACGATCGGGGAATTTATCTGAGTTATCACACAGTACATTGGATTATGTATATTGTTAGCTGGTGGAATGAATTGGAAATGGAGGAATTAATAGCCTTGCATGCTATTTGGGTTGCATATCTCGCTACTATTTTCTACGATTTCTAGGAATAAATTTCTATCGGTTTATTGTTGTTCGGAAACTGTTTATTTAATTAACTCACGATCGAAGAATTTATCTGAGTTATCATACAGTACATTGGATTATGTATATTGTTAGCTGGTGGAATGAATTGGAAATGGAGGAATTAAAAGCCTTGCATGCTATTTGGGTTACATATCTCGCTACTATTTTCTACGATTTCTAGGTATTAATTTCTATCGGGTTATTGTTGTTCGGAAACTGTTTATTTAATTAACTCACGATCGGGGAATTTATCTGTGTTATCATACAGTACATTGGATTATGTATATTGTTAGCTGGTGGAATGAATTGGAAATGGAGGAATTAATAGCCTTGCATGCTATTTGGGTTGCATATCTCGCTACTATTTTCTACGATTTCTAGGAATTAATTTCTATCGGTTTATTGTTGTTCGGAAACTGTTTATTTAATTAACTCACGATCGGGGAATTTATCTGAGTTATCATACAGTACATTGGATTATGTATATTGTTAGCTGGTGGAATGAATTGGAAATGGAGGAATTAATAACCTTCCATGCTATTTGGGTTGCATATCTCGCTACTATTTTCTACGATTTCTAGGAATTAATTTCTATCGGTTTACTGTTGTTCGGAAACTGTTTATTTGTTTAACTCACGATCGGGGAATTTATCTGAGTTATCATACAGTACATTGGATTATGTATATTGTTAGCTGGTGGAATGAATTGGAAATGGAGGAATTAATAACCTTGCATGCTATTTGGGTTGCATATATCACTACTATTTTCTACGATTTCTAGGAATTAATTTCTATCGGTTTATTGTTGTTCGGAAACTGTTTATTTAATTAACTCACGCTAGAGGACTTTATCTGAGTTATCATACAGTACATTGGATTATGTATATTGTTAGCTGGTGGAATGAATTGGAAATGGAGGAATTAATAGCCTTGCATGCTATTTGGGTTGCAAATCTCGCCACTATTTTCTACGATTTCTAGGAATTAATTTCTATCGGTTTATTGTTGTTCGGAAACTGTTTATTTAATTAACTCACGATCGGTGAATTTATCTGAGTTATCATACAGTACATTGGATTATGTATATTGTTAGCTGGTGGAATGAATTGGAAATGGAGGAATTAATAACCTTGCATGCTATTTGGGTTGCATATCTCGCTACTATTTTCTACGATTTCTAGGAATTAATTTCTATCGGTTTATTGTTGTTCGGAAACTGTTTATTTAATTACCTCACGCTAGAGGACTTTATCTGAGTTATCATACAGTACATTGGATTATGTATATTGTTATCTGGTGGAATGAATTGGAAATGCACTGATGACGTTTGATTTTCGCGGTTCATTATTTTGGTAGGGAGGACGGAAGAGCGGTTGTTTCTCGGGACGGCGATGCATCCCCTAGAAAAATAAACTTCTCTAAATTCGAAATTTTCCTTCATGCTTAGTCTAGGAGTGGAAATCACTTGTTTAAAGCTTAAAAATGAACTTAAAAAAAAACAGTGAGTATCTCAAGATTTACAGAAAATAGGCTGAATTTGGAATACTATTTATAGAAAAACTCTCTGTATAATCTAAATACATATTTAAGGGTCATTTTTGATGTACGAAAATCGTCATTTTTTATTCCAGCCTTCCCAGAAAAGCTAGAGTTACGAAAAAAATCATAGAAATCTTGACCCCATTTTAGGACCTGTGTACATCGCTTATGATTCTAACTATTATCGTTTCTGTGATTTATTTTTTAGGACCTGTGTACATCGCTTATAATTCTAACTATTATCGGTTCTCTGAGAAAAAAAACATGAAAATTGCGATAATTTTCAATCACGAAATAATCTTCAAAAATTCTCACGGATTTGCAAAACCGATGCACACCGGACCTATTTTTTACCCTGAACATTTCTGTAAAGTTAGATTTTCACGAAATGACCTGGGAAGGTTCAAATAAAAATTTTCACTCGTTTTGCAATTTTCCGCATACCGTCTCGCCACCTAGTGGTTGTATAGCGGAAATGGGGTATTTACAGTTCAGGGTGTATTTAATAGATGGCGATCTTACGTGACAACAATTTGCGGGATTTTTTTGAAAAAGTCGTTATTTTAGCCACTGCTCGCAGATTTTTATGATCTGTTCTCGTGGCTTTTTAGATATTTTATACTTTTTCTAATCTTTGCTTTTCAAACTGCTGTTTTTACGACAAACTTATTACGACATTGCTATTTTAAGGGTCATTTTTTATGTACGAAAATCGTCATTTTTTATTCCAGCCTTCCTAGAGATGCTAGAGTTACGAAAAAATGCATACATTATCCCCCCATTGACCCCATTTTAGGACCTGTATGCATCGCTTATGATTCTAGCTATTATCGTTTTTCTGAAAAAAAATCATGAAAATTGCAATAATTTTCAATCACGAAATAATCTTCAAAAATGCTCACGGATTTGCATAACCGATGCACACCGGACATATTTTTGCCCCCTTAACATTTCTGTGAAGCTAGATTTTTACGAAATGGCCTGGGAAGGTTAAAATAAAAATTTTCACTCGTTTTGCAATTTTCCGCATACCGTCTCGCCACCTAGTGGTTGTATAGTGGAAATGGGGTATTTTCAGTTCAGGGTGTGTTTAATAGATGGCGATCTTACGTGACAACAATTTGCGGGATTTCATTGAAAAAGTCGTTACCTTAACGTTTCTAAGCCACTGCTCGCAGATTTTTATGATCTGTTCTCGTGGCTTTTTAGATATTTTGCACTTTTTTTAATCTTTGCTTTTCAATCTGCTGTTTTTATGGCAGACTTATTACGACATTGCTATCTTAATAGCAATTCTGAGTTGTTTTCACAACTTTTATTATTTTAATATAGATTTTTTTTACACGTGTGTTTTTTTTTTGTAGGGCCAACAGTGTGAGGGTGTGCGGAAATTCAAAAAGAATGGGTTGCAAGCGTATTGTGCAAAAGGCTAAAATCAGGTGAGTGTTTAAACACAATTTGCAAATAAATACACGGAGACATTTATTGTCACTACGAAATTAAATCTTGCTATAAGATGAATGTGGGTGTATTGTAGTGTTAAGTAAGTGTTCAATGTTATTACTAATATTCGAGTATAAATAATCTTTCAATTGTAGGAGATATTTTTGAATTGCCCGCTTGCGCGCGCCATCCAACGCCGCGGAAAGGAAATGTATTTTATGTTGGCTAGACTTATGAGATTTTATTAGGCTATGTTCAGGTTGTTGAATCATAGAGAATTATTAGTAGATGAGAAGGTTACGTTACGTTATGTGAAATTGTTGTTAGCGATTATTAAAGTTTTAAACAAATGCAGTCCATCTAATTTCCAACGCCACGAAGAGGCCATCCCCGACTACAATATACTATCATAATATCAAAATTATAGTATAATGCATCTTTAGTTATTATACGTTTTTTTTTTTATTCATTAACGTTAAATAGTGTTCTGTTAATTTGTATTTGGTTTATTCATGTTATAACAAAACATAAAATCTGGTGATTTTTTAGACGAAGTTTTCAGACATCTGGCAGTCTAGAGTTGGCAACACCAACTTGTCTAGGGGCAACACTGAATCACATCCTATTTCAAATTTCACACGTGTTTGCTGACATCCTGACATAACCTATAAACAATTCCTGTGAGCACAAATCATTTTTTAAAACCTATCCATTTGTTTTTTGAGAACACGTCGTGAAAATAGTAATGGGTAAAATCAATAAGCAAAAACATAAAATAGGAAGGCTACTGAGCCCAACCAAACCAATTAAACCATTCAGAACATCACCGATATCCCTTTCACAGAACCGTTTAACCGAAATAAATCCTTGGAAAACGAAACCAGATGTCGAACAAGACCTGATCACGATTAAAACCAAAATGGACAAACCGTCCGTTTCGCTTCCGTTGAACGTGGAACGCAAGAAGGTGATTTCCAAATTGGCGAAGAGAATACTGGTGGATAAGAAGGTTAAGGTTAAGAGGTTGATGAAGGGATTTAAGCCGTTGACTGCCGTCGAGGTGAAGAGCGTTAAGAAGCCCGATCGGTCGGTTAATAGGTTTTTGTATTTCGATCACGCTGAAGTGACTGAGGATAATACCGATGAACGGTGGTCGATTGATGATTTATTGGGGGGTTGTGAGGTGGATTTATCCGGGGGGGTGGAGATTAATGAAGTATTTAAAAAAAGGTCAGATGTTCAAATGTAAGTACATAACATTTTTCTTTTAAGTATACATATTATTTAAGTATACATATTATTTAAAAAATTTAAGTATACATATTATTTAAAAAATTTAAGTATACATATTATTTAAAAAATTTAATAGTTGAGGCTGTTACTTGCTGAAATTCCACACCAACACTTTTAGTAAATAACACACTTGGTTAAGATTTCACTGTTTATTGATTGAATTGTTTCGCCACACAGCGGCTTCATCCGGCAGATGAATAATAATGTTCAACATTCGACATGTTTGGATTTGTTTGTGATGTATGCTGGTAACTAATGAACGGTACTTTGGTCGGTCTATTTCGTACGATTGCAAAAATCCCAAACACGTTCACGATTAACAATCCGGTAATCAGAGAATTCCCCAACAGTTGGCAGTACACTCCTAACTGTTGTCTCTGCTGAACGGGCCCAATGAATCATTATTCATCTGCCTGATGAAGCGACTGTGTGGTGAAACAATTGTTGCAGTGTCAATCAATAAACAGTGAAATCTTAACCAAGTGTGTTATTTACTAAAAGTGTATACATATTATGATGTGTATTTTGTAAATTTTTAGATATTGTAAACTTTTTTTTTTCCTCTTCCTTGTTGCAAGTTTCCAGTTTCGCTAAGAAACAATGACTTGTGTTCCTTTGGTGGATTTGATGAATAATGGAATTCATCAAATTTGTTCTTTTTCTCCTCTAGGGAATGTATTGTGTTTTTGAGTTTGAATTAATTAATAAACCAGCAAACTAATTAATTAATTAATTCAAAACTCTCGCCGATTCTCGCGATTTCGTCCGATGTGTGATTTTTCAGTCTCTCGATCATGTTATTTCTTCTGATTCTTGCTGTTTCAAGCGGTTCTGCTGCCTTGATGTCTCTTCGTAGGTTTTTATTTGAAATGTAGTATGGAGCTCCCAAGGCTCGTCGGATCAGAATGTTGTCGTCGATTTCCATTCGTTTGAGTGTTTTACTGCTTCCCGTAATCGCGATTTCCAGACCGTATTCTGCAATCGGTTTTAGCACCGTGTTTAGGATTTTCCTGCGGTTCCGGATGCTCAGCGGGCTTCCATCTTTTAGAAGGCAGAATAAGCTCTTGGCGCGTTTTTTCGCAAGACCTCCTCTTCGTCTTACGTGTTTGTAAAAGCTCAATTTCCTATCTATCGTAACGCCTAGATAGGTTATTGAGCTTTTAATGTTGATTTTCTTCTTCCGGTTGATGTACACGTACTTCCTCGGAGGAATTTTTCTCCCCAGGAAAATGGCTTCAGTTTTGGTCGTGAACTTTATAATTGAGTGTTTTATATGGGCGGCACATCAAGTAAAATTTGGATTTAGATAAGCCTGTAAATTTGGTTTGATCACGACCGAGCCATATTTTCGGGCTTTCCTAAACTCGAAATTTTACTTCATGTGCCACGCGTATAAAACACTAAAATATTGTGAAATTCATGTATATTTAAGTCGATTATCTCGTAAACGGAGCGTGCTGTAAAAAACATATATTTCTGTGAAAATGTAGAGAATTTGATACCGCGCGACTTTTGTTTGAAACATCTTTTGTTATTTTGTACAACAATCAAGATATCGTTAGACAAACAATTCTAGGTTAGTAAATATGTATATATATATAATCATTTAAAATCCCTTTTACCCTTTAGGGTGTCGAGATTAGTAAATATGTAATAAATTGATTTTTCGCTCTGGAGCTTTAAAAACCTGGAATTACGTGTGGGATTGTGGGGCTGATAGGTGCGGAAAGTGAGGTTAGGTTAGGTTCACGTTACCACAATTTAAGTCGTTTATCTCGTAAACGGAGATTGCTATGAAAAAAAATATTTTGGGGAAAATATAGAGAATTTAATACCGGATGTCTTTTGTTTGAAACATTCTTTGTTATTTTATGCAACAATCGAGATATCGTTAGACAAACAATTCTAAGTTAGTAAATATGTAATAAATTAATTTTTCGCTCTGGAGCTTTAAAAACCTGGAATTACGTGTGGGATTGTGGGAGTTGATAGGTGCGAAAAGTGAGGTTAGGTTAGGTTCACGCTACCGCGATTGAAGTCGATTATCTCGTAAACGAAGAGTGTTACAAAAAAAATATTTCCGGGAAAATATAGAGAATTTAATACCGGATGTCTTTTGTTTGAAACATTCTTTGTTATTTTGTGCAACAATCGAGATATCGTTAGACAAACAATTCTAGGTTAGTAAACATGTAATAAATTCATTTTTCGCTCTAGAGCTTTAAAAACCTGGAATTACGTGTGGGATTGTGGGAGTTAATAGTTGCGGAAAGTGAGGTTAGGTTAGGTTCACGTTACCGCGATTTAAGTCGATTATCTCGTAAACGGAGAGTGCTATGAGAAAATTTATTTTTGGGAAAATATAGAGAATTTGATACCGCGCGACTTTTGTTTGAAACATCTTTTGTTATTTTGTACAACAATCGAGATATCGTTAGACAAACAATTCTAGGTTAGTAAATATGTAATAAATTAATTTTTCGCTCTGGAGCTTTAAAATCCTGGAATTACGTGTGGGATTGTGGGAGTTGGTAGGTGCGGAAAGTGAGGTTAGGTTTGGTTCACGTTACCGCGATTTAAGTCGATTATCCCGTAAACGGAGAGTGCTACAAAAAAAATATTTCTGGGAAAATATAGAGAATTTAATACCGGATGTCTTTTGTTTGAAACATTCTTTGTTGTTTTGTACAACAATCCAGATATCGTTAGACAAACAATTCTAGGTTAGTAAATATGTAATAAATTAATTTTTCGCTCTGGAGCTTTAAAAACCTGGAATTACGTGTGGGATTGTGGGAGTTGATAGGTGCGGAAAGTGAGGTTAGGTTAGGTTCACGCTACCGCGATTTAAGTCGATTATCTCGTAAACGGAGAGTGCTACAAAAAAAAATATTTCTGGGAAAATATAGAGAATTTAATACCGGATGTTTTTTGTTTGAAACATTCTTTGTTATTTTGTGCAACAATCGAGATATCGTTAGACAAACATTTCTAGGTTAGTAAATATGTAATTAATTAAGTTTTCGCTCTGGAGCTTTAAATACCTGTAATTACGTGTGGGATTGTGGGAGTTGATAGTAGCGGAAAGTGAGGTTAGGTTAGGTTCACGTTACCGCGATTTAAGTCGATTATCTGGTAAACGGAAAGTGCTATAAAAAAAATATTTATGGGAAAATATAGAGAATTTGATACCGCGCGACTTTTGTTTGAAACATTTTTTGTTATTTTGTACAACAATCAAGATATCGTTGGATAAACAATTCTAGGTTAGTAAATATGTAATAAATTAATGTTTCGCTCTGGAGCTTCAAAAATCTGGAATCACGTGTGGGATTGTGGGAGTTGATAGATGCGGAAAGTGAGGTTAGGTTAGGTTCGCGTTACCGCGATTTAAGTCGATTATCTCGTAAACGGAGAGTGCTATGAAAAAAAATATTTTTTGGAAAATATAGAGAATTTAATACCGGTTGTCTTTTGTTTGAAACATTCTTTGTTATTTTGTGCAACAATCGAGATATCATTAGACAAACAATTCTAGGTTAGTAAATATGTGATAAATTAATTTTTCACTCTGGAGCTTTACAAACCTGGAATTACGTGTGGGATTGTGGGAGTTGATAGGTGCGGAAAGTTAGGTTAGGTTTGGTTCACGTTACCGCGATTTAAGTCGATTATCTCGTAAACGGAAAGTGCTATGAAAAAAAAATATTTCTGGGAAAATATAGAGAATTTATTACCGGATGTCATTTGTTTGAAACATTCTTTGCTATTTTGTGCAACAATCGAGATATCGTTAGACAAACAATTTTAGGTTAGTAAATATGTAATAAATTATTTTTTCGCTCTGGAGCTTTAAAAACCTGGAATTACGTGTGGGATTGTGGGAGTTGGTAGGTGCGGAAAGTGAGGTTAGGTTAGGTTCACGTTACCGCGATTTAAGTCGATTATCCCGTAAACGGAGAGTGCTATGAAAAAAAATGTTTCTGGGAAAATATAGAGAATTTAATACCGGATGTCTTTTGTTTGAAACATTCTTTGTTATTTTGTCCAACAATCGAGATATCGTT
This sequence comes from Philonthus cognatus, assembly GCA_932526585.2. NCBI lineage: Eukaryota > Metazoa > Arthropoda > Insecta > Coleoptera > Staphylinidae > Philonthus > Philonthus cognatus. The sequence continues at coordinate 9,878,829 of OW052252.1, read as the reverse complement.
AGACAAACAATTCTAGGTTAGTAAACATGTAATAAATACATTTTTCGCTCTGGAGCATTAAAAACCTGGAATTACGTGTGGGATTGTGGGAGTTGATAGGTGCGGAAAGTGAGGTTAGGTTAGGTTCACGTTACCGCGATTTAAGTCGATTATCCCGTAAACGGAGAGTGCTATGAAAAAAAATGTTTCTGGGAAAATATAGAGAATTTAATACCGGATGTCTTTTGTTTGAAACATTCTTTGTTATTTTGTGAAACAATCGAGATACCGTTAGACAAACAATTCTAGGTTAGTAAATATGTAATAAATTAATTTTTCGCTCTGGAGCTTTAAAAACCTGGAATTACGTGTGGGATTGTGGAAGTTGATAGGTGCGGAAAGTGAGGTTAGGTTAGGTTCACGTTACCGCGATTTAAGTCGATTATCTCGTAAACGGAGAGTGCTATGAAAAAATATATTTCTGGCAAAATATAGAGAATTTAATACCGGATGTCTTTTGTTTGAAACATTCTTTGTTATTTTGTACAACAATCGAGATATCGTTGGATATAATTCACTTGAAATCCGTGTTTTGTACGCGTGGCGCATGAAGTAAAATTTCGAGTTTAGAAAAGCCCAGAAAATTTGTCTCGGGTCGCTGCGCGACCCGAGACAAATTTTCACAGGGCTTTTCTAAACTCGAAATTTACTTCATGCTTTGTCTGGGAGTGGAAAGCACTTGTTGTAAGCGTATACTTACTCTTATTTGTATGCAACCCAATATACGAATGTATGTTAAGTTGCATACGATGAATGCATAGAATCCGTATTATATACAACCCGATGTGCAGCAATTAAGTGAACGTTATAGGAAGGTTTCTCTCGTAAATTCAATGCAACATTTATTTCTCGGTTTAAATGGGTCAAAAAATACAAATATATATTGGTAACAAGAAAAAAATAAAAAAAAAACTGTTTTACTAAAAGTAATGTATAAAACAGTAAAATATTGTGAAATTCATGTATATTCGAACATCACTTCAAATCTGTGTTGTGTACGCGTGGCGCATGAAGTAAAATTTCGAGTTTAGAAAAGCCCAGAAAATTTGTCTCGGGTCGCTGCGCGACCCTCGACAAATTTTCACGGGGCTTTTCTAAACTCGAAATTTTACTTCATGCCTAATCTGGGAGTGGAAAACACTTGTTTTAAGCTTAAAAAAAAGCGTATACTTACTCTTATTTGTATGCAACCCAATATACGAATGTATGTTAAGTTGCATACGATGAATGCATAGAATCCGTATTATATACAACCCGATGTGCAGCAATTAAGTGAACGTTATAGGAAGGTTTCTCTCGTAAATTCAATGCAACATTTATTTCTGAGTTTAATTGGGTCAAAAAATACAAGTAACAACAAGTAACAAGAAAACAATAAAAAAACTGTCTTACTAAAAGTAATGTATAAAACAGTAAAATATTGTGAAATTCATGTATATTCGAACATCATTTGAAATCTGTGTTGTGTACGCGTGGCGCATGAAGTAAAATTTCGAGTTTAGAAAAGCCCAGAAAATTTGTCTCGGGTCGCTGCGCGACCCTCGACAAATTTTCACAGGGCTTTTCTAAACTCGAAATTTTACTTCCTGCTTAGCCTGGGAGTGGAAACACTCGTTTGAAGTTTTAAACTGAACTATAGAAAACAAACGCCTTAACATTAACAGCATCAGGATATTTATACTTGAAATAAAAGTTTCCTCTATTTCTTCCACATGGACTACTCAAACGGGGTCAACTTGTCGAATATGGTCTTCACCTCCGATTTCTACGAAACTTTGCGAAAAAATTCCTCTCAGCAAGCACATTATGATAAAAATAATAACTAGTGGCGGTCGGAATCGTATGACCTTGAAAAACATTTTTTGTTTATTCACCTATTTATTCAATGTACCGTGTCTTTCGCGTGTGTTTGTGCGTGTGCGTGTGCGTGTGCGTGTGTGTGTGTGTGTGTGTGTGTGTGTGTGTGTGTGTGTGTGTGTGTGTGTGTGTGTGTGTGTGTGTGTGCGTGCGCGCGTGCGTGTGCGTGTGCGTGTGTGTATGATGGTGTGTGTGTGCGTGTGTGTGTGTGTGTGTGTGTGTGTGTGTGTGTGATGGTGTGTGTGTGTGTGCGCGCGTGTGTGTGTGCGCGTGTGTGTGCGGGCGCGCGCGTGTTCGGGTACATGCGTGTTTACGCGCAAAGTGTCTTGCCGATTTTCTACTTTCGTCCTTGTTTATGCACTGGAAGAAATTCCTGGTAAAGTTCGACGCCGACAATTTTTGGAATAGCAAGAGTCGTCGGGTTATATTTTGTTTTACATTCAGTATTTCGCTGTTTGCCATGAGTGTCACATTTACCGCATTTGTCCGTGAAATTTCGGATGACGAAAAGTGCTTGCAATTTTTAATTGATAAACACGTTTTTGCGTCGTTTATTCTTTGTCCGCGATGCGGAAACAATCTTTCGCTAGATCGCGAAAACTTGAGGTATCGGTGCCACGCAACGATATCCGATTCCGACGATTCGAAGAAGAAAAAGAACCTAACCTAACCTAACCTATCCTAACCTAACCTAACCTAACCTAATTCGATTCCGACCGCCACTAGTTGTTATTTTTCCCATTATGTGCTTGCTGGGAGGAATTTTTTCACCAAGTTTCATTGAAATCGGAGGTGAAGACCATATTCGACAAGTTGACCTCAAATGGAATACCTTGAGTAAGCTGTCCATTTTTACATCTTTTATACAATTTAATTAACACATAAATTAAATTTCAGTGATGGACCCAAACCGAAAAAACAAAAATTACAAATATCGACCAATTATTTCGTTAAACCTGAAGAAAACGGAGTGAACGTCCTCCTAAAAAAAGATTGCACAGTCTATTTTCACGGTTTATTCGAAATGCAAGTGTTATTCGGCAGTGTGGAAATCTTGGGCAAAAAAATCGATGTTAAAAGTGATCCCGTTAAAGTTTATTCAGCCCGTGGCACCACCTTCCTCTCCATTAAAAATTTAAACACGTCCGACCCGAAACAATTCGAACTTATCAAACAGAAAGTAACCACACACGGGGAAAAATTAGGGGACAACGATGCAATCATCAACTGCAAACTGGTCGAATCGAAGCTGTTTCATATTTTAGAAGAAAATTTATCTCAAGTGTTACTACCGAAAGCCGTGGATAATATAAGGTGCTCGTTTCGGGATTATTTGAGGGAGGATTGGAGTGTGTTTCAAGAGAACGAGCAGTGGGCTGAGGTGTTGGGGAAAATCGGGACGGATACTAGGGTTATGTTGTGCGGGGGGAAAGGAGTGGGGAAAAGTACGCTGTTGAGGTTCATGGTTAATCGGCTGCTGGAGAAATTCGAGGCTGTTTCCATCGTGGATTTGGACGCCGGCCAATCGGAATTCACAGTGCCTGGGTGTATTTCCACCTCGGTTATCAAGGAGGCTTTATTGGGGCCCAATTATACACATTTAACGAATCCTGAAAGGTAATTTGGTAGAAGTATAAAATAACGACTTTATAAAGTTCTATTAGTTATATCGTATGTTCAATAAAAAAACCTCTAGAGTGCCATGATTTAATCTTTTTTTAAATTTAAGTTGGCTACACCCTTTAGGAGTTCTCATATTAAACGTCAGACATAATACAATTTCAGAGTTGCCAACCTACAATTTAACCTGTGGGGGCCGTCTTCCTTTCGGATCCGGATGCACTGCAGCTTAGGTGACTTATTGTACTGCCCCAATATTATTACACTCACGCAACTATTCCGAACTCGATGCCCTGCACTAGCTTGTGCAGGTCCTTCAGAGGTTGCGCGTGGAAATCATTTGGTTCCATTTGTCTGTTCCCAAATATGAGCCGTCTTTTGCTCTCCAGCGCATTGCACCTGCACAGAACGTGCATAGCTGTTTCCGGTGCCGTATTACAGAGGCGACAGTTGGTGTCGCCGTTGTATAGCCCGATTTTCCTTAAATGCTCTTTAACAGTCATGTGGCCTGTGAGCAGTCCTATGGTTGTTTTCAGCTGTGCCCTACTCAATGTTAGTAGTCCTGCAGCTTGGCTTGAGTTAGGCCCTTTTATAAGGGCCTTACTATGGTTAAGGCCTGGTCTGTTTTCCCAGTATTCCTTGTGTTTGTTGCGAGTCCACTTCCTGACTTCAAGGCGACTCGACTTTTTTGTTATGCCCAAGGCAGGTTCGGGTCCCATAAATGAAATGGTGGCTCCCTGCCTTGCTAGATCGTCAGCTTTTTCATTACCCGCAATACCAGAGTGACCCGGCGTCCAGACAAGCGTAACCTTGTTCTGTCTCGCTAGGTCATTCAGGGTATTGAAGCATTCCAATACCAGTTTGGATGAAGTCTTTTGAATCTGGAGAGCCTTCAGTGCCGTCTGGCTATCGGACATGATATAGATTTGCCTGTTTCGACAGTCCTTCTCTATGTTGGTTCTCGCACATTCTATGATTGCGAATATTTCTGCTTGAAAGTCTGATGCCAGGCTACCCAATGGTTGAGCATAGCCTGTCCTCATGTTTTCATTATAGATTCCTGATCCAGTACCTGTGGTTGATTTAGAACCGTCCGTGTACCAGATCACACTTTGTTTGTGTATATCTTCCCTAAAGCCGTTCCATTCGTTGCGGTCTGGAATAGTGACTTTAAAGAGTGAATTTTCAAGATATCTGACTACCATATGATCCGACCTCATTTGCAGGAGAGGTCCCCCTATGTCTGTCAAGAGTCTTCTGTGTGGGGTATCAACTCTTACGTTGACCGATAATAATTGCAGCCTATAGAGTGCCAGTCTTGCCTCCCCCACTATCAGAATATGAAGTGGTGTGAGGTCTAGAACCGTCTCCATGGCTGCAGTGGGCGTGGTTCTCATAGCCCCCGTTATGCTAATACAAGCAAGTCTTTGAACCTTGCTGAGTATTTGTATGGTTGTATGCTGTGTGGCTTTAGGCCACCATACCAAAGCAGCATACATGATTGCGGGTCTGACCACTCTGGTGTACAACCAGTATACCATTCCTGGTCTGAGCCCCCATTGTCGGTCGTACATTCGTCTAATTACCGCAAGGGTAATTTCCGATTTGCGTCTGATTTTTGAGATTTGAGGGGTCCAGGTCAGTTTGGAGTCAAAGATTACTCCTAGGTACTTCACCTCACCCGACATTTTCAGGTTGCCACCATTTAGAAAGAGCGGTCCAAGGCCCGCCAGTTTCCTCCTGCGTGTAAATGGTACCAGGGTGGTCTTCGAGGGTGAGACTTTGAGTCCTTCTTTAGCACACCATTTGCTCACCACGTTCAGTGCACGTTGCATACGCTCTCTGATCGTGTTGTTAAATTTTCCCTCAACGAGTATGACTAGATCATCCGCGTATCCTAGGGAAGAGTATCCCTCGTTGCTGAAATCCACTAGCAGGCCATCCATGACCAGGTTCCACAGCAGGGGTGAGAGAACTCCTCCCTGCGGACAACCACCGTCCACCCTGGATGCTAGTGTCTGGTCAGCGAACGTTGTGTAGACCATCCTTTGTCTTAGCATGCAGTTTATCCACCTGCAGCTAATTTCCTCCAACCCCCGCTTTCTCAGGGCAGCAGTTATAGAGTTAAAGGCTGTATTGTCAAATGCTCCTTCTATATCCAAGAAGGCAGCAAGTAAAATTTCTTTGTGTTCCAGGGCAGCTTCGGCACTCCTTGTTAGTCGGCTGAGAGCTGTCTCTGTTGATCTACCTGGAAGGTAGGCATATTGATCTTGGGATAGTGGGTAGGTCACCAGTACCCCCTCTCTAATATGCCTGTCCATAATTTTTTCCATTGTCTTCAGTACAAATGACATGAGACTGATGGGCCTGTACGATTTTGCACGAGAATAGTCTGTTCTACCGGTCTTTGGTAAGAAAACCACCCTGATAAGCCTCCATATTCTTGGCAAATATCGTAGGGCTGGCCCTTAGGATCTCGCAAAGCCTTCGCCACAGTAGTTCCGATCCCTTCTGTAGCATGATGGGTAGGATTCCATCAGGCCCTGGCGATTTAAAAGGTTCAAATGAGTTTATTGCCCATTTGACTCTGTCATAGGTGACCACTCTCCTGGCAGCCTGCCAGTCTTCCTTAGATGTTCTGTTGCCAGTTGCATCAGGTCCCTGGCTGACCCAGTCATTAAGTGGTCCATCATAGATTTCCCCTCCGGGGAAATGTACCCGTAGAAGTTCACCCAGGGTTTCCTTCTCGTTTTTTGTATACACTCCGTCATCGAGTTCGAGAGTTTGAAGCGTACATTGGGGGTTCTTCGAGAGAATCTTGTAGAGTCTGACACCGTCTGGGACAGTTTCAATGTCCTCACAGTGTCTCCTCCAGGTTGATCTTCGAGCTTTCCTTAGTGCTCTGTTGTATTCGGTTAGGGAGTTCTTGTAAGCCTCCCATGAGCCCGTTCGCTTTGGTTCGTTCGAGTTTTCTTACCCGCTTCCTCTTTTTGTCCAGCGCACTGTTCCACCACGGAACTCTCCTGGTGATGCGTCTCTCAATCAGAGGGGAGTTGTCGTTGTATGCCGAGATCATAGCTTCCGCAGTTTGCTCTGCCATAATCTCGAGCTCTAAGTTATAGCTTACCGCTCCTAGTATACCCATCAGATTGTGGTCTAGCTTTGATTTGAAGGCTTCCCAGTCTGTTCTGCGGGGATTGCGGTATACTTCAGTGACCCGGTGTAACCCCGTAATATCGAATGTTATGTGTCTGTGATCCGAGCAACTCACCTTATCTGACACTCGCCAATTCTTAACAAAATTACTGACATATGACGTACCTATTGTTATATCTATCACCGCTTTGCTAACACTTGTAACAAAGGTCGGTTTATTTCCAATATTCAAAGTGTCTAACTTGGTTGCCATAAGAAATTGTATAAGTGACTCACCTCTGCGGTTGATGTCTGAACTTCCCCAGACAGAATGGTGGGCAGTCACAACCGACGACAAGCTGGGTCCCTTGTTCCCCGCAGCCTGCAACCAGTCCCTCCAACGCCTCGCTGGGGCATGGGTCTCCAATAGAGAGGTAGACTGATCCGAGAACAAGCTCCTTCAGTCCACCAACACTATTGGTGAGCTTAACTGCCACTACGTCCTGTGAACAGAAAGAGGTTAGAGGCAGTACCTTTATGTGTCTTTTCACATAAATACAAGCCTTGGTATCTCGGTGGTTCTACTATATATTAGTTCCCCCCAGTGCCATATTTTTCCCCCTGCATACCCAGGGTTCTTGAATAAGGGCAATGTCACAGTCCTCCATTGCCTTGCAGAGTGCAGCCGAGCCTGCCCTACTGTGTTGCAAGTTCGCCTGGATTACCTTCACTATTCTTACCTGAAGCGATCTTCCTGAAGGTTACAGTCCGAAGTCTGTAATGAGCCTTCATCTGCCTTCCTACCAGGTATTGGTGATCACACTCACTGACAGAGAAGGCCAGGATTACTCCTTCCTTCTCTTTCTTTTCGCTGAGGACTTGCCAATCTCCCACTCGAAGTCCAGGATTCTGGGCTCCGATCCGGGTCTTGACTACCTCCGCCTCTGGATGGTCTGGTATCCAGACCGTCAGTTTGGGCCTTCTGGGGAGGTCCTTTGACTCAACTGTTGTCAAGTCCGCCCCTTCCCAGATGTCCCCAAAGCTCGCCACCACCGCAGCTAACCACTTCTTGGTATGCTCGTTCTCGCAGTTTATCCTGAGGATTCCTGCGGAGAACCAGGCACCATTGAACTGCGGCGGGTTCGCACTTCCCGAAGGCGTGTCGTACACTGCTGCCGTTAGTTTTTCTTGAATCAGGTCTGATTGGGCCTGATCCATTAGGATGTCGGGATGGCGTTTATGGATGATAGCCATATGGATCCCTTTAACCGCACCGCTGTAAGACCCAGTCTGACCGGATGGTCTCGTGGCCCTTTTAGGTGCGTTCTTTTGAGAGGCAGGAGTAGAGGAGTCTGAGCGGAGCCTTTTGGTTCCACCCCCCTTCTCTACTTTTGCCTCTGTTTTTTGTTTTCTAGCCGGATTTTCTTTCGTCCACGTTCCGGCTTTAATTTTTTCCTCTCTTCTCAGTTTCTTCTTCTGAGCGCCAGAGAGTCTGGTGGTACCGGGCAGGTCCTTTGAATCCCCCGCCTCAGTTGAGCATGCGTCTGACATCCCTGGGGTCGCCTCCGCGTGCTCTTTAGTGGAGTCTGTGCCTTCCGACACTCCTTCCGTTTTGGTTTTGTTTCTAGTCGTGTCCATAGTTGTTCCCACGAGTATTGGGGAAATGCTGGTCACCATGCCAGGAGCCCCACTGACATGGAAGACTATTTGAAACGAGGTGTCGCCCGGTTCCTCGAGTTCGGAACCAGTTGAGACTGATCTTCTAATCAGCCACGCATCCCCTCGGCCTGGTCCACCCACCTTAGGATTTAGCATTTTTGATGAGGTTATTTCCTCTCGATCCGGGCGGTGATGCCAAGATCCCCGCTCTCCCGCCCGCGAGACATGCCCACGTCAGCTTGGGAGTCAGCGGTGTTTCGGTGATCCACCTTGTTTGGGAGTGTCACACCGGCATCGTTGTTCTCGGTGCACACCCTTAGCCACGATACTACAGCCGGGCCGAGAAGTTTGGTCCACGGTGAGTGCCTTAGCACGCTACCAGTTGAGGTCTTATGTCAACGAGCACGCTTATAACACCCACTAACCTAATGGTCACATACGTTCATTCCATTTAGGCCATTCCTCTATCCGCCACCTGAGGACGCGCCCGATAGGGGTTGCTGTCCCCCACAGGTCTAGAGGTTTTATTTTATTGAACATTCTATACATGTTTAGTAGATGAGCAATTAAAGTCATACTGACAGCTTGAATTTTGCCTGCTCTATATATTGTATGTTCAGTAAAATAAAACCTCTAGAGTGCTATGAAAAGGGGATAACACTAGCGAAATTATACATTATAATTATTATGTTTGACATTTTAAATAACAATTTTTAAAGTCTGTAGCCAACATACATTTTAAAAAAAGATAAAATCGTAGCACTCTAGATGTTTTTTTTTTTTTATTGAACATATATTATTTTTAAATTTTGAATAAAGACAATTTATTATTATTATTATTTTAGATGTATATTCATTCCAAACATCGATATAAGCGCAAATTACGAAGCCTACCTATTAGCAATTAAAGAGTTGATGCGATCGACAAAGCTACCCTCGAATGTACCCATCATAATCAACTACATGGGTTTCACGAAAGGTTTAGGGTTAAAATTAGTGGCTGCCGCTATAACCCAAGTGCAGCCTACGCTGGTCGTACAAATCGAGAGCTCTTCGAGCTTCAAGAATTTCCAAAAGGATTTGACTCCGGAGAACGTGCAATCGAACAACACCTTACTGCCGAACGTTATCTGCGGAAACGTGAGTTACGAGCTGATGAAGATTAATTCCGTCGTCAATTCGGGAACCGTGTGGGAGCTGCAACCGAGGCAAATGCGCGAGATGTCCGTGCTGGCTTATTTTAGCGACGTGCTTCCCGATGATTGTACTTTCTTCACTGAAGCCGGTGTAAAGCTTTACAGGTAATTTTTCGAGTTTGTATTTTGATTTCATTTAACAGGTAGGCTGAAAAGTTCGTAGGCTAACACATAGATGGTGTTATTAAAATTAAATCCATAGGGTTTATAGTAGAACTAACCTTTAAACGACACGTGTATAAATTTCACAGCTGTCGGACAATTGGTTCGCGAGGTATAGCATTGTGAGTTAAAAACTTGTGTTAGTGTGAAAAATATGGAAAAAAAGGAGTTTCGTGGGGTTTTCTCCAGAACGCAATACTAAGATTTTTGAGAGTTTGTCAGCGGAACTGGAAGTAACCGTGTATGGGACGCACAAATGTTAAGATAAAGTACTTTCGGAGACTTACCGTTTAGCCGCAAATTGTATTTTAAGTTCCAATTTTGAGGTTATATAAGTTGTTATATTTGGGTAAATGGAGCTTTAAAAACCTGGAATTACGTGTGGGATTGTGGGAGTTGATAGGTGCGAAAAGTGAGGTTAGGTTAGGTTCACGCTACCGCGATTGAAGTCGATTATCTCGTAAACGAAGAGTGTTACAAAAAAAAATAATTCCGGGAAAATATAGAGAATTTAATACCGGATGTCTTTTGTTTGAAACATTCTTTGTTATTTTGTGCAACAATCGGGATATCGTTAGACAAACAATTCTAGGTTAGTAAATATGTAATAAATTAATGTTTCGCTCTGGAGCTTTAGAAATCTGAAATCACGTGTGGGATTGTGGGAGTTGATAGGTGCGGAAAGTGAGGTTAGGTTAGGTTCACGTTACCGCAATTTAAGTCGGTTATCTCGTAAACGTATATTTTTGGGAAAATATAGAGAATTTAATACTGGATGTCTTTTGTTTGAAACATTCTTTGTTATTTTGTGCAACAATCGAGATATTGTTGGATATAATTCACTTGAAATCTGTGTTTTGTACGCGTGGCGCATGAAGTAAAATTTCGAGTTTAGAAAAGCCCAGAAAATTTGTCTCGGGTCGCTGCGCGACCCTCGACAAATTTTCACGGGGCTTTTCTAAACTCGAAATGCATTTAAACCCAGAAATAAATGTTGCATTGAATTTACGAGAGAAACCTTCCTATAACGTTTACTTAATTGCTGCACAACGGGTTGTATATAATACGTATTCTATGCATTCATCGTATGCAACTTAACATACATTCGTATATTGGGTTGCATACAAATAAGAGTAAGTATACGCTTTTTTTAAGCTTAAAACAAGTGTTTTCCACTCCCAGACTAAGCATGAAGTAAAATTTCGAGTTTAGAAAAGCCCTGTGAAAATTTGTCGAGGGTCGCGCAGCGACCCGAGACAAATTTTCTGGGCTTTTCTAAACTCGAAATTTTACTTCATGCGCCACGCGTACACAACACAGATTTCAAGTGATGTTCGAATATACATGAATTTCACAATATTTTACTGTTTTATACATTACTTTTAGTAAAACAGTTTTTTTTATTTTTTCTTGTTACCAATATATATTTGTATTTTTTGGCCCATTTAAACCCAGAAATAAATGTTGCATTGAATTTACGAGAGAAACCTTCCTATAACGTTCACTTAATTACTGCACATCGGGTTGTATATAATACGGATTCTATGCATTCATCGTATGCAACTTAATATACATTCGTATATTGGGTTGCATACAAATAAGAGTAAGCATACGCTTTATTATCTCGTAAACGGAGAGCGCTATGAAAAAAAATATTTTTGGGAAAATATAGAGAATTTAATACTGGATGTCTTTTGTTTGAAACATTCTTTGTTATTTTGTGCAACAATCGAGATTTTGTTGGGTATAATTCACTTGAAATCTGTGTTTTGTACGCGTGGCGCATGAAGTAAAATTTCGAGTTTAGAAAAGCCCAGAAAATTTGTCTCGGGTCGCTGCGCGACCCTCGACAAATTTTCACGGGGCTTTTCTAAACTCGAAATTTTACTTCATGCTTAGTCTGGGAGTGGAAAACACTTGTTTTAAGCTTAAAAAAAGCGTATACTTACTCTTATTTGTATGCAACCCAATATACGAATGTATGTTAAGTTGCATACGATGAATGCATAGAATCCGTATTATATACAACCCGATGTTTAGCAATTAAGTGAACGTTATAATAATAATAATAATAATACTTTATTGGTGCTCATAACGGAAGTTTTACACAGGTCAGATAAGATACATTACATAATATTATAATTAATTTGCAGGACATCACAGCAATATTGCAATAGTAATACATATACAGTAAAATATTGTCGCGAAAAGATATAATATAAATAATAACATTTAAAACCTAAAACTTAAAAGCTAAAATTTAAAAATTAAAACTTAAAGGCTAAAATTTAAGAAACAATACTTAATATCTAAAATTCGAAATTCAAATCCTAAAATCTAGAACTTAAACTGTAAGATCAAAAATCCAAAACTAATAAGTCAAAATTTAAAAATTACGAACCTAAACATAAAATTTAGGACCCAGGAAGGTTTCTCACGTAAATTCAATGCAACATTTATTTCTGGGTTTAAATGGGTCAGAAAATACAAGTAACAAGAAAACAATAAAAAAACTGTCTTACTAAAAGTAATGTATAAAACAGTAAAATATTGTGAAATTCATGTATATTCGAACATCACTTGAAATCTGTGTTTTGTACGCGTGGCGCATGAAGTAAAATTTCGAGTTTAGAAAAGCCCAGAAAATTTGTCTCGGGTCGCTGCGCGACCCTCGACAAATTTTCACGGGGCTTTTCTAAACTCGAAATTTTACTTCATGCTTAGTCTGGGAGTGGAAAACACTTGTTTTAAGCTTAAAAAAAGCAAATACTTACTCTTATTTGTATGCAACCCAATATACGAATGTATGTTAAGTTGCATACGATGAATGCATAGAATCCGTATTATATACAACCCGATGTGTAGCAATTAAGTGAACGTTATAGGAAGGTTTCTCTCGTAAATTCAATGCAACATTTATTTCTGGGTTTAAATGGATCAAAAAATACAAATATATATATTGGTAACAAGATAACAATAAAAAAACTGTCTTACTAAAAGTAATGTATAAAACATAAATATATATATATATAAATTTCACAGCTGTCGGACAATTGGTTCGCGAGGTATAACATTGTGAGTTAAAAACTTTTGTTAGTGTGAAAAATATGGAAAAAAAGGATTTTCGTGGGGTTTTCTCCAGAATGCAATACTAAGATTTTTGAGAGTTTGCCAGCGGAACTGGAAGTAACCGTGTATGGGACGCACAAATGTTAAGATAAAGTACTTTCGGAGACTTACCGTTTAGCCGCAAATTGTATTTTAAGTTACAATTTTGAGGTTATATAAGTTGGTATATTTGGGTAAATGGAGCTTTAGAAACCTGGAATTACGTGTGGGATTGTGGGAGTTGATAGGTGCGAAAAGTGAGGTTAGGTTAGGTTCACGCTACCGCGATTGAAGTCGATTATCTCGTAAACGAAGAGTGTTACAAAAAAAAATATTTCTGGGAAAATATAGAGAATTTAAGGGGGTACATATGTGTATTTTGCCCCAAACTTTGACGATGGTTTAAAGAAAAAGTACTCATGCGATTGAAACGTTTTTTTTTTTTTGTATTAAAAAGATTTATTTTTTGAGAATATAATACGTGGTCGGCAACTGCCGCGGTCATCTTGAAAGCGGTCATTTTCAGAAGTCCATATGCATCCCGGTGCCCACTGCTGCAATCAGATGGGTGGTGTAAACAAAAATTCAGTAAAACAGGGTTAATTGTAAATATATTTAGCAACTTGTGACGTTCCAACATTTTGTTTATAATAATTAGAAATAATATAGCGGCAATCTGAAAAAAAATTCGATTTTTACCCGTGTTTTTCAAAGTTTACCCTTAAATTAAATCATGAAGGGGTACTTTTTTAAAAATGTTAGATCGTCACAAGTTGCGTAATATTGTTAAGAATATGTGTACAAAATTCCATATAAATCGGTTGAAAATTGAGCGAGTTCTGATGGGCACGGGCTTTGAAAATGTAGTTTCGAGAAAAACGCGTTTAAAGTTTTAACACTTCGTTTTTTGAATAACAAACGTTCTATCAGTTAGTTTGAAATAAAAATAACGACCCGGAGGGTTTTTGGGTTGCACATCACGAATATAAGGTCAAAATGTCAAAATTCAAGATGACGGACAAAACATGGCGGACAAAACATGGCGGACAAAACATGACGGACAAAACATTAAAAAAAAAATTTTTTTTAATGCTTACGCTCAATCATCAATTCCAGGACCATAAAGTTGACCTTCTTTATGAAGAAACTCTTCATTTTGTAAAGATCTCTTTACCCTCCGAGCTATTCTCCCCATTTATTGAAAAAAAAATCTGACATAAAATTTGATATAAAATATATAAAATATTATATACAATTTTATATAAAATTTTATGTTCCAATTTTTCGTCTATGAAAAGTTTCTTACACGCCAAATTGAGACATACAATTTTAGATACAATTTTATGTAACATTTTACATACAAATTTTGTAGTAGGTCTACCTTCGCGTGAAGCCTTTCGTTCGGCTGCTGCTATTCGCCTGTTGTCCTCGGTTTCGCAATATTTAGCAGCGTTTCGTCCAACACTCAGTCCCAATAAATCCATTACCATTAGCAAAGCTGTACTTCCGTGGTTGAAAAAACATGCCGCCAAATTTGCCGCAATCTCAACAACGTTGGCCCCGCTGTGCATTGTTTTTGGCGCTATTTTCCATATGAGGTTATTCAAACTTTCATTTGCATTTTGTGTGAATCCTCCAAGACATTTTGAAAGTAACTCTTCCCTCGCCAAATCGGTGTATATTGGCTTGATGGCTTTCTGGACGTCCTCATGAAGTGATGTTTTATGTTTGTAATTGGATAGGTTATTTTCAGCTTTCGCTCTTTGCCATGTACACCAAGAATGACTACCTTCCGGACAATGCTCGTGATTTGGTTTCTTGTCTGTTGAAATTTTATGGTAAAAGGTCGCCCAGATAGCATCACGCATTTTCTCGACCGAATCGCTGTGCCGCCGAATCGCCAAACCATAATACTTTGTCAGCTCGTTAATTAAATTCGCAGTCAACTTTCCTCTACCACCAAGCCCTTTGTTCTTGGCTTTGCATGCACGAAGGTGACTTCCCATTCTCTTTTGCACATGTCCAACACATTCCCTCTTCTGAACTTGTACATCTTTATATGCAACCTTTTCACATATACCTTTAAAGGTTTTCGAGTCACCATCCCCAATGTAGTTGATATATTTCACGCCGTGCAATGATTCTGATCGTTGAAACATATCAACTATAGCGTCTACTTCCATCTTACCAGCAGAACCTGCACTCATCATCGTGACTTTTCTTCCACTCAACGTGTTCCTCGCTCCCTTTTTTTGCAGCCCAGGATTCGCAGGATTTGCACGTTGCCGATTTAACATTGATGTCTAAAACTTTGCCGGAATTTATTTCGATCAAAGTGGAGACGCCGTACAACGATTGAAAACCTCGTTTTCGCCATGTGCCGTCGCCTGAGACGCTCAGTCCATCAATTTTGTCCATTCCAGTTTGTTCCTTCGTCAAAGTAATTTCCTCCTTCGCAGCATTTTCGAGAATGACACTACGAAGATCGTCAGTCGCACATCGAATTTTATTTACGATGGCATCATACGTCGCTTGCGTTGGCGGGCTAGTCAAGTCCATGACAGCACAAAATCGCTCTGCTAGAAATAATTTTTTATATATAATTTTTTATATAATTTAATTGTGAAAGTCTTGAAACATATGTTATTCACCTTGTTTTTGGGATATCCCAATGCATCTCATTGCCAGTGTGAAACGTGTATTTATTTCAAACGCGTTATTTATGAAGTGACTCGATGGAATGCTGACCCTGTCACATATGTCACACATTACATTGATCTTAAAACCAAGTCCACGTGTTGCAGTTCTCTAAAGAAGTAAAACCCGTGCAAATTACAACTCAAAAATTACGAATCTTATGTTCATATTATTGTATAAGTTTATTCTTGTTCACGGATGTCCTACCTTAAAACGTATATCGCCATCACATGTTTTGCATTTCACATGTTCACTTATACCATTGAAAACGGAAGCAAA
The DNA here is from genome assembly GCA_932526585.2 of Philonthus cognatus. NCBI lineage: Eukaryota > Metazoa > Arthropoda > Insecta > Coleoptera > Staphylinidae > Philonthus > Philonthus cognatus. The sequence continues at coordinate 9,863,077 of OW052252.1, read as the reverse complement.
ATCCACAATCACATTTTCGAAATCGTTTTCGATGTTGACGTCACAATCTCTTCTCAGCTTCAATTTCTTCGCGCTAGTGCAAACGTATTCTTGACGTTCTGCTTCATTGGGATTTATCGGCCGCTGACGTTTCTTATTTCGATATTTTCTGAATTTTTTAGCAGCCCTTGTTTCTCGATTTATTTTTACTGTTTGGTTAATATTTATTTTCACAAACGCGTGCACGCTGGGGTAACAGATCAAGAAGACTAACCTATGTTTTCAAAATACTTCAAATAATCAGACAATAGCATTACCGCTATCTATGGACGAGTTTAAAAATAGAAAAGGTCAACGAATTTTATACCTGCGCTCGGTCTTACCGTCCGAGCCGCTTGACCGATTAGCCGCTTAGGCGCTCGGTCGACAATTTTCGCTGTATCTCACAAATGAACTGAGATATCACTTTGACAATTTACTATAATATTCTACAGATAATAAAGAATTAATTTAGTGAAAAAAAAATTATTTTGATTTTTTGAAAATTTTACACATATGTACCCCCTTAATACCGGATGTCTTTTGTTTGAAACATTCTTTGTTATTTTGTGCAACAATCGAGATATCGTTAGACAAACAATTCTAGGTTAGTAAATATGTAATAAATTAATGTTTCGCTCTGGAGCTTTAGAAATCTGGAATCACGTGTGGGATTGTGGGAGTTGATAGGTGCGGAAAGTGAGGTTAGGTTAGGTTCACGTTACCGCGATTTAAGTCGATTATCTCGTAAACGGAGAGCGCTATGAAAAAAAATATTTTTGGGAAAATATAGAGAATTTAATACTGAATGTCTTTTGTTTGAAACATTCTTTGTTATTTTGTGCAACAATCGATATATTGTTGGGTATAATTCACTTGAAATCTGTGTTTTGTACGCGTGGCGCATGAAGTAAAATTTCGAGTTTAGAAAAGCCCAGAAAATTTGTCTCGGGTCGCTGCGCGACCCTCGACAAATGTTCACGGGGCTTTTCTAAACTTGAAATTTTACTTCATGCTTAGTCTGGGAGTGGAAAACATTTGTTTTAAGCTTAAAAAAAGCGTATACTTACTCTTATTTGTATGCAACCCAATATACGAATGTATGTTAAGTTGCATACGATGAATGCATAGAATCCGTAGTATTTACAACCCGATGTGCAGCAATTAAGTGAACGTTATAGGAAGGTTTCTCTCGTAAATTCAATGCAACATTTATTTCTAGGTTTAAATGGGTCAATAATACAAATATATATTGGTAACAAGATAACAATAAAAAAACTGTCTTACTAAAAGTAATGTATAAAACATAAATATATATATAAATTTCACAGCTGTCGGAGAATTGGTTCGCGAGGTATAGCATTGTGAGTTAAAAACTTTTGTTAGTGTGAAAAATATGGAAAAAAAGGAGTTTCGTGGGGTTTTCTCCAGAATGCAATACTAAGATTTTTGAGAGTTTGCCAGCGGAACTGGAAGTAACCGTGTATGGGACGCACAAATGTTAAGATAAAGTACTTTCGGAGACTTACCGTTTAGCCGCAAATTGTATTTTAAGTTCCAATTTTGAGGTTATATAAGTTGTTATATTTGGGTAAATGGAGCTTTAAAAACCTGGAATTACGTGTGGGATTGTGGGAGTTGATAGGTGCGAAAAGTGAGGTTAGGTTAGGTTCACGCTACCGCGATTGAAGTCGATTATCTCGTAAACGAAGAGTGTTACAAAAAAAAATATTTCTGGGAAAATATAGAGAATTTAATACCTTTTGTTTGAAACATTCTTTAATATTTTCTGCAACAATCGAGATATCGTTAGACAAACAATTCTAGGTTAGTAAATATGTAATAAATTAATGTTTCGCTCTGGAGCTTTAGAAATCTGGAATCACGTGTGGGATTGTGGGAGTTGATAGGTGCGGAAAGTGAGGTTAGGTTAGGTTCACGTTACCGCAATTTAAGTCGATTATCTCGTAAACGGAGAGCGCTATGAAAACAAATATTTTTGGGAAAATATAGAGAATTTAATACTGGATGTCTTTTGTTTGAAACATTATTTGTTATTTTGTGCAACAATCGAGATATTGTTGGATATAATTCACTTGAAATCTGTGTTTTGTACGCGTGGCGCATGAAGTAAAATTTCGAGTTTAGAAAAGCCCAGAAAATTTGTCTCGGGTCGCTGCGCGACCCTCGACAAATTTTCACGGGGCTTTTCTAAACTCGAAATGCATTTAAACCCAGAAATAAATGTTGCATTGAATTTACGAGAGAAACCTTCCTATAACGTTCACTTAATTACTGCACATCGGGTTGTATATAATACGGATTCTATGCATTCATCGTATGCAACTTAACATACATTCGTATATTGGGTTGCATACAAATAAGAGTAAGCATACGCCTTATTATCTCGTAAACGGAGAGCGCTATGAAAAAAAATATTTTGGGAAAATATAGAGAATTTAATACTGGATGTCTTTTGTTTGAAACATTATTTGTTATTTTGTGCAACAATCGAGATTTTGTTGGATATAATTCACTTGAAATCTGTGTTTTGTACGCGTGGCGCATGAAGTAAAATTTCGAGTTTAGAAAAGCCCAGAAAATTTGTCTCGGGTCGCTGCGCGACCCTCGACAAATTTTCACGGGGCTTTTCTAAACTCGAAATTTTACTTCATGCTTAGTCTGGGAGTGGAAAACACTTGTTTTAAGCTTAAAAAAAAGCGTATACTTACTCTTATTTGTATGCAACCCAATATACGAATGTATGTTAAGTTGCATACGATGAATGCATAGAATCCGTATTATATACAGCCCGATGTGCAGCAATTAAGTGAACGTTATAGGAAGGTTTCTCTCGTAAATTCAATGCAACATTTATTTCTGGGTTTAAATGGGTCAAAAAATACAAATATATATTGGTAACAAGAAAACAATAAAAAAACTGTCTTACTAAAAGTAATGTATAAAACATAAATATATATATAAATTTCACAGCTGTCGGACAATTGGTTCGCGAGGTATAGCATTGTGAGTTAAAAACTTTTGTTAATGTGAAATATATGGAAAAAAAGGAGTTTCGTGGGGTTTTCTCCAGAACGCAATACTAAGATTTTTGAGAGTTTGCCAGCGAACTGGAAGTAACCGTGTATGGGACGCACAAATGTTAAGATAAAGTACTTTCGGAGACTTACCGTTTAGCCGCAAATTGTATTTTAAGTTCCAATTTTAAGGTTATATAAGTTGGTATATTTGGGTAAATAAGCACATTACGGGAATAAATTGTACACATGATGAAATTATTTCCAAAATGATGACGTAAATAATCAAAATTGTAGTATTATCTTTATTTATACAGCCATAATCACGATATTTATTTTACACTAAATATGACGTGTACTGACTTTTATTTGAAATAATGGATATATAAATTGGATCCATTAGAAAATTGCGAATATTTTAATTTATGATATAAAAAAGTAGATGGCGCTACCTTTACGCGGAAACGAGAATATGATATTGTACCATTACTTTTTAGTAAATTGATCTCTTAACAATATCACATGTACTGTAATTATAAAATCATCATTTACTCAGTTATGTATAAAATTATAGTAAATACTTAACTTTTGATTTTCAATAAATTCACATTTGCCGTTTACGAAAATCAACTCGGGTTGCAGCAGTGGAGTAACAACAAAATTGTTGGCCATCAACGCAACTAGAAATTATGGTCATAGAAGTTAGAGACAAATTAGAATATTTCAATTACAAAATTAATTTTTTACGTTATAATCTCAGTCATTGGAAAAACATTTTAGTAAGCGGATCTTTTTTAAAATTTTAATACACTGCGCCATCTATTTTTTTATACCGAAAGCTAAAATACTCATAATCTAAACATGATTAATAATCAATCTAGAATTATATATCCATTAGTTTAAATAAACGTCAGTAGACGTCAGATTTAGTGTGAAATTAATATTGTGATTTTGGCTGTATAAATGAAGATAATACTACAATTTGGATTAATTACGTCATAATTTTGGAGATAATTTCATTATGTGTACAATTTATACCTGTAATATGCTTATTCACCCAAAAATACCAACGTATATAACCTCAAAAATACGATGTCCCACACATGTCTACACCCGGCTCAATTTAAAACAATTCAAAAACCGGAGTGTTTCGATCTGGAGAGTAACCTTATTTGGACTCTGCACCAGGAAAATCAACCGTTGAGAAGTGGTTTGCCATATTTAAACTGGGCGAAATGAGCACCGATGACGGTGCACGCAGTGGACGCTCAAATGAGGCTGTTATGGTCGAAAATGTGAAAATAGTTCACAAAATAATAATGAATAGCCGTAAAGTGAAACTGATCAAGATAGCTGAGACTCTGAAGATGTCAAAAGAGCGTGTTGGACATATTGTGCCTGAATATTTGAACATGCGAAAGCTTGGTGCGCGTGAGCTCACAATCAATCAAAAACAGTAACGTGTCATGATTCAGAGCAATGTTTAACAATACTCAACCACAATAAAAACGAATTTTTCCGTCGATATGTGACAATGGACGGTACGTGGCTCCTTCACTACACTCCAAAGTCCAATCAACAGTCAGCCGAGAGGACTGCACGCGATGAACCGAATCCAAAGCGTGGAAAGACGCAAAAGTCTGTTGGCAAGGTTATGGCATCAGCATTCTGGGATGCGCAAGGTATAATATACATTGATTACCTTAAAAAGGGCCAGACCATCAACAGTGATTACTATATAACCTTATTGGAGCGGTTGAAATCACAAAAAATGGCCCCATTTAAAAAAAAAGTGCTGTTTCATCAGGATAATGCACCGTGTCATAAATCAATGAATACGATGGCAAAATTGCACGAATTAAATTACAAACTGCTTCCTCGTTCACCGTATTCTCGAGATCTGGCCCCCGGTGAGTTTTTCCCGTTTGCAAACAAAAGGATGCTCACTGGAAAAAAATTCAGAAGAAGTTAACGCTGAAAGTGAGGCTTATTTTGATACTAAAGAGAATTCGTATTATTAAAATCGTATCAACAAATTACACGACAGCTATAATCGTTGTATCGCCCTCGAAGGCAACTATGTTGAGTAATAAAATAGAATTATCAAAAAAAAAATTGTTTTACTATGTTAGCCTACGAACTTTTCAGCCTACCTGTTAATTGTTACACAGATAAAAACACGTAGGTCAAAGTTTAAAAATAATTGGGTAATAGTAAGATGGACAGCAACACAAAACAGTTTATTTATTGTATTATTTCAGGACATATTTAAGTGATGTTAAAATAATCCATAATGGTAAGGAGTGTGATCCGATGGCTGTAAATGCCAACTTTGTTTCTTTATGTACTAAAGTCGGGGATTCGATATACGAATGTTACGGATGGGGTAAGTTTTTAATCTGAACATACATAAATTTGCACATGCATAAATTCTTTATTTATTGATTGGTAAATATATTTTAAAATGAAGTCCTGAGTAAATGGCTTTTCAAACTCTACAAAAAAAAAAAGACCTTTATTGGCATAATACTCTATTACATCCATATCTACACTAATCACTGCCCCCTCTCTTCCTTCTGCTTTCCCTCTCTTCCCCCAAATTCTCCAGCGTCCTTACTCCAGCCCCATCCTCTCCCTCACTCTTCTATTCCCTCTTATTCCCACCCATTCCTCCTTCACCCCCTCGCACTCCTCTGCCAGCAGTATATTGATTTATATTTAAATATTCGAGTTCCTAGCCTTATTAATACAATTGTCGCTAATATCATTAAAATTTATTGCTATAGTTCGTCCGAGAATGCAAGCAATATCTAGTTGTTTTCATTGCCATTCCGACATCTCTAAACTCCCTAAACACAACGTTAAATATATGACGTTTCGTTGGTAATACTTCACAATGTTGCCGCTTCACCACTCGATTTATTACGAGTGGTGAAGCGGCAACACTGTGGGGTGTTACCAACGAAACGTCATATATTTAACGTTGTGTTTAGGGAGTTTAGAGATGTCGGAATGGCAATGAAAACAACTAGATATTGCTTATATATTATCAAAAAACTCTTGTACCCTTACGAGTGTTGGGTGTACAGAATAAAGTCTATTTAGTTCAAATCACTTCTGTTTCCTTGTACATGTACTAATTTCGCACAATCCTTCTTGTTCTTCGCTAGTGTTCTTGCCTGGTTTACCGCTATCCCCTTTTCTTCTATTATCTTCTCCAATCCTTCTTCCCATGTTTTTCTAGGTCTCCCCCTTCTTCTCTTCTTTACGGTTCGTGCGTTCCATACCCTTTATAGTTCTATTGTCATCCATCCTTTGCAGATGTCCCCACCAGCTCAGTTGTCTTCTTTCTATGAACTTTACCATTTCTTCCATTTCAAGGTCTTCTCTAATTATTGTGTTTTGTATTCTGTCCATTTTTGTAACTCCTTTCACGCACCTCAGGTATTTCATTTCAAGCGCTTGTATCTTGCTCTTCTGTTCTTTGTTCAGCATCCATGTGTCGCACCCAAAAGTCAGTATTGGTCTATGGATGGCTTTGAATACTTTTAATTTAGTTTTCTTTGATACTTCCTTACTGTATATAAAAAGCCACAATAGATCCTTGCGGTCGCAGTGGAGGGTAGCATAACTACCCACTCACTTTCAATAGAATACTGTATATAAATTTAGTTCTCATTGCGTGAAACAGCTTTAATGTATTTTCCAGTCTTTTATTTATTTCTTGCTCGTTCTTTCCATTTGTTTCTATATTTATTCCGAGGTACTTGTAATTATCCACTTGTTGTATTTGTTCGCCATCTATTTTTATGTTTATTTGCTCTTCTTCCCCGATAACCATTACTTTTGTCTTGCTTGTATTTATCCTCATGTCATATTTGTTAATTGTGTTGGTCCATTCTAGTAGGTTGTGTTCTAGGTCCTTACTGCTGCTACCATATATGACAACATCATCTGCAAATACCCCTTCCGATATTCCTACTGGGTTTAATTTATAATATCCAATGTGCAATTGTTTTGTCTTATTACTGCATGTTTTTATTATTTCGTCCATAAATATTATGAATAGTAGTGGGCTCAGCCCACCACCCTGTCTTAACCCATCATTTGTTTTGAACGGTTCTGATGTCCTGTTATTTTGTATAATAAAAGTTGTGTTGTCATAAATTGTTTTTGTAAGTCGTATCAGTTTGTGGTCTAGTATCTGCCATATTTTTCTTCTACTAACCGTATCAAACGCCTTCTCTATGTCGATAAACGCTAGATATATGTTTCTTTGCTGTTGTTGAAGTTTTTCGGTGATTTGTTTTATTGTAAAGATTTGGTCTTGGATGCTTCTGCCTCTTCTGAATCCGCTTTGCGAGTCATGTAACTTTTTCTCTACTTTATTTCTAATTCGTCTCTCTATTACTTGAGTATTTTCATTATTATATTCCTTAAATTTATGCCTCTGTAGTTATGTTTCTGTCAAAAAAAAAAGACCTTTATTGGCATAATACTATATTACATCCATATCTACACTAATCACTGCCCCCTCTCTTCCTTCTGCTTTCCCTCTCTTCCCCCAACTTCTCCAGCGTCCTTACTCCGGCCCCATCCTCTCTCATCCATTCCGTCACTCTTCTATTCCCTCTTATTCCCACCCATTCCTCCTTCACCCCCTCGCACTCCTCTGTCAGATGACTCTGTTGTAATTGTAAATCTCTTTTTGTCTAATTTTTTAAACGTTTCTGATGTTAGCCTGTCTCGACCTGGTGCTTTTCCATTTTTCAAGGATTAAGGATTATTTGGCGGGAGGGCAGCAGCAGCCGCACCCACTTAGGCCACAGTCGGGCCCGTTGTAGTGCCTCCCCCCTGATGGTTAGACCCACCCCGCACAGTCGGCAATTGCCAGGATCTGTGCGGGTGACCATTGCCATCCGGGTCCTTCACGATTTGGGGCTTCTTCCCTTAGTAACGTGGTTCTTATTTTTGACAGCGCCGGACACGCGTGAAGAATGTGTCTCGCTGTTTCTTCTTCTTCGTTGCATCCTCGACAAATGTCATCACTGGTGATTCCCATTTTTGCGAGGTGATGCTGGAAGTTGTAGTGACCAGTAATGTAGCCGGTTAGGATTCGTAGTTTCTGTTTTGTGAGTTTTAGAAACTTCTTTGTTGTTTGGCCGTCGGGTTCCAACAGGTATGTCTTTGTTTGGCTGCATGTTGTGAGGTTTGTCCATCTCTCTTTATGTTTCGCAGTATTGAACTCTAGCATGCGTTTGGCTAAGGACCTAGGGGATAGTCCTATTTCTGCACGGTTTGTTGTAATTTTCGATGCTTCTCGTGCTAGTTCGTCTGCGTTATTGTTGCCCTGGCTGTTATCGTGTCCTTTCGTCCACGTTAGTGTTATGCGGTTGGAATTTGCTACTTTGTTCAAGGTTTCTACGCATTTATGTATTAGTTCAGATGTTATTCTGAACTTGTCTAGAGCTGCCAGTGCGGCTTTGCTGTCAGTGACGATAGTTATATTCTGGTCACTGATGTTTCTGTCTTTTATAATTTTAGCACTCTCTAGGATTGCGTAAATTTCAGTCTGTGTTGCAGTAGCATGTGCTGTTATCGGAAGACGTTTTCGCACAGCTAAGTCCTCTGAGTATATCCCTGCTCCACAGCCTGTCTTAGTCTTGGATCCGTCTGTGAACACTACATAGTCCGGTGGTGTTGTTTGTGGGTCCGTGTTCACGACGTATTTCTTTTTGAAGATGTATTGGGGTATCTTCTGGTCTATTTTGCTTCTCAGCATGGGTGGTCCCCATTTGAGTATGCTTCCGTGGCCGTCGGGCGTAGTTTGGTCTGACCATGTGTTCATGGCTCTCAGTCTTTCTGCGGTTAGTCTCGCCGTGCTCTTAATGTGGATATCAAGAGGTGGGAGACTTAGTATTATTTCCATTGCAGCGGTTGGTGTTGTTCTGAAGGCTCCGGTTGTGCACGTACATGCCAGCCTTTGTATGTGATTTAATTTCAGTTTTGCTCCTTGTTGGTTAGTCCGTGACCACCAGACTAGGGCTCCGTATTCGAGCGCTGGTCTGATAATACCTGTGTATATCCACAACGCTATCTTTGGAGATAGTCCCCAGGTATTGCCAATGGCCCTTCTGCATTGCCAGAAAGCCCTGCTTGCTTTCTCAGTTTTGTGTTCTAGGTGTTTGGCCCAGTTAAGTTTTGAGTCTAGATAGATTCCTAGGTATTTGACTTCCTTTGATAGCTTCAATTGGGTCTTGGATAGTTTTGGTAGTGTGTGAGTTTCTATCTTATGTTTCTTTGTAAACATCACTACTTCTGTTTTTGTGGGGTTAACCGATAACTGGTTGGTGTTGCACCAGTCTTCCACTGTTTTTAGTGCTTCCTGCATTCTGTTGCATAGGAAGTTCTCGTATTTCCCGTTGAGGAGTATTGCTATGTCATCCGCGTATCCTACAGTGTAGAACCCCTGGATGTTGAGTTTTGTGATCAGTTCGTCCACCAAGAGTGTCCACAGGAGTGGGGATAGGACCCCCCCCTGCGGGCAGCCCCTGGTGACCGACGCTGATATTGTGACATCTGCTAGTGATGCTGTTACGTGTCTGCTGCGGAGCATGTTTCCTATCCATCCGCAAAGCATGTTGTTAACACCGGTTCTGTTGAGTGCTTCCCCGATTTTTTGGAAGGATGCTTTGTCGAAAGCACCTTCAATATCGATAAATGTACCTAATGTGGTCATCTTGTTTGTTATCGCCTTTTCTATTCTTGAAACTACAAGATGTAGAGCAGATTCTGTGCTTTTGCCTGGCGTGTAGGCGTGTTGGTTTTGGTGGATCGGCCTAGATTTGAGGACATTGTCCCTAATGTGTCGATCGCATAGTTTCTCCAATGCCTTTAGCATGAATGAAGATAAACTGATCGGTCTAAATGATTTTGCGTTCGTATAGTCGTTCCTGCATGGCTTAGGAATGAATACTACTTTTACCATTCTCCATAACCTGGGGATGTAGCGGTGCGTGAGGCAGCCGCGGTAGACGGCTCCCAGCACAGCCACAAGCGCAGGTGATCCCCATTGAAGTAGGGCCGGGTAGATGCCGTCCGGGCCTGGGGATTTGTATGGTTTGAATGATTTGATTGCCCAAGTTATGGATTGATTCGTAACTATTTCCATAGCTAGCTTCTTGTCATCTTCATCTGCTTCTCTTTCGTGTGGGTCGTCTGCAGACGTTTCGATTTCTAGCGTTTCACAACCGGGGAAGTGTGTTTGTAACATTAGTTGGAGTGTCTCGTTTTCATTTGAGGTGAGTTCTCCGTCTACTTTCTTGATGCTTCCAAGGTAGTGTGGGTCCTTGGATAGCACTTTTTTGAGCCTGGCAGCTTTACTCGTCGACTCTATGTCCTCGCAGTACTTCCTCCAGGATTGTCTTTGTCTGCTGCGCACTTCGTTTTTGTAGATGCGTTGGTGTGATTTGTACGCATCCCAGTCGGTTTTTAATTTACTATTTTTAGCCTTGTTGAATAGTTTTCGGGTTTTCGTTCTCATGTCCTCAAGGTGGGTATTCCACCATGGTGTTTTCCTCTGTTGTTTGGAGGTGCTTAATGGACATGATTCGGTGTAGGCATCGATGAGAGCAGAAGTTAGTTTAGTTACTGCTTCTTCGATTTCATGCGTGTTGTGGTATATATCATCAGTATTTAGGTGGCCTAGTCCTGCCTCGAGAAGGTCTCGATACTTGGACCTGTTTGTTCTGCGAGGGTTTCTGTACTTGGCCGCTTTTTCATACTTGTCGGTTTGTATCGTATAAGTTATCCATCGGTGATCTGACATGGTTGCCTCTCCGTGCACCCTCCAGTTCACCGTGGTGTGTGTTATGTCTTGTGATACCAGTGTGATATCAATCACTTCCTGTCTCACTGCGTTTATGAATGTTGGTTCATTGCCTTTGTTTAGGATATTTAGAGATGTGCCCATGAGGTATTCCAACACTGCCTCACCTCTTTGGTTAATATTGGTGCTGCCCCAAACGGTATGGTGCGCGTTGGCGTCGCAGCCAATTATCATATATTTGCCTTGTGCCTCACAGCGTGTTACCATATTTTCTAGTTCTTGTGTGGGGGGGTTATACTGTGAGTCATAAGGTTGGTAGGCCGAAGCCAGGTAGATTTCGGTGCCCCCGAGCCTTACGACCGTTAAGTCTCCACTTGTCATGTCTGGTACGAGGTAACCGATGACACTTGGAGGAAGGTATATACAGGTTCGGGGTCTATCCGTACTATTTCCGTATAGGATTTTTCCAGGTAGGTTTCCAAAGCCTGCTATTTTCCTATTGACTATCCAGGGTTCCTGGATAAGTGCAATGGTGTTATTTGTTTTATTTAAGTGGTTGCAGATTGTGGTTACCGCCAATCTGCAGTGTTGTAGGTTTGCCTGTATTATGTTAATAGGTTTGGGATACATCTTGTTATTGGACTTTGTTTTTGATGTGGTGTTAGTAAGCATTAGTGTTCAGAAGAAGATTGCTCACCTGGTTTTTAGGAGGTTCCCTTTTTTTCTTGTCTGAGGGGGAACTGGTTTTCAGGGATACTATTGTTTGCTTAGTTCGTCTGCTGTTATCTCTGTCTCTTTACTTTCCTTGTCATATTTTTCCTTTGAGTCATCTTCTTTCATCAATAGTTCCATAAAGTATTCTCTCCACCTATTCATAACTTCCTTCTCGTCTGTCAAAACTTCATTTCTTTTGTTCTTTATATTCATCACTCTATTATTGTTGTTGGGACGTCTCATTCGTTTTAATGCTCCGTAAAACATTTTTATATTTGATCTGTCTTCGTTCTCGACTTTATTTCCAAACCTTTCCCACATCTCTGCTTTTTCTCGTTTTATTATTAATTTCACTGTTTGTCTACTCTTTTTAGATTTCAAACATTAAAAGTGTGATTCTTTTCGCAATCCACAACAAGTTAGTCTTACAAAGACTATATCAAACACTCATTGAAACAACTACTTCCCGAGCTAATACCCCGACGGACATTGAATTATACAACAAGTGTTTGCTGTTACATACAGTAACCTACTGCAAATGTAACAATTTGGGTCAAATTATTCAGGCCATCTATAGACGCGTTTCGAGATTTATCTCTCATCAGTATAGCTTTGCCATTCCCTCTAAACAATTTGACACCTTAGACTGGCGGTCACGTTACCGTTCAAACATAAGTATAAATGAAATTGCCAATTTTTGGTTGCAGAATACTTCAAACATTAAAAGTGCGATTCTTTTCGCAATCTACGACAAGTTAGTCTTACAAAGACTATATCAAACACTCATTGAAACAACTACTTCCCGGGCTAATACCCCGACAGACATTGAATCATACAACAAGTGTTTGCTGTTACATACAGTAACCTACTGCAAATGTAACAATTTGGGTCAAATTATTCAGGCCATCTATAGACGCGTTTCGAGATTTATCTCTCATCAGTATAGCTTTGCCATTCCCTCTAAACAATTTGACACCTTAGACTGGCGGTCACGTTACCGTTCAAACATTAGTATAAATGAAATTGCCAATTCTTGGTTGCAGAATACTTCAAACATTAAAAGTAATGTTTGAAGTATTCTGCAACCAAGAATTGGTGTTTGATATAGTCTTTGTAAGACTAACTTGTTGTAGATTGCGAAAAGAATCGCACTTTTAATGTTTGAAGTATTCTGCAACCAAGAATTGGCAATTTCATTTATACTTTTTATATTTGTCATAATTTTCGTTTGTTCTATTGTCTATTTATATTTTCCAGGGTTGTTTTTTCTTTTTTATTTCATTCTTGATCGTTTCTGTCCACCATGCTGTTTGTTTTTTATTGTTGTTCTTCTTGGATATCCCACATACCTGCTGCCGTATGTTTCTTTAAAGTATCTCCATAGTTCATTCGTATCACAAGTTTCTTCAGTTTTGTCCCATTTTTCTTTTAGTTTTTCCTGAAAACTGTCTGTCATGCTTGTTTCGCTTAATCTATATGTTTTTATGGATAGAAATTCTGCATTCTTTAATTTATATGCTTTTTTCGCTGTTATTCTTTTTGTTTGCAGGGTCAATAAATAATAGTCACTACCAATTTCTGCTCCTCTTCTGACACGCACATCTTTTATCATTTTCATTTTACTTTTTTCTATTAATATGTAATCTATAACGGATTTTTCGGCCGATGTGAAGTTTACGGGATGTTCTCGAAAATTGATTTTTTATATTGATACTTGTAGAATCGCGTATGGAATGGCCGAAAATGACGAAAAAAAAGTGCGGAAACCACGTTTAGCCCCATTTGGGGGCTCCGAAAGGGTGAAAATTGGTGTATTTCAACAGTGTTTTTTGGTGTGTACAAAATAAAATGTGGTGATTATATGTATTCGTTTCACAAAACTAAATGGTTTAAATGTGTTTTTATAAGGATAGGACTTACAGTTTGCTTAAAACTTTCACTTAAATATTACGATTTTTGACAGGTTATGTTATCACCTACTTCCATTGTTATTCATAGATATAGCACAATTGATGCTAAGGGACCATGGTTTTGAATCAAATTTAAGGTTCAATTTCTGTACACCAGGAGGCAGCAGCAATATTTTAAAAAACATCTTATACGTCTTATAAACCCGGCATAACAAACACGAGAAATTAGATTGTTGCTCCAATTTCATATTTAATAATTGTTTTTAAATTTATAACGCTGTCAACTAATCTAACAAAAACGAAAAATGAAATCAATGTTCCCATCACATATTCTTTTTTTTTTTAATTTATAGTGAGCGTTGGTACTTTACTCCTGGAAATGACACCAGGGTGCGCCTATCTCTTGTTCTGGGCAATTGTGAACCAGTTATCACATTCCATTATAGTATTATTGGTATCATTATGTTATATCTATAAATCAACAAAAGAAGTAATTGTCAACAACTTAACCTGCCAAAAATCGTAATCTTTAAGTAGAAGTTTTAAGCAATCCGTAAGTCCTATCTTTATAAAAACACATTTAAACAATTGAGTTTTGTGAAACGAATACATATTATCACCACATTTTATTTTTTTCCGGCTAAAAAACACATTTTAAGTAAACGGATTTCCAACCTTTCGGGGCCCCAAAATGGGGCTAAACGTTGTTTCCGCACTTTTTTTTCGTCATTTTCGGCCATTCCATCCGCGATTCTACAAGTATCAATATAAAAAATCAATTTTCGAGAACATCCCGTAAACTTCACATTAGCCGATTTTTCTTCCCTGCTTGCCATCTCTCGCGTGTAAGTAATAAATCCAGGTGAAAACTCCGAGTCCGAGGAAGAGTGAACATTTCAATGCATGTTCAAATTCATATTGATAAATGGCAGTTTTATGTTATTTGGTCTGGATCTGGGCCCTCTCCTTGCTGCGTCACTACAGCTTAACCATAATTCACCACTTTTAACCATTCATAACTCAATGTTAGGCATCTAGCACCTAACGTTTTCGGACGGGCTTTTAGGTTATGTTGTATGTTTACATGTACTCTTGGCAACAATGCGGGGACTTTAAACCCATTAACATTTTGCCTGGATTCTTGGATATACTATAGTTAATTTTTATAAAACCTGTACAAACATGATACAATCCTTTCGTATTAATAGAACAAAATCTAAATACCATGTTATTAGTTTGTTTTGAACTATTGATAGGGTATACGTGGCAACATTGCATTTTCATGTGTACCAACTGTATTTTAATTAAATTTGAACCATTTAGAGGTTATGTCATGTTGTTATAAATGTTTCTTCCGATAAATTATTTTATTGAAATTTACTCCAAATGATTGGTTCCACTCCCAGACTAAGCATGAAGTAAAATTTCGAGTTTAGAAAAGCCCCGCGTAGAAAATTTGTCGAGGGTCGCGCAGCGACCCTCGACAAATTTTCACGGGGCTTTTCTAAACTCGAAATTTTACTTCATGCGCCACGCGTATAAATCACGGATTTCAAGTGAGGCTCAAAATATACTGCTCAGGTATGTTCATTTATAAATCTGAAATAAATCATAATTAAATAAATTTGTTATGCTGTGGTGTTTGAGGTTACGTATAATACTGATCTTTTCAAGTATAAATGAAATTGCCAATTCTTGGTTGCAGAAGACTTCAAACATTAAAAGTGCGATTCTTTTCGCAATCTACAACAAGTTAGTCTTACAAAGACTATACCAAACACTCATTGAAACAACTACTTCCCGGGCTAATACCCCGACGGACATTGAATTATACAACAAGTGTTTGCTGTTACATACAGTAACCTACTGCTTTCAATGAGTGTTTGGTATAGTCTTTGTAAGACTAACTTGTTGTAGATTGCGAAAAGAATCGCACTTTTAATGTTTGAAGTCTTCTGCAACCAAGAATTGGCAATTTCATTTATACTTATGTTTGAACGGTAACGTGACCGCCAGTCTAAGGTGTCAAATTGTTTAGAGGGAATGGCAAAGCTATACTGAGGAGAGATAAATCTCGAAACGCGTCTATAGATGGCCTGAATAATTTGACCCAAATTGTTACATTTGCAGTAGGTTGCTGTATGTAACAGCAAACACTTGTTGTATAATTCAATGTCCGTCGGGGTATTAGCCCGGGAAGTAGTTGTTTCAGTGAGTGTTTGATATAGTCTTTGTAGGACTAACTTGTTGTAGATTGCGAAAAGAATCGCACTTTTAATGTTTGAAGTATTCTGCAACCAAGAATTGGCAATTTCATTTATACTTTTTATATTTGTCATAATTTTCGTTTGTTCTATTGTCTATTTATATTTTCCAGGGTTGTTTTTTCTTTTTTATTTCGTTCTTGATCGTTTCTGTCCACCTTGCTGTTTGTTTTTTATTGTTGCTCTTCTTGGATGTCCCACATACCTGCTGCCATATGTTTCTTTAAAGTATCTCCATAGTTCATTCGTATCACAAGTTTCTTCAGTTTTGTCCCATTTTTCTTTTAGTTTTTTCTGAAAACTGTCTGTCATGCTTGTTTCGCTTAATCTATATGTGCAAAAACCATATATTGAATTTCAAAGAGGGGTTAAGAAAATTGAAATTTAACGAAACCCTTAATAAAGCATCACAAAACTTTGCCAAATAGACACTTATGTGTCTCATGAGAAAACTATTCATATTAGCGCAATAAACAATTATTTTACTGACAAATATCACTTCCGGAGTCTTCAGAATTAACACGTAAACAAGCGGCAAACACATGAGATGAATAACGTGGATTTTTCTGTTAAAATACTCACAAAGCCTAGCAGCAATTGCGACCACCTCATCTCGCCGGCGGAAATTCGCACCTTGACTCGCCGATTTTGTAATAATTAATAAAGTGAGGGATGAATGATCAATATTTTCGGCCGGCACCTCGCCGCCTGCATCTCACACAGGTGTCAACAAAGTTCTTGTATTGGGCTTTTAACACAGGCAACCCAACATGCACAAGTTACATGTGTAATTTTACATTTTGAAAAATGTTCGAAGATTTACCTGTTGAAAACATGCTAGGGACGCTTCATAGCAGAGCTGGGCAGGATTCGAATCATTCAGGATTCGATTCCTGGTTTCGAATCTTTTTAGAGGATTCAAAAGAGGTATTCGAATACTTTAGTGAAAACGGATTCGCGATCCGGATTAGTTACATTTTTTTAAAAGGATTCGTATTCGAATCCAGACGTAGATGATTCGAATCCTTATAATAGGATTCGAATCCTTATAAAAGGATTCGAATCCTTATAAAAGGATTCGAATCCTCATACACGGATTCAAATCCTCCCAAATAATTCGAATCATCGCTATTAAGGATGGGATTCGAGTTCGATTAATTCAAATAGTTAAATATTCTAATATGAATATTTAAATCACTAAATTATTCATATTTGAATATAAATATTTACATTTTCGAATAATTCAAATATTTGTAAATGCATATTTGGTTATTTAATCATATAAAATTTCCAACCTTAATAGTATATTTTTAACTTCACTGACTTGAAATCAGTGTTTTATACGCGTGGCGCATGAAGTAAAATTTCGAGTTTAGAAAAGCCCCGTGAAAATTTGTCTCGGGTCGCTGCGCGACCCTCGACAAATTTTCTACGCGGGGCTTTTCTAAACTCGAAATTTTACTTCATGCTTAGTCTGGGAGTGGACAACACTCGTTCTTAGGAGTTTCAAATTGATCACTCACTCTAGATTACTAAGTTTATTACCATTTTACAAAGGCTACAGCTCGAAGGACCAATCATGGTCTTCGGAGACCGAAGGACTACAGGGAATCGAAGTTTTTTTACAAGAAAACAACGAATATCTGAAGGTTTACAGCATGGATAGGAAAGAAAACATCCAATTTTGAAAAAATAACGAAGTTAGGTTGGTTTTCAGTGCATTTTTAACTTCACTTTAAATCAGTGTTTTATACGCGTGGCGCATGAAGTAAAATTTCGAGTTTAGAAAAGCCCCGCGAAAATTTGTCTCGGGTCGCTGCGCGACCCTCGACAAATTTTCTACGCGAGGCTTTTCTAAACTCGAAATTTTACTTCATGCTTAGTCTGGGAGTGGACAACACTCGTTTGAACTTTAAATTTAACTGTTTTATAAAATCTACGTATGTAATATAATAAATCATTCATTGAAATCATAGAAAAAGATGCAAAATTTTACCCAAAAAGAACTTTTAAAGTTAACTTTATAATTTGCTCGGCTCTTAATGGGTGAATATTCTATTCCTAAGAAAAACCATATTTATTTAATATTAAAGTTGCATTTAATATAATAACAAACTGTGAATAAATCGACAATAATCTAGAAATATCGAAAATCTCGACATGTAGAAAATCTTGACGGTCCACTCCCAGACTAAGCATGAAGTAAAATTTCGAGTTTAGAAAAGCCCCGCGTAGAAAATTTGTCGAGGGTCGCGCAGCGACCCGAGACAAGTTTTTACGGGGCTTTTCTAAACTCGAAATTTTACTTCATGCGCCACTCGTATAAAACACTGACTTAAAGTGAAGTTAAAAACGCACTGAAAACCAACCCAACTTCGATAATTTTTTCAAAATTGGATGTTTTCTTTCCTATCCATGCTGTAAACCTTCAGAGATTCATTGTTTTCTTGTAAAAAAAACTTCAATTATTTTATTACGCCACGCGGATAAAACACTGATTTAAAAAAAAAATTGAAGTAATTCCCTCAACACATAATACTCCTGAAATATTAGCGTTTACCGAAACATGGCTCACGCCCACCGACGAACACCTTTATAAAATAGAAAACTACTCTGCAGTGTATAATTCAAGAGAAACCAAAGGAGGAGGAATCGCGTTTTTCATACGAAAAGACATCAAATTCAAGACTCTAAACAAACTAACCATAAAGAAAATACAATTATTAACAATACAATTACAAGAAAACAACTTAACACTAACGTTAATCTATAAACCTCCCCAAGTCACACCAACAGAACTGAAACAAGTATTAATAAACAATGTTATAAATAGAAAAAAACCACACATAATAGTAGGAGACGTCAACATAAACCTTTTAGAAAACAACAACATTCTAAAATATTACAAAAATTTGCTAAAAGAAAACACTTATAAAATAGTTAACAAAATAACAAAACAAGCATACACACGGATAAACACAAACGGCAAAAACTTTTTATGGATAGAAATTCTGCATTCTTTAATTTATATGCTTTTTTCGCTGTTATTCATTTGTTTGCAGGGTCAATAAATAATAGTCACTACCCATTTTTTGCTCCTCTTCTCACACGCACATCTTTTATCATTTTCATTTTACTTTTTTCTATTAATATGTAATCTATAACGGATTTTTCTTCTCTGCTTGCCATCTCTCGCGTGTAAGTAATAAATCCAGGTGAAAACTCCGAGTCCGAGGAAGAGTGAACATTTCAATGCATGTTTAAATTCATATTGATAAATGGCAGTTTTATGTTATTTGGTCTGGATCTGGGCCCTCTCCTTGCTGCGTCACTACAGCTTAACCATAATTCACCACTTTTAACCATTCATAACCACTGAAATATAGTAATACTGGAACGCGCTCTGGCGACGCCAGCGCGAGCCGACAGAGATAGCGAGTAACGGGTCTTGTGTCTCCGTCGTACTTTTGTGCCGTGATGTACGCCGCCTGACATGCGCGAGGAGCGTGAGACAATGACACAAGACCCTTTGGTCGCTGTCTCTCTCGGCTCGCTTTCTTAACCCAGCGATCATAGGCAGTGCGCGTTCCAGTATTACTATATTTCAGTGTTCATAACTCAATGTTAGGCATCTAACACCTAACGTTTTCGGACGGGCTTTTAGGTTATGTTGTATGTTTACATGTACTCTTGGCAACAATGCGGGGACTTTAAACCCATTAACATTTTGCCTGGATTCTTGGATACACTATAGTTAATTTTTATAAAACCTGTACAAACATGATACAATCCTTTCGTATTAATAGAACAAAATCTAAATACCATGTTATTAGTTTGTTTTGAACTATTGATAGGGTATACGTGGCAACATTGCATTTTCATGTGTACCAACTGTATTTTAATTAAATTTGAACCATTTAGAGGTTATGTCATGTTGTTATAAATGTTTCTTCCGATAAATTATTTTATTGAAATTTACTCCAAATGATTGGTTCCACTCCCAGACTAAGCATGAAGTAAAATTTCGAGTTTAGAAAAGCCCCGCGTAGAAAATTTGTCGAGGGTCGCGCAGCGACCCGAGACAAATTTTCACGGGGCTTTTCTAAACTCGAAATTTTACTTCATGCGCCACGCGTATAAATCACGGATTTCAAGTGAGGTTCAAAATATACTGCTCAGGTATGTTCATTTATAAATCATAATTAAATACATTTATTATGCTGTGGTGTTTGAGGTTACGTATAATACTGATCTTTTCTTTAAACTAGAAGTACGTTATTAAATTATTAGTTATAAACTAACAATAGTAACCGATTAAAATGTTTCAATAATACGAACATGTTAATATCATCTTCAGTACAGTGTTAAAGCTGTATGCTAACGTCTATTAATAAAGCAGTAAGAAACTATAGTGGTCTAATTACATTTCAATGCACGTTCAAATTCATATTGATAAATGGCATATTAATGCTGCGTCACTACAGCTTAACCATATTTCACCACTTTTAACCATTTATAACTCAACGTTAGGCATCTAGCACCTAACGTTTTTGGACGGGTTTTTAGGTTATGTACTCTTGGCAACAATGCGGGGACTTTAAATCCATTAACATATTGCCTGGTTTCTTGGATATACTATAGTTAATTTTTATAAAACCTGTACAAACATGATACAATTATTTCATATTAATAGAACAAAATCTAAATAGCATGTTATTAGTAAGTTTTGAACTATTGATAGGGTATACGTGGCAACATTGCATTTTCATGTGTACCAACTTTATTCTAATTAAATGTGAACTATTTAGAGGTTAGGTCATATTGTTCATGTTGCTATAAATGTTTCTTCCGATGAATTATTTGATTGAAATTTACTCCAAATGATTGATTCCACTCCCAGACTAAGCATGAAGTAAAATTTCGAGTTTAGAAAAGCCCCGCGTATAAAATTTGTCGAGGGTCGCGCAGCGACCCGAGACAAATTTTCACGGGGCTTTTCTAAACTCGAAATTTTACTTCATGCGCCACGCGTATAAATCACGGATTTTAAGTGAGGCTCAAAATATACTGCTCAGGTATGTTCATTTATAAATCTTAAATAAATCATAATTAAATAAATTTATTATGCTGTGGTGTTTGAGGCTACGTATAATACTGATCTTTTCTTTAAACTAGAAGTACGTTATTAAATTATTAGTTATAAACTAACAATAGTAGTCGACTAAAATGTTTCAATAATACGAACATGTTAATATCATCTTCAGTACAGTGTTAAAGCTGTATGCTAACGTCTATTAATAAAGCAGTAAGAAACTATAGTGGTCTAATTACATTTCAATGCACGTTCAAATTCATATTGATAAATGGCATATTAATGCTGCGTCACTACAGCTTAACCATATTTCACCACTTTTAACCATTTATAACTCAACGTTAGGCATCTAGCACCTAACGTTTTTGGACGGGTTTTTAGGTTATGTACTCTTGGCAACAATGCGGGGACTTTAAACCCATTAACATATTGCCTGGTTTCTTGGATATACTATAGTTAATTTTTATAAAACCTGTACAAACATGATACAATTATTTCATATTAATAGAACAAAATCTAAATAGCATGTTATTAGTTAGTTTTGAACTATTGATAGGGTATACGTGGCAACATTGCATTTTCATGTGTACCAACTTTATTCTAATTAAATGTGAACTATTTAGAGGTTATGTCATATTGTTCATGTTGCTATAAATGTTTCTTCCGATGAATTGTTTGATTGAAATTTACTCCAAATGATTGATTCCACTCCCAGACTAAGCATGAAGTAAAATTTCGAGTTTAGAAAAGCCCCGCGTAGAAAATTTGTCGAGGGTCGCGCAGCGACCCGAGACAAATTTTCACGGGGCTTTTCTAAACTCGAAATTTTACTTCATGCGCCACGCGTATAAATCACGGATTTTAAGTGAGGCTCAAAATATACTGCTCAGGTATGTTCATTTATAAATCTTAAATAAATCATAATTAAATAAATTTATTATGCTGTGGTGTTTGAGGCTACGTATAATACTGATCTTTTCTTTAAACTAGAAGTACGTTATTAAATTATTAGTTATAAACTAACAATAGTAGTCGACTAAAATGTTTCAATAATACGAACATGTTAATATCATCTTCAGTACAGTGTTAAAGCTGTATGCTAACGTCTATTAATAAAGCAGTAAGAAACTATAGTGGTCTAATTACATTTCAATGCACGTTCAAATTCATATTGATAAATGGCATATTAATGCTGCGTCACTACAGCTTAACCATATTTCACCACTTTTAACCATTTATAACTCAACGTTAGGCATCTAGCACCTAACGTTTTTGGACGGGTTTTTAGGTTATGTACTCTTGGCAACAATGCGGGGACTTTAAACCCATTAACATATTGCCTGGTTTCTTGGATATACTATAGTTAATTTTTATAAAACCTGTACAAACATGATACAATTATTTCATATTAATAGAACAAAATCTAAATAGCATGTTATTAGTTAGTTTTGAACTATTGATAGGGTATACGTGGCAACATTGCATTTTCATGTGTACCAACTTTATTCTAATTAAATGTGAACTATTTAGAGGTTATGTCATATTGTTCATGTTGCTATAAATGTTTCTTCCGATGAATTGTTTGATTGAAATTTACTCCAAATGATTGATTCCACTCCCAGACTAAGCATGAAGTAAAATTTCGAGTTTAGAAAAGCCCCGCGTAGAAAATTTGTCGAGGGTCGCGCAGCGACCCGAGACAAATTTTCACGGGGCTTTTCTAAACTCGAAATTTTACTTCATGCGCCACGCGTATAAATCACGGATTTTAAGTGAGGCTCAAAATATACTGCTCAGGTATGTTCATTTATAAATCTTAAATAAATCATAATTAAATAAATTTATTATGCTGTGGTGTTTGAGGCTACGTATAATACTGATCTTTTCTTTAAACTAGAAGTACGTTATTAAATTATTAGTTATAAACTAACAATAGTAGTCGACTAAAATGTTTCAATAATACGAACATGTTAATATCATCTTCAGTACAGTGTTAAAGCTGTATGCTAACGTCTATTAATAAAGCAGTAAGAAACTATAGTGGTCTAATTACATTTCAATGCACGTTCAAATTCATATTGATAAATGGCATATTAATGCTGCGTCACTACAGCTTAACCATATTTCACCACTTTTAACCATTTATAACTCAACGTTAGGCATCTAGCACCTAACGTTTTTGGACGGGTTTTTAGGTTATGTACTCTTGGCAACAATGCGGGGACTTTAAACCCATTAACATATTGCCTGGTTTCTTGGATATACTATAGTTAATTTTTATAAAACCTGTACAAACATGATACAATTATTTCATATTAATAGAACAAAATCTAAATAGCATGTTATTAGTTAGTTTTGAACTATTGATAGGGTATACGTGGCAACATTGCATTTTCATGTGTACCAACTTTATTCTAATTAAATGTGAACTATTTAGAGGTTATGTCATATTGTTCATGTTGCTATAAATGTTTCTTCCGATGAATTATTTGATTGAAATTTACTCCAAATGATTGATTCCACTCCCAGACTAAGCATGAAGTAAAATTTCGAGTTTAGAAAAGCCCCGCGTAGAAAATTTGTCGAGGGTCGCGCAGCGACCCTCGACAAATTTTCACGGGGCTTTTCTAAACTCGAAATTTTACTTCATGCGCCACGCGTATAAATCACGGATTTCAAGTGAGGCTCAAAATATACTGCTCAGGTATGTTCATTTATAAATCTTAAATAAATCGTGGCATTATAATTTAATAAATTCGTTTTGCTGTGGCGTTTGAGGTTATGTATAATATAATAATAATAATCTTTATTTAGCATCTTTGCTATATAATAACATAGAAAAATATATGTATATCT
Organism: Philonthus cognatus; assembly: GCA_932526585.2. Classification (NCBI taxonomy): domain Eukaryota; kingdom Metazoa; phylum Arthropoda; class Insecta; order Coleoptera; family Staphylinidae; genus Philonthus; species Philonthus cognatus. The sequence goes on along the minus strand of OW052252.1, from coordinate 9,839,357 downwards.
ATATATATATATAAAATAAACATTTGATCATCCTTAATCTATAAATTGTGTATGTATAATAAATTTATCACATAATAATACTTAACATATAATCTTTTTACTACTTTAATAAAATCAGTCTAAAACCATACTTAAATATCTATGTAAAAATAATAAATCCATAATACAACAATACTTATACATTTATGCAAAAAAACAATAACTAAAAAGGTAATAATACTTATTTAAAATTTGTACTTATACATATAGGAACAATTAATAATATATACACATAATGCACAGCCCATACACTACGACTATTTCTGAAGACTCTTCAAGTAATCTAGCAACTTTGATTTAAACTTATTAATATTTTCTTCTTCTTTTATTTTTATTGATAGCTTGTTGTGTTCTTGAGCAGCTTTAAAAAAGAGTGAATTCTGTCCTGCCTTTGTGTTTTTGAATGGGAGAAAAATATTTCCTCTGCCTCTTGTGTTGTACGTATGGATGTCTGCATTAGTGATGATACTTTCATCAAAGTATTTGGGCATCTTCCCAGTGTAAACTTTGTGAATAAAAATGAATGCCTTAAATTTTACAAAATTCTCTATGTTTATCCAATCCAGTTGTTCTAACATCGTTCTTATACTTGTATATTTATTACAATTTAAAATTATTCTCATTCCTTTATTTTGCAATATTTGGAGTCTATTCAAAGATCCACTATTTGCAAGATAAAGAATAGATCCTGCAAAGTGAAAATGTGGTAGTATAATAGTGTTATATATTGTTTTTTTGGTAGCTTGCGACATATAATAACTACTTCGTCTTAATACTCCTAACTTTTTTCCTATTTTTTTACATGTATAATCTATATGTTCATTGAACTGTAATCGTTTATCTAATTGAACTCCTAGGTATTTTATTGTATTGACATATGTTATGGGGCTATTATTGAATTTAATTGTATTATTTTCTATGGACTGATCTTTTCTGCTAATTATCATTGCTTTTGTTTTGGTTGTATTAATTTTCAAACTATTATCCTGTAACCAATTGTTTAAATTAATTAAGTCGCTATTTATTTCATTTGTTGCTTTTATTATGTCTACTGATGTTCTGTATATAATAGTATCATCTGCAAATAGATGGAATTTGCAGTGACTTAAGCAGTTTCCAATATCGTTTATATACAACACAAAAAGCAGAGGTCCCAAAATACTACCCTGTGGTACCCCTGTTTCAATAGATAGAGTATCCGATAATTTATCTCCAATCTTTACTTTCTGGGTTCTTTTATTCAGGTAACTAGTAAACCAATTTAGTACTGTACCCTCCACACCATAATTTCTGAGTTTTATAAGTAGTCGCTTCCTATCTATTGTTTCAAATGCTCTCTTGAAATCTAAGAAAACGATACTAGTACTTTGTCCCGCATCTAAATTATTTTTCCATTCATTCACAAGATACTGCAATGCCGTTTCACAATTATACCCTTGTCTAAATCCTGACTGATGTTCTATTAATATATCTTGTTCAACAATATGCGCTAGTATTTGTTCATATACAATTCTCTCTAATATTTTTGATATGGTTGGTACTGTATTAATTGGTCTAAAATCTTCAATTTTTATACTATTTCTCACTTTTTTAATTGGTATTATTGTACTGCTTTTTAGTTTTTCTGGAACTTGTCCTGTCTCTAATGAAATATTTATTATATTAATAAAATGCGGTAAACTATTAGGGAGACTAGTGATCAAAACTTTACCAGTTATTTCATCCGGACTTGATTTGTTTGGTTGGTCAAGTATTATTTTCATAAGTTCTTCTTCACTAATTAATTTAAAATCTTTTATTTTTACATTAATTATAATCACATTATTTACAGTACTTGTTCTATTAGTAATTGTATCTAAAATTTCGTTTATGCTACTGATAAAATATTCATTGAATTTATTGCCAATAATTTGCGCGTCTGTGTAAACTACTCCATTACATTCTACTTGATTGTATGTATCTGTTTTATTGTTAGAAATGACTTGTTTTAATGTTTTCCACATTGTTTTTGGGTCGTTTTTATTGGAATCTATATATTCTTCATAATATTTCCTTTTTTCTTTTCTTATTGCATCTACAACTTCATTGCGTGCTTTCTTGTATTTCTCCCAATCCCCTTGTGTTTTTGTATTACAAAACGTTTTATATCTATTATCTCTGCTTTTTATTTTATTTATTATATTTAAATTAATCCATGGACAGGATTTGTTCTTTATACGAGTTTGTTTTATTGCAGAGACTTCATTAAATATATTCATCAAGTTTTCATAATATGTATCATATTTTACATTGATATCTTGATCCCTATAGTTAAAAGGTATTTCGGTAATTTTTTGCCTAAATATAGTTTCATCTGATATTTTTGACCTAATTGATTTAATATGTACATGCTTTGATTTATTATTATCCAGATTTATTTGTATTAATGAGTGGTTATTGAAAACTGTTGTGTGAAGCATCTTACAAATTAGATTGTAATTATTACTTATAACTAGATCAATCTTAGAACAACTCCCATTGGGTGATATATGAGTCCAATCTTTTACACATTGTTTAAAGCCTGCTTCTTGAACTGTTTCTCTTAGCTTTTTGGTATACAAATTTTCTCTATTTTCATAATTTATGTTAAAATCTCCCATTACTATAATTTCTTGTTTATATTTTTGTGTAATTTCTTCAAGATATTGTTTAAGAAAGTCCACAAATATGACATCGCTACTGCTTGGTGAATGATAAATTCCTACTAAGATATATGATTTCGTTCCGAAATCAATTTTAATTGTTAGCACCCAATAGTTCATTTGTACAATGACTTCTTGTAATTTAATTGCTTTGACATCTTTTTTAATATAAAATACTACTCCCCCGTATGTCTGCTAATCGAATCGGCCCTAATATTGTAATATCCCTCAATTTCAATTTCTTGTTCTTCTATTTCATTGGTTATATGGGTTTCAGTTAAGCACATAATTGGAGTATGGTTATTTTTAAGAAACAGTTTAAATTCATCAATATGATTAACTAAGCTTTGTGAGTTCTGTAATAATATATGGGACTCTCGATTACTTCTCATTGATTGCTAGATATTACCTGAATTTATGTTATAATCAATTCTTTTTTTGTATTGTTCAACTTTCCTCTTATATACATCGCAGTCCGGGCTGTACACTGAGTGGTTTGTATTATTTTGCAAGTTGAATTTATTATTTACTGTAGTACAGTTTATACAATTATATTTTTCTTCCTTGCATTGTTTTGTTGAGTGATTATCTCTACCGCAATACCCACATATTTCTTTATTAGTGCAATTAAATGACGAATGATTGTACCCGTTGCATTTGAAACATCTGTGAATGTTGAAGTGTTCGTATACTGCGCATAACTTGTATCCTATGAATAGTCCCCGAGATTTCTTTATTATATTGTTGTATATTTCTGGCTTACAATTAATTATTGCTGAGTAAGTATATTTCATTTTCTTAAGTGAAACTAGTTCTATATCACTTTCGTTTGGTATAATTGCCTTATTTTGACTTTTAATTATGTATATTAACTGTTCTTTTTCATATTGCTCCTCGATGCCTGTTATCTTAATACTGGGTTTCTTCTTTACTGCAACACTAGCCGTGTATTCATCTCCTAGATTGTCCCTAATGTTATCTTGTATCCTTTCTGCATCCTCTTTGTTTTTACAGTTTATTAGCACATTCCCATTCTTTGTTTGTCTCACGCCTGTTATATGTACTTCCAGTTCTGCAGGTTTAATTTGTTTTTTGATGTTTTCTTTTATGTTAGTTGTATTTTCTTTAGTTGATTTAACTATAACTACATTATCCGATAATACGTTGGCATAAGATTTCTCTTCGGTCACATCTTGTATTGGTATCTTGGTATTCTGTTCTTTATTCCTTTTATTCTCTTCCTCCAGATCATTGATTCGTTTTTGAAGTAGTTCAATAATCATGATTTTGTCTTGGATTATGATATCTTTGTTGTTGTTTAGAGCTATCAATAAATCTAGTCGGTCACTCTTTTGTTCCAGTTGGTTTGCATTTGAGGTTATGTTCTCACAGCATATGATTTTATTTCCTTTCACTACCTTTATGTTTTTTATCCGACTTGTACAACTACTGTGGTATATTCCGAGGCACTTAACACACACTTGTACATTACACTGTTTACTTTTACAGCATTTAAAACATGTTATTTGTTCAATTTTATCACTGGAACTGTTCACGTTGGCCGCCATAATGATCTGATCTTTTCTCTAAACTAGGAGTACGTTATTAAATTATTAGTTATAAACTAACAATAGTAATCGACTAAAATGTTTCAATAATACGAAAATGTTAAAATAATAATAATCCTTGTTTAGCATATTTTTTTGCTATACAATAATAATATGCAATTATATATATACATACCCGACGCCCTAAGGAGCAACAAGGGATAGCAGAAGAAGAAGAAGATATATCTACATATAGACATACACACATCATCATCTTTAGTACAGTGTTAAAGCTGTATGCTAACGTCTATTAATAAAGCAGTAAGAAACTATAGTGGTCTAATTATTTTCAGCCGTAATATAACGAGTGGTATGATTATTATCGATGATATTTTGGAGTTGAAACCGAGCTGCAGATTCAATGAGTTGAATGTGCTGCTTCGGTTTCAATGACAAAATATCATCGATAATTAATCATATCACGAGTTAAATTTAGTTTGAGAATATAACGAATAATATTATGCGAGTCTCTTAAAATTATCGACAGCTTTGATATTGTTGTTTCCCTATTGATTGTGAATTTTTTAACCGCGAAAAAGTTCGTAAACTGTCGCCACTGCGATTCTTTATTTATGGGGGTGTTTTTTGGAGTCGCACTTTTCACTTCTCTATTCATTTCACTGCATGAAACTTTACCCCATCGATTTTCATCAATTTTGACGTTTCGAGCTGCAGATTCAACGAGTGCGCAGCACGAGTTGAATGTGCTGCTTCTGTTTCAACGACAACGATATAACGAATAAAATAATGTGAGTCCCTTAACATTATTGGCAGCTCAGATATTGTTGTTTCCCTATTGAATGATAATTTTTTAACCGCACAAAAGTTTGTAAACTGCCGCTGTGATTCTTTGTTCATGACGGTGTTTTTTGGCGTCGCACTTTTCACTTTTCTATTAATATCACTGCACGAAACTTTACCTATTTTGACGTTTCGAATGACAGGACAACTCATCACCCACCGCTTCTTTTGTTTTTTATCATCGCGGTGATATACACAATTCCATTTGTTTCTGGATCTCACCTAGCCATGCTTTCGTGTTGTTATGTTGCAGTATCAACATTTACATTTTTTATTAGTTGCCACTCCTGATTCCTTATTTTAAAAGTGTTGCAATAATTTATGATATCATAAGTAATCCTCTTTTTAATTTTGAAGAGGTTTATTGTTAATCTTGCAACAATTATTTCATCATTCTGTGCAATTAGACAAAACTCCTTCATTTTCTTGTAAGAAATGCGAAATGCAGGAGTGGTTGGTTAAACACACTGTAAAATTCAATCCAAAATTAACCAAAAAGGAACTATGGGCTTTATTTATACCTTTTCGATCAAATGACAAAATTTACGTAGTTGATGACATTTTGAGAAAGAACGGGCACGAAGTTCTTAGATTACCGCCATACCATTGTCAATACAATCCAATTGAAATGGCATGGGGGTTTTGTAAGACTTACTACAATAAGCACATAAATTCTAAGCAACCATCTAAGGATCGTGTTCAGAATTTATGGCTTGAGTCTCTCTCAAAATGTACATCCGATATGTGGCAAAATTTCTGTGATCATTGTGAAAAACTTATTTCGGATGACTGGACAAAACACATGGGGAACCTTTCTTTTGAAACCATTCCTCCTTTTATTATTTCGCTTGGGGAATCTGGCTCAGAACAAACATCAGAAGATTCAGATGCAGGTTCTCTTGACTAAATAATACAAGTGGAATGAGGGCTTAAAAATTGTTTGACATGAAAATTATCAGTATCACAAGAGGGTGGGAATAAATTTGCAATTCTACAAAAAAATACTGAGGGCCAACAGAAGAGAGAATGACCAAAATTAAGGTGGATGGATGGAGTTGATCAAAATGTGTTAACGGGAAGACCCAAGCGAGAAATACAAATGGATGACGAAATAAGTTTGCAGAGCCGAATTCATTATATTTGTTATATACAATATTATTGCTGTGTTTGTATGTATAAAAACCAAGTAGTAAATTTAGTTAATCTTAAAACTGCATATTATTATCCTTTTATATCTGAAAATTTGTAAAACAGGCAACAGTGTAAGATCACAATAGTTAGAAATTATAACCTTAAAATCGAACATCTGACAGTGACATTTAAGAACCCTGATTTAAAACACAACCAGTCCCATTTACAATACTTAAACTGTCACTTTTCCATAGCTAGGCGAGATCCAGAAACAAATGGAATATATAATAGACATGTACCTACGGCTTTCCTTGCATCTCATTGGTTGAAAATTTGTTGTAGTAGGCTAAGAGTTGTATTCTCGAGAATATATTAGAATAGTTTATTACTTGAACCAGTGGACTTTTTGCACTGAATCCACCCATTACATAAAATAGGTTGGGCTGAACTGCATTCGCAAACTTATTCTCAAAACAAAAATATTTGTGCACAAATGAGTTATTTCATTAATGGTTAATTTATTTTCAGGTATTGTAAGAAGCGTTTCCCTAGAATTTGGTTGTCTAACGCTAATAACCCCGTTGGACGAGTCTAAATTGGAGTTAGTGGATCATTTAATTCTGGGCAGCGTTTCCTTGCCTCCGTCCATCTACTTCAGGAACCACGCAGAGGTTAAAGGACTCGTGCCCTACGTTTACGTGGGAGATATGCAGCATTTCGCTAAATCGCCCAAGAGAGCTATTGTTCCTAAAAAAGAACCTTAAAATCAATTTATGTACTATGTCTATTTTTAACTTGTTAAACGTATTTATTAAATAAGAGATTTTTTATGATTAAAACTTATATCAATATTAATATTCGAGCTATCACAATTTACTTACACATTCATTTGATACCATCCGCTGTTTTGTTTTGTCGGCATGATTTTTAAAAATCATCTACCATTATAATAAAGGCTGCTAAGAGAAATTTACCCAATTGTTATCATAAAGTAATATTGAATTTGCCAATTGTTTGCAGAATGTTTACAAAACATAAAAACGAATTAAAATTGCTATAAACTTTCTGCAAAAATGTTTACTTATCACCTACCATTTATGGAAATATGTGAGTACTACTTAGATCTGGTCGATACTTCTCAATCCTCGATTTTGTCCATCACCTAATAGTATCGTATGTTCAATAAAAAAAATCTCTAGAGTGGTATGATTTTATCTCTTTAAAAATCTCTAGTGCTATAATTTTATCTTTTTTAAAATTTATGTTGGCTACATGCTGTAGGGATCGTCATATAAAACGTCACACATAATAATTATAATAGATAAGTTCACAGTTGCCAACCTACATTATATTCCATAGCACTCTATATTTTATTGAACATACGATATTAAGGGTATCAGACTTGGTGTGCTCAGGTTTTTACCCTTCGGTGTATACCTTTCGAGCGTCCATCTAAGGACCGGTGGGTCACCGCCATATCTGCGAACCACTGCCTGCCGGAGACCAACCCACGTATGGAGAGGAGGGGCGAGTTGGCACCCCTGGGCTTTTGAAGGCCCACCCCCGACTCCATATTTAGCGACGACAAGCACCAGGGCTGAGTCAACCCCGCCGTGTGTAAGTTAGCCCTATCCAAAATAGGGACACAGAGGCTACCTCAAGAAGGTCTACAGCTCCGACTTGGACAATCATCCCCTTCAAACATCCATCGTCCGAAGACTCAGGTCTGCCCCAGACACCTCCTGTTTAGGTGCTGTGCTGGAACCCAGTATTAAGGGTCCATCATCCGAAGACTCAGGCTGCCCCAGACGCTTCCTATTTAGGTGCTATGCTCGACCTCCAGTATTAAGGGTATCACAAAAATTAATAGTAATGGGTATAAACAAAATACAATTAATATAATTTTTTTAATATATTGTTTATTTTTTATATAATACTTAACACTAATAGTTATCCTAAGATTCATCTGTATGTTCAAAGTAATAAATAAAGGAGGGAGTGTCAATCATTTTTTTTTTATTAAACTTTTTCGGTTCAAGTATTGCACTGGCGATCGCGATTGTCAAGTGCCAGTTGCGCGACTCCACATCGTGGAATGTAAACGCATAAGTAATATATATATATATATATAGCTATATATAAATTATAAATATATGATATAAAAACAATTTAAGAGAGAAAATAGATATACAAGGAGAGGGGGGGGGGGTCGGGGGGGAAACGCAGCTTCGGTGGGGCTCAATTAAGGAGGGGGGAATGAATGGGTCATTATAATCGTCCATCACATGATCATTAAAATTAACTAGCGTTCCATCGTAAAACGTGCACAAGTCCCCACGGGTGTATATAAATATATGTACGTATGAAAAATTAGCCCAATGTTCATCATCGTTTTTTTTTTGTTTGTTTTGTTTTTAGGTAACAATCCGTTATCTTTTTTTTTAATTAAGAAAAAAAAAGAGAAATTATAACACAGCCTCGCAAAGCGAAATACTTTTAGGTAAACTTCTTTTTCACTAACATATTGTATATTCTCTTTATACAATATATAAAGGTCCATAATTATTTTTTCTTAATAAACATATGTACAAGTTAAAATCGTTTGGGTTTTTTTTGTTTGTCTATTTTTTGTTTTGGGTTTGTTTTTTTTTTTTAGGGTCAAGTATTAAAATCTAACTTTTTACATAACTTACACAGATGGCGCGAGCCACGTCAACGGTTTTTCAATTTCACCACAATTAATTGAAATCACTTTGTACGAGATTAGTTTTTTTTTTTTTTTAATTTAAACACAGCACCAGAGAATTTAGTTCGACGACGGAAACACTCACCACTAAAGCTGTTCCACGAATTTACTTAATTGGTCTTGAGGGGTCATCGACGTGACGTCATTGTCCTGTTGGCTCGCGTGGTTTTGTCCTAAAAGCATTTCCGACGTTGCCAGATCGTGCGGGGAGGGCTGTGGACCCCTCGGACTGGGGACCGGCTGGTTTCGGGGGCTCGGCGCTGGCCTGGGCGACGGGTTGGGTTGGGGCGATCGGATCGGGGGAGGTGACCGTACGCTCTGCATCAGCTGCTGTTGCTGGACCGAGGATATCGGAGGGCCCATGACGCCCTGCGGCGATTGCACTGGCGGAGGTGTCGGTTTCAAGCCTTGCATGAGCGGCGGCGGGTACTGCTGGTCTTGGAAGGAGTTGTTGTAACCGATCGGCTGCTGTCTTATCGCCGGCAATCTGTTTTGGTAGTTGGGCGGAGCTGGCGGTTGTTGAAATTGCTGTTGTTGTTGCTGCTGCGTGTGCTGCTGCCTTTGCTGCATCTGGAGGAGCTGTTGGTGTTTGTACCATTGCTGCTGCTGTTGGGTGATGGTTTGCCCGCCTGGGTTACCAGGAACCGGCTGCCCCGATCCGCCTTGACTCAGCATCGACTGCCCCTGCATTTGCATCCTGTTGGGAAGCTGGCCGGGGTTTTGTTGGCTCAGGATATGTTGCAGCTGTTGTTGTTGTTGGGGCGGATTGCCTCCTACTCCACCAGCACCACTTTGTGCTTGCGCCGCCTGTGCCTATGATAAACATAAAATTAATTAAGAAAGTAAAAAAGACTAAGGCTGTTGATTATAATTTTGTATTTGTATGGTGGAGGGGGATGGAGTAGGGAGGAAAAGGTGGTGCTGGCTAGGGCGAGGTGTGGGTCAGGGGAGAGAGGAAGGAAGGTGTGGATGGGGGGAGAGTATGGGAGGTGTGTAATGTGTGAGCGAGGGAGGGATACTTGAAGCCATTTGGCAGAGGAGTGCGAGGGGGTGAAGGAGGAATGGGTGGGAATAAGAGGGAATAGAAGAGTGACGGAATGGATGAGAGAGGATGGGGCCAGGGTAAGGACGCTGGAGAAGTTGGGGGAAGAGAGAGAAAGCAGGAGGAAGAGAGGGAAAGCAGGGGGAAGAGAAGGAAAGCAGGAGGAAGAGAGCAGGCACTGATTAGTGTGTAGAAATGTAGTATTATGCCAATAAAGGTCTTTTTTTTTTAATAATTTTGTAACATACCTGCTGCTGTCTCTGTTTAATGAAAGCTGCCATCAGTTGAGGGTTCGTCTTCAGGATGTGCAGTAGCTGCGCCTGTTGTTCTTGTGAGTGTGGCGACCTGAGAGTCTGCATCAGCTGATTGAGGGCCTGTTTGTTGTGCATGGCGTTTGTGCCTTGGGGATTTAAGCCGGCCACACCCTGTCTGACAGCCGGCGTTCCTCCCTGCATGTGTCCAGCGGCACCCATTTGGCCTTGCCCTTGCAACATTTGAGGGCCTGGCTGCCTTATTCCCTGCGTCGCACTACCCGGATACCTCTGTTGCCATTGCTCCATTGGTAACAAGTTACCTACTAGAAAATATAAATATATAATATACAATACATATGCATAAGAACTACTACGAGAACCTCAGCCTTGACATCTACACAGCAAATACGAATGAACTCAGAGGCCACTCCAAAAAACTGAAAAAGGAAAAAATCCTCTGTCTTCCTAGGAAGAACTTTTTGTCCTACAGAGTTGGACAGTATCTGCCCCGACCAAGAACGTCTTTAAGAACAGATTAGACAAAAATCTAATGTCAATTAATAATAACCTGGTGCACTATTTCTAACACTGTAATTTATTTTTATTTCTTCGACTGTGATTTGACTAAGACTGTAATATATTATGTGATGAGTTAGTTTATTAATAAAAAGTGAAATGTGATATATACTAAGGATTTTAACTAGTCTAGTGGGCAGGTGGTAATGTCTCGTCGTGACCCTGGGTGTGGTATGAATGTGTGTGATTGTCCGAATGAATAGTTATTAATACAAATTGTAATAAATTACTTGATACAAAAAATAAACATTGATGATGGCTAATGGGCAAGTTCCCAAGGCCAGGCAAAAGCCAAAACCAAATAAAAAAAAAAAATAAAAAAAACTAGTCTAGTGAAATTGGCTGTCATAAGAGTGAAAACTGAAACAAGCACAATGCTTCATCGGCTTCGCCGCTCGCCTCTTCTAGCAGTGATAATAACAATAATAATAGGCTCAAAATATTTTATTGTACAAATAAGATTCGTTATTATCGTGATATACTTCTCTTATGTCTTCAGGCAAAATTTATGTAGTTCAAGTCATTAACATTGAAAAAAATCTATTTTATATCTGCGCGTAGCTTTCTTCATTACAGTTTTACTAACCTTGTCCGGCTCCTAAATGCGGTATCGTTCTCTGCATCTGCGGTGGTGGCATATTCTGTCCAGGCACGCCTCCGCCGGGATTCACCTTTCCGTAACCGACGTGCGGAGCCTGCTGCCGGGCGGCCTCCTCCTGCACCTGTTTCACCACCTGCAGCACGTTCGCGGGCGGCGTTTGAGTGCCCGGTTTCAGTCCGATGCCCGGCTGATGCGGGGATTGCACTCCGAGGCCCGCAGCACCCAAGGCGCCCGGGTTGATCGACGGACTGACAGCACCCGGGGGCACCACGTTCTGCACTCCCTGCACCAGGGGGACGTTGTTCCCGCCTAGCGCGTTCGATGGTGCCACCGTTCTCGTGTTCATCACCGCCATTCTCCTTCGTAACAGTTGGGCTTGTTGCAACCTAATGATTGATAAATTAAATTTCCAATTAATCATACATTTAAAAAATTCCAGAAAAAAAATTGTAAATCAATGACCTTTTTTTTCAAAATTTATGTTCGTTTAAGTTACAGTAGAACCTCGTTATACCGGGATGGCTTTTGGCTATATCTAGCACGATATAAGGAAAACACGCTATATCCGAATATATGTAATTTGTATAATAGTCACATACACACACGCGCATATATATATGTATATATATATATATATATATATATATATATATATATATATATATATATATGTATATATATTATATATATATATATATATGTATATATGTATATATATTATATATACATATATATATGCGCGTGTGTGTATGTGACTATTATATTATATATATATATATGTTATATATATATATATATATATATATATGTTATATATATATATATATATATATATATAATATATATATATATAATATATATCACGGTATCTCGAGGCCCGGTATAGCGAGGTTCTACTGTATATTAATAAAAATTACAATAAAATCCATATAATATTATCATCCATATGTTTGTTTAAGTTATATTAATAAAAATTAAAATAAAATCCATGTAATATTGTCATCCGTATGATAATTTAAAAAAAACTCCTGATCTAAGTTGAGATTTCTAAAAATCTTCCATTTTATACGAGCAGCTGATCAAAAACTTCCAATTTTTCGTAGTTCAGCGTATGTTGCAAATATTTTTAATGCGTCTCGCCTGTTCAAATAAAAAAAGAAAACAATTTAGACATGTAAAAAGTTTAAAAATGGACCAGTTTGCACCTTCATGGGGAATATACAGTTTTGGCTTATCCTCTATGCTAACTTGAATATTAGGGTTACACATTATTTAAAATATATGCTTGTATGGGCGTAGCCTAGATTTTCACCGAGTGGAAAACGTGGTCACAACGCAATAACAAAATAAGTAAGAAAAAACTATGTAGAAAACAGAAAAAATTATGTCTTCAAATTTTAAGTAAATAAACATTAAATGAGAAAAAAATTTAAATGTAATTTGATGAAAAAAAAAGTTTTTGTTCCACACTGTATATAGATTGTAATTAAAAATCATTTGATGTAGTGTATAATGCAATTTTAGTCCCACTTTGTTAAACTTATATCGTATATTCAATAAAAAAAATCCTCGAGAGTGCCATGATTTTATCTTTTTTAAAATTTAAGTTGGCTACACGCTTTAGGAATTGACATATAAAACGTCAGACATGGTAATTTTAATATATAATTTCAGAGTTGCCAACCTACAATTTTTTCCATGGCACTCTAGAGGTTTTTTTTAATTGAGCATACGATAGTTGTTAATTAACACAAATAGCCTATTAACCCATTAACGGCCGGGCAAATATAGAGATAACTCTAAAAGTTGATTTTAGGTAAAATTCTGCACTTCTTTTTATGATGACTTATTGTATTACATACTGTGAATTTTTCTTTTAAAATATAATAATGTATATGCTCTAAAACTTCAGGCATTCGTCGATTTTATATAAAAACGTGCAGTATGGAGTTTAGAAAGAGTGATTCCACTCCCAGGCTAAGCATGAAGTAAAATTTCGAGTTTAGAAAAGCCTGAAAATTTGGTTTGGTCGCGTAGCGCGAAGCGCGGAGCGGCCAAACCAAATTTTCAGGCTTTTCTAAACTCGAAATTTTACTTCATGCGCCACGCGCATAAAACACTGAAATATTGTGAAGTTAGAAATGCACTCTCATTATTTTTTTTTTTAAATGAGTAATAACCGAAATATTTTAATAATAAAATATTTACATTTTTCTCCTTACATTTTCAAGCCAGGTCAAATAATATAATATATTAAATTAACTTATTTAGTAATATATTTCGTGATTTTGAAATTTCATCTATTAAAAAAAAATACTTCCGATTGAGCAGAAAAAAAAACACTTCTTACAAAAACATCATAGAAAAAAGTGAGGAATTGAAAAGTTGATGAACTGAAATATTGTGAAGTTAGAAATACACTCTTTTTTTTTTTTAAATGATAGCCGAAATATTTAAATAACAAAATATTTTCATTTTTCTCCTTACATTTTAAAGCCAGGTCAAATAAAATAGTAATATAATATATCTGTCCCGACACCATATGGTAAAAGGGAATACTGATTATATATATATATATATATATATATATATATATATATATATATCTGTGGGTATCTGGTGCCGGAATACTGAACACATATATATATATATATATATATATATATATATATATATATATATATATCTGTGGGTATCTGGTGCCGGAATACTGAACACAAATTCAATTTTAATATAATAGCCGAAATATTTAAATAACAAAATATTTTCATTTTTCTCCTTACATTTTAAAGCCAGGTCAAATAAAATAATAATATAATATATCTGTGGGTATCTGGTGTCGGAATACTGAACACAAATTCAATTTTAATATAATATATTAAATTAACTTATTTAGTAATATAATTACCCAAACATTTATAATGTTGCGTGTACGGATCAATGGCACTTAATGGGTTAAAGGTTGCTATATAACAACTGACCTATATGGCTATGCCCATATAAGCATGGTAGGGAGGCTCTTAAGATTAATTAAAGGTAGCCTGTAGAAAAAAAAACATACCTCTGTTGAAGTTGTTGTTGCTTAAGCTTATGCTTAATATTAGAACAGAATGGCACAGGACACTTGGTTTCCGTACAGTGTTTCGCGTGGTAACAACACAAAGCAATGAGCTGCTTGCAGATGGGACAGCCCCCGTTGGTCTTCCTCTTGCAGACCTTCGTGTGCGTCACCACCCTCTTCATCTTCTGGCAGCTGGTCAGCCGGCAGTTGGCGTCCCGGCACTGGCAGGCGTGCACCAGCGAGTGGATGCACCTCTGTATCGAGAGCTTCCTCTGCTCGTGCGGGTTGCCCTGCTTGGGGTCGCTCGGCGACGACCCGTCGTCCAGGTCCAGGCCGAGCTTCTCCATCTTGTGCGGGTGGCCGTCCTTGTCGTAGCACTGGATGCACAGGTCGAAGTCGTCGCACACGGTGCAGTGGTAGCGGGTCTCGACGTGCGCCTTGCAGCTGTTGCACGTGTAGACGAACTTGTCCTGGCCCTGGTTGTGGAGCTCGTACAGCATCGACATGGTGCTGTACTTCGCCCGCCGCAGCGACGAGAATTCGTAGTGTTTTTCACGGGCCATCGTCAGGAAGGCGTCCCTTCCATCCATGAGATCACAATTGATGAACGGATCTGGGTCTTGAATTGGCTAAAATCATAATATAAAATAAATTAAATGTAACTACTGTAATAACCAGAATTTGTGCAATGGATGCATCTAACGAAAATCGCGCAAGTCAAGGTACAACTTATAACAAAAGTAACATTAGTTAGAGAAGACTGTTATTAAGCACTAATAATTCCTTGTGATAAGTAATTTCCACATTACAATCTAAAATATTTTTGACACGCCACTGTATTTGTCAAGGGCAGCGTGTGATTTCTAACCTAAAAAGTTAAACAAAAGTAGTCATGGAGCAATATACGCAAGAACAACGTGTTAAAATTATCCAAGCATATTATGAAAATGGCCGATCGAGGAAAAGTGCATTTCGTGCTTTACGTGAAGTTTGTGGTGCACAAAATCGACCTTGTGAGAGGACAATTTGGAATGTGGTCCAAAAATTCGAACAAACTGAATCCGTAGCTAACATCAAAACCCCTCAGCGTGCTCGTAGAGGTCGTTCGGAACAAAATATTGCCATTGTTCGCGAAAGCGAGGCCGAAAATCCAAGCACATCGATTCGTCATCGATCGCAGCAAGTGGGCCTTACGTATTCCACTACACAGCGAATTTTAACAAAAGATTTGAAGTTACACCCGTACAAACTCCAAATAACACAGGAATTGAAGCCTCGAGACCATCAACAGCGCCGTGTGTTTGCCGAATGGATAAGAGAACAAGGGGTACATTTTTCAATGAAAATTATCTTTAATGATGAGGCACATTTCCACGTTGATGGCTTCGTAAATAAGCACAATTGTCGTATTTGGGGATTGGAAAATCCAAGAGAGATTGTTGAAACGAAAATGCATCCTCAGAAGGTCACTGTTTGGTGTGCCTTTTGGTCCGGAGGCGTAATTGGCCCATTTTTTTTCGAGGATCATGCGGAGAACTCTGTTACGGTAGGGGTACAGTTTTACCACTCCAAATTTACCAATCAATTTTTACCACCGCATTTTTACCACCATACTTTTTTACCGCTATACAGTTTTACCACTAATATTTATACCAATAATTATACAATAAAACACTTTTTTACAAATAAAATCAGTTTTATTCAAAATTGTATGTTGTGACCGATCGCCCTTAAGTATTCTGCAATTTCCCCTTCTTCTTTTCTGACATCGTAATCTCGGACTATATTTGTAATCCTATCCTCAGTTTTAATTCTGGCAAGGTTTTCCGTACGTTTAATTTTTCGCCCAAGGTCCAATTCCCGGAACATTGCCTCAGTGTCTCCCTGTTCTTTTTGAAGCTCGACGACAAAAGCATATAGGCTAGGATGATCCCGGCCGACGACTACAGAAAAACGGTTATGCCATCCTTCAGACATGTTGTTCGTGCGTGCCGTATTCTGCAGAACTGCCTGATACATGTTCCACAGCATTGGCGGATATCGCGGGGATGTGGCACGTCGTCTTCCTCTTGCTGGTTTGCCTCGTACGTAAATGTTCTCGAAGTAGTCGGCAATATCAGCAAAGGCAGGAGTGACCAACGATTTAGGCGAATGACAAACCGATAATGACATTGACAGGTTACGAATTGAAGTTGTCAGTTGTTATTCTAATTCGATTTTAAATAGCGGTAAAATATTGGTGGTAAATAGAATACGGTGGTAAATATGTTGGTGGTAAAAAGAATTGGTGGTAAAAAAGGGACGGTGGTAAAAATGGAGTGGTAAAAATGGGGGCCAATCCTCTGTTACGGTTAATGGCGTTCGTTATCGGAACATGATAACAGATTTTCTTCGGGAGCAGTTGGAAGATATGGATATCGAAGATTTATGGTTTCAACAGGACGGTGCCACCTGCCACACAGCAGGAGAAACGATACAATTACTGCGCGGCAAGTTTCCCGGTCGCATTATTTCACGTAACGGTGACTTCAATTGGCCGCCGCGATCGTGTGATTTAACTCCCGCAGATTTTTTTCCTTTGGGGGTATCTGAAGAGCAGAGTATACAAGAATAAACCGAACACCATTGCAGAGCTGAAACAGGAGATCAGACGCGAAATAGCCGGCATAGAACCTGATTTGTGTCGCAGAGTAGTCGAAAATTTTAACAAACGAATTACGTCATGTCACATGAGCCGCGGCGGTCATTTACATGATATCATCTTTCACACATAATTGTAATGAACTATCCTTAAAGGGCAAATAATTTTTTTATATTTTTCAACTTCTACGTGTTTTTTTTATTATTTTTAATGTGGAAATCCAAAATGAATCACCCTTTATTAGTTTTGAATAATTAGTATAATGTCTTACTTTTTATATACAGTAAAAAGTAGATAGGATAAAACTTGAAATAAAACAAATTTAATTCACTTTTAAAAGTTGGACACATCAATAACAATCATCGCACCAAGTGTCCAACATAAAATATGGTTATGTGTTTATCATAGTAAAGGGTTTTCCAATAAGAGATTTCATAAAGGTGTTTAATTGAATTCACTTGATTTGTTTTACTAAAAATATTTTTAGTAAAACAAACCAAGTGAATTCAATTAAACACCTATATTTAGTAGAAATGTTTTACCAAGTGAATAATGAGAAACAAGTTAATAATAAGAGGTTTCATTTTGAATAGCTCGCTATCTGAGCAGGGTTTGCATCTGCTCAGACCGTCAAGCTGCATTAAAGGCAATAAAATCGCCTACATGCAAGTCTAAATCTGTCTAGGAGTGCAAGCTATCCCTAAAGCAGCTGGCTAGGAACAACAGAGTCAAACTGGTCTGGGTTCCGGGACACGCAGGGATCAAAGGCAATGAAATTGCCGACAACCTTGCCAAGGAAGGGTCCAAAACTCCATTTGTCGGACCAGAACCTTACAGTGGAATAACTAAAGTCCGCATCAAGGGGATGATCCGGGAATGGGAAGATGCTGCTAAAACTGCTCACCTGAGAAACACACCTGGTCTGCGGCAGGCGAAAAGGTTCATCGCCTTCTCTGCCGTAAGAGCCGGACAGTTTCTCAGGTTAAGCAACGGCAACCTAAGGCTCATAACCGGCCTTCTAACTGGACACTGTCCTCTGAAGTACCACCTCACCAAGATGGGTCAGACAACTGATGCCAACTGCAGGTTCTGCAACGAGGCACAAGAAACAGCAGAGCACCTACTTTGTGAATGCCCTGCCTTGTCCCTTCAAAGGGGGAACTACCTGTCATCGGCCACTTTAAACACTGAGGAATTGGTACACATTAACCCTCAAGTTATAGTAGTCTAGACATTGAGGGACTCAAGTAGGTCAGGGATAGTTACAAAAGATCTTTTAGGTCGAGGTAACTTCGAAAGGCCCAGAGGCCATACGACCCACCGACCCCATAACATAACAACATAACATCTGAGCAGCTGTTACTTTTGCAGCTGTCATCTTTTGACACTTGACAAGTAAAAACTATGCCATTAGTAAAAATGCAACGATACACGCTTCAACAAAGCACTGAAATTATTAAAATTCACTACAGAAATAGTGAAAATTTTACAGTAACAGTTCACCAAACTAAAGCACTTTTGGGTCGTCGTAAGGCACCTTCTCGGCCAGCAATAGTAAAACTGGTTAAAAAATTTGAGCTGTTGGGACAACTTGGTGATGTGAGGAATCGAAACCGTGTGCGTCGCTCAAGAAAAATTGAGAATATTGCTGCTGTAGCCAATAGTGTTAACGAAAACCCAGGTTTGTCGATTCCTCGTCGATCTTTGGAATTAGACATTCCAAAAACTACATTACACCGTATTTTGCATAAAGACTTAGCTTTGAAGGCTTTTAAAGTTCAGTTAACGAAAGAACTCAAGCCGGTCGATCGCCAGCAACGTAGTATCTTTGCTGATTGGGTCCTTAAAATGCATTAAAGTGATCCGGATTTTCATCAAAAAATCATCTTCAGTGATCCGGATTTTCATTGAAAAATCATCTTCAATGATGAGGCCCATTTTCACCTCGGAGGCTACGTGAATAAGCGGAATTGCCGTATTTGGGGCTCGGAAAATCCAAGAATGCTTATTGAAAAGCCTCTCCATCCTCAACGTGTCACTGTTTGGTGAGGTTTTTGGGCTGGCGTTGTGATTGGACCTTACTTATTCGCAAATGAGGCTGGTGCAACTGTTACGGTGAATGGATTGCGCTATCGAGCTATGATTAATGATTTTTTATGGCCGGAATTGGAAGATATTGATGTGGACGATGTTTATTTTCAACAAGACGGCGCTACGTGCCACACAAGCAACGAAACAATCGGAATTTTGCAAGAAAAGTTTCCTGGCCGTGTTATTTCGCGAAGAGGTTGTAACGGTTCAAATATATATAGGTTAACCAACCACCACCTAACCTCGGGTAAGTCCAGGTTTCGTGGAATCAACAGAGTTACGGTTCAAGCACAATAAATTTGTAACACTATTTCAAAACTTTATATTTATTGAAAGTACAATTTAAAATACCATTCCCGCCTTCTTGCCTTAACGACGCAACCCAACGTACACGCGTCCGTACGTCCCTCGCGTCGATACAAGATGGCTCTGTGAAAACAAATTAATCACACAAATAATTAAGACAGTTCAAAAACAAATACAGCCAAAGGGGGGGGGGGGGCAACATGTTCAGCGAGAAGTACACGGGGATCACTCATGCATAGCAGAACCCCATCTACTCCTGACACACACACAGGAAAGAGAACGCTTATACGTAGCAGGACTCTTCCAATTCACGTGATTGAATTCAACGAGCGAGAGGACACTTATACATAGCAGAACCTCCTCGCGAATTCAACACGACGGACAGTTTAACGAGCAGGGATCACTTATACGTAGCAGAACCCTGTCGTGAAATTCTGATTACAAAACGCTTATGCGTAGCAGAATTGTAACCAGGAGCCTACCCCTGGGAGATCACTTATGCATAGCAGAAGTCCCAGTGCCGACCCATTTTAGGGGTGTTTTGACGCATCTTATATACCCTTTTTAAACCATAAAGGGGTAAACTAGAGAACAGCTAACCAGTACCAACCTACAATTAGTTCTCTTTTTGTCCGTCATTGCTGTCAATCTAATCGTAGATATGCCTTTTAAAGAGGTGAATCATTGATATGGATTTTTACTCTTAGAATACGAATCTTTTATCGATTGCCAACCAAAAATCTACATATTTTTGCATAGTGGCATTCGATATAAGGAAAGTTCGTTACAAGGTGAGCACAATTGGTCCCCGAGATCTTGTGACTTGACACCTTTAGACTTTTTTCTTTGGGGCCTCATAAAAGATAAGGTCTATGCCAATGCTCCACAATCGATTCAAGACTTTACAGATGGAATTCGTGAAGTTATCGAGGACATACAGCCGCAAATGTGCGAATCGGTCATGGAAAATTTTATGAAAAGGATATGGTGCTGCAACCGTAGTCGTGGCGGCCATTTGGCTGATATCGTTTTCCATCGTTAATGATATTTGATATTCGTTGCTTGTGTGGCACGTAGCGCCGTCTTGTTGAAAATAAACATCGTCCACATCAATTTCTTCCAATTCCGGCCATAAAAAATCATTAATCATAGCTCGATAGCGCAATCAATGGATTTTATTGTAAAAAGAAAGGTATGCCTTCTCTTTACAATGAAATCCATTGATTTCTCTTAAAATAAACTAATTTTTTTTAAATATCAAAATGAAACCTCTTATTGGAAAACCCTTTACTTTCCCGATGAGTGAGAAAGCTTAAATGAAACTCTCTTTACTTTGTTGTTTCAAATTGAATTAAATTGAAGAATATCAAAACAAATTGCAACTCTCACCCCAAGGCTAGCTGCCGATTGTACAGAATGCAGCCGGATGACGAAGAAGACCTCCTTGTGTTTTTCCATGGTGGCGAAGATTTTGGCCGACAGATCGTTGCCGGTCTGCGGAGTGTTTGACTTTTTGCTGTTTTTCCTTTGGTTTGCTTTTGACTTGTTACTCTTCTTCGCCTTCTTTTGACCCTTCTTCTTGCCGTCGGCGCCTATTTCCGAGTCCTCGGCCATCGAGAATATCTAAAAATAAAAAAGTTAATGATTAGAGAGAGGTTACCCGGACTCTAATGAAACACGTTTTGATTTCCTTTCTTCGCTAATTTATTTTTCACTGTTGTTAGATGTACAGTGAATATACCAGAATCGAATTTAATTTAATAAATGTTCTACTTTTTATGTTGAATAAATATAACTTATATAGTTCACCCAACACCCGTAAGGGTACAAGGGTTTTTTGATAATATATATATATATATACATATATATATAATAATATAATATATATACATATATATATATAATAATATAATATATATAATATATATATATATATATATATATATATAATATATATATATATATATATTTAATACATATATATATATATATAATACATATATATATATATATATTAAATAATATATATATATATTGTAACGGTTCTGTTTTCATTTATTTAATTAATTAGTACCCGACACATGCTACAATTAAAGTCCGTGTATTATTATGAATGATTAATTTAATATGAGATACCGCTGTCTAACCGGCAGGTTATTTATTCAGTAAGAAGTTTATCGAAAATGCGTACCGCTAACGTAGCACGTGTAATTTTGTAGGTTATATGTTAGTTTTATTGTGTTTCAATTATTCAACGAGTCCAATTTAATAGTGATGTCTTATCAGTAGTGTGTGGGTGAATAATAAGCTATTTAAAAGCTTGATGCCGGTGAGAGGAAATTATTTTCCCTCACCGTTTCAAATTGACACCTGTCGCTCCTAGAGGACGGTGTTAATTTTACTACATTTTTCTGTGACCGAATTAATCTGTTTCTGTGTTTTTTTGCTAACTAATGATATGTAAAGTCTGGTGTATCACCGTGTTAATTAATTCCTTTTATTGTAGTAAGTGGAATTAATTTAATTACTATTCATTAATATTATTTAAATTCTGGTGTATCACCGTTTTGATTAATTCAGCTTATTGTTTTAAGTGGAATTAATTTAATTGCTATTCATTAATATTATTTAAATTCTGGTGCATCACCGTTTTGATTACTTCAGCTTATTGTTTTAAGTGGAATTAATTTAATTTCTAGTCGTTAATATTATTTAAAAGTCTGGGTGTCACCATTTCAATTAATTCCAGTCTCTTGTGTTGAAGGGAATTAATTTGTTCAACTAAGGCCATTTGAACCCGCTTACTAACCACGTATTGGTCTATTGGCTGTGGGTCTTGATTTTCTTGATTAACTACCCCCCTAATATGCTCCCCAACATGCTTAATGTTGTTAGCGACCCAGCCACCAGGGAACTCATAACGAAACAAATTACTGCCGTCGACTTGAACTTGTAGGTAAATCAATTCCCAGGAGACTCGCTACAATCAAGAAGGTGGACAGGTGACGGAGAGCTGGAGCTAAAAGAGTGTTAATCATACTGCTTCCACCCCGCTGCTCACCGCATGTTGCTAAAGGGATCCATCTAGGACTGGCGACGGAGAGCTGGAGCTAAAAGAGTGTTAATCATACTGCTTCCACCCCGCTGCTTACCGCATGTTGCTAAAGGGATCCATCTAGGCCTGGTGACGGAGAGCTGGAGCTAGTAGAGCGTTAATCATACGGCTTCCGACCCACTGCTTAACTACCCCACTTGCTAGCTTACCATTCCAGCAGTAGAGCCCGTATCTTGGCCCCCATATATGCCAGAAGTCACCTGTTAAGGCAGGAGATACCCGCAACGATCAATTGGTGAGATAAACCCCAGTCACCCGAGCAGAGAGAGAGCCATTACCGATAGTTCAAATCCATCGCCCACGATATCATTCATTTAGCTTTTATTTTATTGTGGCAGGTCAATTGTGAACTTTTTTATTAATCACATATTTTTTTCCTTCCCCTTTAATTGTTCGGGTAAGTAATCATTCATTGCCTTTATTGATCTAAATTCTGGATAATTTAATAATTTACTTTTTATTCTTCTTTAATTGTTAATATAATTGTTATTAATTGATTTGGTGTTAATAGTGATTTATTTGTGACCTAACCTAAATAGTTCTCTTCCCCATCCTGTTACTTAGTAACTGGCGCCCGCATGGGATGTGGAATTAAAATACCCTGGCCCACACACCGCTGAACTACCCTAGCTGAGGTCAGTGAGCCCTCTTATTTATTTTATGATAAGGGGACGTCACAATATATATATATATATATATATATATATATATATATAGTTCGTCCGAGAATGCAAGCAATATCTAGTTATTTTCATTGCCATTCCGACATCTCTAAACTCCCTAAACACAACGTTAAAGCAAGCGTTAAATATATGACGTTTTGTTGGTAATACCCCATAGTGTTGCCGCTTCACCACTCGTAATAAATCCAGGCGAAAACTCCGAGTCCGAGGAAAAGTGTATTTGTTAGAACATTTCAATGCACGTTAAAATTCATATTGATAATTGGCAGTTTTATGTTATTTGGTGTGGATCTGGGCCCTCTCCATGCAGCGTCACTACAGCTTAACCATAATTCACCACTTTTTAATCATTCATAACTCAGCGTTGGGCATCTAGCACCTAACATTTTCGGACGGGTTTTTAGGTTATGTTGAATGTTTACATGTATTCTTGGCAACAATACGGGGACTCTAAACCTATTAGCCTAGATTCTTAGATATACTATACTTTCTATGTTGAATAGATATTACTTATACTATTTTTTCTTATAAGTTTACATATCCCAATTATGTGCTATAAATTTTCAGATGTTCGTTGTTTTTTTAAAGGAGTTCAATTTCAAGCTTTAAACGAGTGTTTTCCACTCCCAGAAAAAAAATTTTACTGCATGCGCCACCGGTATAAAAGAAAAGATATAAAAAGAGCTTCGCTCCGCCCGGCAAATCCAAATTTTCAGGCTTTTCTAAACACAAAATTTTACTTCATGCGCCACCGGTAAAAAACACTGAAATATTGCGAAGTTTAAAATATATCTTTTAATCAGTATGTTAAAACAGCACATTTTAAGCTTCAGCGCATTTTAGTCTTTTATACCGGTGGCGCATGCAGTAAAATTTTTTAAGTTTAGAAAAGCCTGAAAATTTGCCTAGTCAATCCAAATTGTCAGGCTTTGTTAAATTCGAAATTTTACTTCATACTTAATTTGGGACTGGAAAACAATAGCTCAAAACTTCAAATTAAAATACAAGGCGTATGCAGAGTAAAAAATGTGTATACAGAGAATTTTATATAACACCGAACATTTTCATAAAATACGATTTGACACCTTTAATTTTTAGGTTATGTGTAAATTGGGTTGCCTATATTACCATTACAAATTTTAGTTAATCAATTGCAACTAACGCCTCAACTTGTACATTTCTTTCAAGTATACATGTCCTAATTACAGCGTATCTGTCGTAAATCTTTAGATAATCGTTGTTTCTTTAAAAGGAGTTCAATTTGAAATTAGAAATAAGTGTGTTCCACTCCCAGACTAAGCATGAAGTAAAATTTCGAGTTTAGAAAAGCCTGAAAATTTGGTTTGGTCGCGTAGCGCGAAGCGCGGAGCGGCCAAACCAAATTTTCAGGCTTTTCTAAACTCGAAATTTTACTTCATGCGCCACCGGTACAAAACACTGACATATTACGCAGTATAAAACACACCGCCGAACTTTACATTTTTTTTTTTTAAATTTATTTGTATAAGACATGTTTCACATGTATTACAATTGTTAAAGGAGAAGAAAAACACCTATATAAAATACTTAATATAAACATGAAATACCATAAATTAAAATTACAACTAAAATTATTCACATATTTGAGGAGCTTACTTATAGTATGTCATTAAAAGTGTCATGCAGAAAATCGCTTACTGAGTAATACGCCTTTTTAATTAGTAGTCGTTTTAACACATTTTTAAAAATATTTTGTTGCTTCATTTTTTTGAGGGAAACTGGTAGTTTATTATACAGCGTGAGACATCGATAATATGGTCCCTGTTCATAAAGATATGTATTGTTGAATAAGTGTTTTGTACCGGTGGCGCATGAAGTAAAATTTCTACCTTTTGTAGATACTTATCGTATCTACAAAATATCCACTAATGTTACATCTAATCTCAGTTGCGACATAAGTTTATATTTAATTTACAGTTTATATTTAATTTTTATAATTACGACAGTAATGAAAAACCTTTAAAATAACACTTTTATTTTTTAATTAGATACTAATTTTTGGAATCGAGTGGCTAAAGAATATAGTTGGGCTCATTGTAGTTCCTCCCCCCCTGATGGTTAGACCCACTCTGCGCTGTCGGCAATCAATGCTTGGGATCGAATGGGTTAAGTAAAATTAAATGTTTTTCTAATAAAAAATTTCATGTAAGCCCGATGTTGGGCGCCAAAACGAGTACTTAAAGGCAAATAATATTACCAATGAAACACGATTTTAACTTTGAATTTGTGTTCAGTATTTCGGCACCAGATACGACACGATGCCACTATGAAGCATTAGATGGCGTTAGCTATCGAAATCCATTAATAGTTTTCACGATTTTAACTTTGTTTGTATAACCGAGACTTAATAAAGTCTCAGTTATATATGTTTGTATAACCGAGACTTAATAAAGTCTCAGTTATACAAACAAAGTTAAAATCGTGGTGAATTACGATGTATAACGAAGTAGAAGCCTCCACCGTTAACAGCAAATAATATCATTTCATCAGTTTATAATAATAGTCATTTCAAGAAATAAGTAATAATAACAAATAAAATAATAAATAAATATACAATTGTACTTTTTAAAGCATATATATAAATAAGTAATAATAACAAATAAAATAATAAATAAATATACAATTGTACTTTTTCGTATATTTATTTATTATTATCACATTCTTTAGCAACTCGATTTAAAAAAAAAATTGTTTATATTAAATTTCACATTAATTAGTGTTCTAGGCGCGTGGCGTGGCGCATGAAGTAAAATTTCGAGTTTAGAAAAGCCTGAAAATTTGGATTTGCCGGGCTCGCTTCGCTCCGCCCGGCAAATCCAAATTTTCAGGCTCTTCTAAACTCGAAATTATACTTCATGCTTAGTCTGGGAGTGGAAACACTCGTCCGAAATTTCAAATAAACTTTTATAAAAATCAACGAATGCTTGAAAATTCACAGCGTATAGATTATTAATAAAAAAAATGTTTAAACGAAAACTTCGCAGTAGATAGATAGCTTCATTGGCCTGTACCACTGCGACACCTTTGCAGATCTATTGTGGATCCCTATTATTCTAGACGGCGTGCTCGAGCTTCGCCTCTTTGATTAGCCCCTGACAGTGAGCCTTGGGTGTAGCTCTCGGAGCTTGGTTTAGTGTTGCCCAGCTTTAGGTATCTAACCCTTGCTACGGCCTCACATTGGCACAGGATGTGGAGAGATACTTCACAGTGTGTAATATAATAAGTCATTCACAGAAATCATAAAAAGAATTTTACTCAAAATCAACTTTAAGAGTTGCTTGGTTAATGAGTTAAGGTTCGGTACAGGTTGTGCGTTTTCGGGGGATATCTCGGCTCACGTTTAAGATAGAAAAAAAGTGTCTTCACCAAAGTTGCTTGGTTTTAAGAGCTGCATAACCTAAGAATATTTGTATGTATACAGGGTGCGCCATAAGGACTGTAGCGGATGCTACTTGCTTATTTTAAATGGATCACCCTATATATTATTTCGTTTCTGCATTCCTCACAGTCAATGAGTGTTATTTTTAAAAAAACATTCGGTCCACATCCCACTGTTTTGGAGCTATTCGACATTTATGGATAAAAATCATGTTTTTAGTGGTTTCCTTAGACTAAAATATCTCCGAAACTAAATAAGATAGAGAGTGATGGTTTCCACCATTCTCTTAAGCATAGAGGGCGCTATTGTTAACAATATAAAGTTGCTTCGATTGCGTTAGGTGGCTGTGGAATAATGACCTGTATATATATATATGTTGCACTGTTTCTTCGGGTTTGGTCGTATACGTTTTCTTGGCTCTGGCCCATTTTATTAAGAGTTCGATGACGTTGCAGTCATCGAAACGTTGAACTCTAAATAAAATGGACCAGAGCCAAGAAAATACGCGGGACCAAACCCGAAGAAACAGTGCAACATGTTACGCCCGCAAAAATCTACGTTTTAACATGTATGTATATATATGTATATATATATATATATATATATGTATATATATATGTATATATATATGTATATATATATATATATATATATGTATGTATATATATATGTATGTATATATATATATGTATGTATATATATATATATATGTATATATAACATATCAAACAAAATAAAAAAAAATTCTCACAACTTTCAAAATCTTATATCTTCGAAAATTATCCTCAATTCTCAAAAATATTAGAATAATAAACACATATCATATATTTATTTTTCGGTACTCATTATGTAAACTAAAACAACATTTATGTATCATATATTGCACAAAATTTCTAAGAACTTCATGTCAGCACGCTACAAGTGTTCACTCACTTAGGTGCTTTGAACTATTATTGTTACATCTGGATATTCATTACGTTGAGCAGAACACTGCTCAATATAAAAGAAATATATTATAGAACGGATGTTAATTTGTTGAAAATATATGTACTCATGTTATGTAATAATAATAATAATAAATAATATATATGTATATATATATATGTATATATATATATATATATATGTATATATATATATGTATATATATATATATGTATATATATATATGTGTATATATATATATGTATATATATATATATGTATATATATACACAGAGAGTTTTATGTAACACCGAACATTTTTATTACGAGAATTTTTCTTTGAAGTATCCATATGCATACATTGCACATTTTCCGATGCTCGGTTTATTAAAAGAATTCAATTTGAGGCTTCAAGCAAGTGTTGAGCAATGGTTGCTTCGATTGCGTTAGGTGGCTGTGGAATAATGACCTGTATATATATATATATATATATATTGCACTGTTTCTTCGGGTTTAATCGTACACGTTTTCTTGGCTCTGGCCCATTTTATTTAGAGTTCCATGTTTCGATGACGTCGCAGTCATCGTAACGTCGAACTCTAAATAAAATGGACCAGACCCAAGAAAACACGCGGGACCAAACCCGAAGAAACAGTGCAACATGTTACGTACAAAAGTACAATTGTATATTTATTTATTATTTTATTTGTTATTATAAAATGATATTATTTGCTGTTAACGGTGGAGGCTTCTACTTCGTTATACATCATAATGAAACACGATTTTAACTTTATTTGTATAACTGAGACTTTATTAAGTCTCGGTTATACAAACAAAGTTAAAATCCTGTTTCATTGGTGATATTATTTGCCTTTAAGTACTCGTTTTGGCGCCCAACATCGGGCTTACATCAAATTTTTTATTAGAAAAACATTTAAAGATTAAGGATTGGTTATCGGGAGGGCAGCCATAGCCGCGCCCACTTAGGCCAAGTTTTAAGCCCATTGTAGTGCCTCCCTCCTGATGGTCAGACCCATTCCGCACCACTGGCAATTGCCAATATTTGTACGGCGGACCAGTTCCATCCGGGTCCTTCACGTTTGGGCTGGGTTACCCTTAACATACTATCCCTTAGTTTTGACAGGGCCGGACACTCGTGAAAACATTTAAATTTACTTAACCCATTCGATCCCAAGCAATCCAATTTGAAGCTTTAAGCGAGTGTTTTCCACTCCCAGGCTAAGCATGAAGTAAAATTTCGAGTTTAGAAAAGCCTGAAAATTTGGTTTGGTCGCGTAGCGCGAAGCGCGGAGCGGCCAAACCAAATTTTCAGGCTTTTCTAAACTCGAAATTTTACTTCATGCGCCACCGGTACAAAACACTGACATCTTACGAAGTTTAAAACGCACCGCTAAGCTTTACATTGCATCAGTGTTGTGCACCGGTGGCGCATGAAGTAAAATTTCGAGTTTAGAAAAGCCTGAAAATTTGGTTTAGCCGCTCCGCGCTTCGCGCTACGCGACCAAACCAAATTTTCAGGCTTTTCTAAACTCGAAATTTTACTTCATGCTTAGCCTGGGAGTGGAAAACACTCGTTTAAAGCTTCAAATTGTGTTCTTTTAATAAACCGAGCGTGGTAAAATGTAAAACGTCTGCACATGTATACTTAAAAGAAAAATTCTCGTTATAAAAATGTTCGGTGTTAAATAAAACTTTCTGTATTGTTATAAATTGAGTTTTTTTTTTTTTGAATCATTGACCTTTCTACCACTGTGTGGTGTAAGTTATGAATTAAAAAAACACAGTTACTTACCGCATTAGCGGCAGCTTCAGCGGCCTCCGCCTGCTTCCTCTTTTCCTCCTCCTCCTGATCGAGTTCCTTTATGCTCTCTTCCAGGACGTTAGGCCAGAAATCTCCCTCGAAGTAAGGAAGATCGGCCGCCGATCGCAGATTATCTTCCATTGCTTGTTTTAAAATATCCTGAGAAACGAGAGGGACAATGAAAAAAATCTGGATCGAATAATAATTTTCGATTCGGCATACCTTATAATCGAGCACTATCCTTTCAATAATGCCCTTGTCCAACATCTTCTTGTACCAGTCCTGCAACCGCTTGGGCTTCGGGATCTTCTGTTCTTGCGGATGGCAGTGGAAAATGTAATCGTCACCCTCGGACGGCGGGCACGCCCAAATGTGCGCCATCGTGTAACCCAGCTTCTTGACGTAATCCATGTATCCGAGCAGGATCTCGTGGTACACAGCTGTCCTGAATTGCCTAGGTTTGAAAAAGTGCACCGAATCCAAATAAGCTATGTAAACGCGCCGCGTGTTAGGCGCAGGACACTCCGACCCGTACTCCTGCACATGCATACCGAAGAAGCACACGTCGGTCCCGTCGATCTCCTCGAAGGCGAACAGCGCCTTCGCCCTGTAGGGAAAGTCGTTGCTCAGCTCGCCCGTTTCCACAAATTTGCTCTTCATCCCCGGCTTGACCTCGACCATCTTGTCCGAGCTGGAGACCACGCGGATGTTGACCTCGCCGGCGCCCGCCTCTTTCTTCTTCAGGAAGTTGTTGACGCGGGTCTCGATGTAAACGCCCAGTTTGGTTACGGGCAGCCGCTTCGCGTTGAACTTGTTGTCTTTCCGCTTCGTCGCTTTCTTCTTGTGGCACTCGTCGCAAGTGTAACCCGATGGCCATATCGCCTCTATGTGCAGCACGCAGATCTGGTGGAGTTTGCGGCCGCAGTCGTTGCATATCACAAATTGTTCCAATTCCAGGTGGTCGTTTTTCATCTCTTTGAATTGATCCTTTTTTATTGCACTATTATAATAAGAAACAAAATACATAAATAATAATAATCCTTCCAATCTTGACCCCATAAGCTTAGATTAAGGGGGTATTACCACTAGGATAGCGTTTTTTTGGCGGTTTTTCAGATTTTTTTTTTTTCAGGTAAATTTTATACATGCGATCTTGCGGTTTCTTTCAACTTGTTTATAGATTCATGAACTATAAAAAATGAATTTTAATTCTTTTCAATCGTCCGGCTTGACCTCTAAATCTGGCCTCAAATAAGTCCGTGTCCGCCGTGTTCTTCCTCATGGCCGGAAAGATTTTTTCGATTCTGTGATTTGATACGTAAAATGAAGTAGTAGAGTCATTAATCTGTATTAAATTATCTGGAGTTTGAACCACCGACAATAAAAAATCTCGATAAATAACAAAATGGAGGCCATTCGAAAAAAGTGGTCGCTTTTTGCCCCCCTTTTCCTGACTTTAAGGCTCTATGAAAAATATCAAATATTAAAATATTTGAATGACGGTGGTTCAAACTTCAGAGGAAAATGTGGAGAACCGAAAACTAAAAGCTCAAGTCGATCCGTTTCATAGTTTGAAAAGAAAGTTTCCGGCCAGCGAAAAAAAAGTGGTTTTGAGAAAAACGCGTTTAAAGTTTTGACACAAGCTTTAACTATTTTTGGAGATTTTTGGCTTTAGTCAGCTATACCAGCTCTGTACAGTAGGCCCTTCTCTTTCTCTAAAAACTGGGTTTTAAAGATTTGCTCCTGCCAGCATTGTTGGATGGCCTTCTGAGCTGCTGGAGTCAGGCAAAATTCGTCCCACGTCTCGCGCTCCGCACCGGAAGGCCTCGGCTTGCAGGCCGATATGGATTCCCAGTGTCTCCATCGTCTTAAAAACTGCCGAGTATCCGTCGTTGATGATGCTGGTAGCTATGAAAGATGCTATAGCGACGGTTTTTGCACCACAGTTGAGGTGCTTTGAAGTCAGCTTCCAAACACAAGCATTCAAACTTTCGTTTGAGTTCTGCGTATTTCCACCCAGCCACCTACTCAGCATAGTTTACTTCAACAAGCAAAAAACTAACTAAAGAATTCGCGTATTGTAAAACGGTTTTGTGGCATGAAACTAGATACTATCAAGTATCATAATATGCAAAAAAAATAAAATAAATTTTTTAAAACTTCCGAATGGTAATACCCCCTTAAATTAAACAATTAAACAGAACTTCTCGAAGTTTATTCAAAATTAAAATACTTCATTTTTGAACTATTCCAAAAATTAAAAATGAGGACATTTAAGATTTTTATTTTAATTGACCTCTATTGGCACTCTTGTTCATGTTGGATTTGCATGTATGACGGATGTACGTCCAACATAAAAGGAAGTCTATTATAATCATGCTTGATTAAAAATGTTGAACCCTTTAACATTTTTAAGTCTCATTTATATTACGATATAAAGCGGTGTGGGTGGCGTGCCTGAATGGGAGAGAGGGTAGATGGAGGAGCAAGAGAAGGAGAATGTATGAGTGGGTGGGTTTGTCGGAGACGAAGTTGATAGAGTGGCTGGGGGATGGGGTAAAGGTGGATGCGTGGGTAAAAGAGAAGGAGAAGGAGGTGGAAGTACAGGAAAGACAGGGGTGTATAGAGAGGAGTGAATACAACGATAGGTACGGGAGGGGGCAGGTGCATAGGAGAATGCCGAGGTATTTGGTGGAGGGGGGATGGAGTAGGGAGGAAAGGGTGGTGCTGGCGAGGGCGAGGTGTGGGTCAGGGGAGAGAGGAAGGAAGGTGTGGGTCAGGGGAGAGAGGAAGGAAGGTGTGGATGGGGGAAGAGTATGATAGGTGTGTAATGTGTGAGCGGGGGAGGGATACGTGGAGTCATTTGGCAGAGGAGTGCGAGGGGATGAAGGAGGAATGGGTGGGAATAAGAGGGAATAGAAGAGTGACGGAATGGATGAGAGGATGGGGCCGGGGTAAGCACGCTGGAGAAGTTGGGGGAAGAGAGGGAAAGCAGAAGGAAGAGAGGGGGCAGCGATTAGTGTAGATATGGATGTAATGTAGTATTATGCCAATAAAGGTCTTTTTTTTAGAAGAGTGATGGAACGGATGAGAGAGGATGGGGCCGGGGTAAGGACGCTGGACAAGTTGGGGGAAGAGAGGGAAAGCAGGAGGAAGAGAGGGGGCAACGATTAGTGTAGATGTAATGTAGTATTATGCCAATAAAGGTCTTTTTTTTTACTAAGATATTTGCAATTATAATTAATATAAATAATAATATAACTTACGTTTGAGCTTGTGTAGGATCGTCTCCGAGAGTAACGGTGTCTCCCTGAATGTCGTTGAAGCACTTCTGGCAGAAGGTGTATCTGTTGGATCCAAGACCGTAAGCTTTAAGACTATACAGTTCATCCCCAGTCATATAGTCAAGCATTTTGTTTTATTCATAAAGCACACGTGCAATTATATAAAAAGCATCACCCAGTATACATGGTTTTTATGTGCGCATCGATGAACATCGGACGATGACAAAATACCCAGAACAGAGAACGACAAGAAAATAATGTTAGTGTATTGCAATCGCAAAAACGTTATCTTTTCATAGACATTGTATAAAAAGCAGGGTACGAGTTTTTGCTCGTTTTGCACTCAAACATACAACATCGTTTGTTTAACCCCTTAAGCATCATTTAAATTAAGATTTTATGGTGAAACAAAAATCATTTTCCTTTTTTTTTTTTTTACACAACAATTTAGAATGCAATGACAAATATGCACCTAGCATACTTTAAAACTATTAAGTATTCATTTAAAATTATTTCCGTGCATGAGTGTAATTCTAATACCTCGTAACCTAAAACCTAAAATTATTTCCGTGCATGAAATTATATCGTCGGTGTAATTCTAATACCTCGTAATCCAATTTTTTTTGGATTTTGGGGTTATGAGCTATCGTTAACTTGTTTCTCATTGATCACTTGGTAAAACATTTCTATTAATATATAGGTATTTGATTGAAACAATTTATTAGTAAAACAAACCAAGTGAATTTCAATCAAATACCTATATGTTATGAGCTATTCCCATAGTCAAAATTGTGCTGAATCCTGTGGAAAATACTTCGTAAACCATAGAGCAATTAGCTGTTGTGCTGCAGCTCTATGGCTTATGAAATATTTTCCACTCAATTCAGCGCACTTTTTACTATAGGAATAGCTCATGACCCCAAAATCGAAAAAAATTGGATTACGAGGTATTAGAATTACACCGACGATATATTTTCATGCACGGAAATAATTTTAGGTTTTAGGTTACAAGGTATTAGAATTACACTGACGATATTCCCAATTAAAATATGCGAACATTTGCCAGCAGCCTTTGCCCGTGCTAAACACGGGGCTGCACGTTAAGGGGTTAAGCTAACGATATCTAAAAGCTCAGGACGTGATATACCGATTAAATAGTGTGTGATTACCCAAATGTACTGACCTGTTCTGGTAGCTGTAGTACTTGGCGTCTCGAGGTATCGTGCACAGCTGCTTGCCATAGCAGCAGAGGACTTGCGGGTTAAAGGTGTATTTACGGCCGCAGCAATAGCCCATCGATTGCATGACGGGATCGATTTCTTGTTCAAAGACTTCAGATAGCTGCAACGAGAAAATACACTTACATAATTCAAACGCCTGGTATAATCTGCTTTAGGGAAAAGTCCCGGTAGGTAATGACCAATTGCACATGTGCAAAAAATGCATGTTACCGAAGTTGCCTCCACAATAGATCTGCAAAGGTCGCGGTGGTACAGGCCAATGAGGCCACGCCTACGAATATCTACCGAAGTTGTCAGAAGGTATACCGCTAACATTACAAGCAATAACTTTTTTTTTTCATTTTATTTATTTCCATAGACTAGTTACATTCCCGGCCAATGATCTTGGTTGTCGATGCCGGTAAAGTGGGATGGGTTTTTAGTCGGTAGTTTTTTGACTGAAAGGAGTCCCCCTCCCACACCACAAAAAAAATCCTATATACAGGGTGTCTCAGACCACCCGTACCAGTCTTTTATTTCGACAACGCTTGGTCGAATGTGACTGGGACAAAAAAATTTTATTACCAAAGTGAACCCAAGGAATCCACTAATGAATTTATTTTTTACCGGAATAATCCGGAAGTACCCGGAACCGGAAATAACTTTAAAATTTCAAATGGCAACATAGGTCGAGTATGGTATTAATTGATAGGTCTTTTTAAAGGAAACAACTTTTATTAAAATGTTTTTTTAATATTTTGCATATTTACAAAAATAAACAAAAAAAACTAAATAAAAAACTAGTTATCCATGCAACACTCAATTTCCTCAAGTAGGCTTTGCTTTTTTGTTATGTCAAAATAATTGATGTTCGTGAATATTTGAAGTAAAATAAATTATTATTATCAAAGTATTGAATGTGTCAACACGGTTTTTACAAACCTTGAAGGTTTTGATATGCTGATGATATTAGGTGAATACGGCCAAAACTATCGTGCTGCTGAGCGAATTTATGTTGAGCGATACCCTCAACGAGCCAGTCAAAAAATGTTTTTCGGCACCTTGCAGTAAGACAGTAAGCTACAGCCCAGCCACAACAACGGTCGAAGTATCAGAAAACGTGTACAAGATGAAAGAGCACCAGATATTCTTGCAGCAATTGCTCTGGACCCGAACATCTCGACTAGAAGAATTGAAATCGATACTGGAATAAGTCGCTCTACTGCTTGGAGAGTTTTAAAAACAAACAAATTCGATCTACACCATATCTCTTTACACCAGAAACTTGAAGAGCGGGATTTTCAAGATAGGTTGAATTTTTGTGAATAGGTCTCATAAAAATTATAATTTCCATTACAACATTTTATGGACAGATGAGGCGACATTCAAAAGGAACGGAGTTGTTAATTTACAGAATGCTCACTACTGGAGTAATGAAACCCATCATTGGTTAAGAGAAGTTGATAATCAACACGTGTGGTATTTTAGGAAACCAAATAATTGGTCCGCATTTTCACCTAATATCATCAGCATATCAAAACCTTCGAGGTTTGTAAAAACCATGCTGACACATTCAATACTTTGATAATAATAATTTATTTTACTTCAAATATTCACGAACATCAATTATTTTGACATAACAAAAAAGCAAAGCATACTTGAGAAAATTGAGTGTTGAATGGATAACTAATTTTCAATTTAGTTTTTTTAGTTTATTTTTGTAAATATGCAAAATATTAAAAAAACATTTTAATAAAAGTTGTTTCTTTTAAAAAGACCTATCAATTAATACAATACTCGACCTATGTTGCCATTTGAAATTTTAAAGTTACTTCCGGTTCCGGGTACTTCCGGATTATTTCGGTAAAAAATAAATTCATTAGTGGATTCCTTGGGTTCACTTTGGTAATAAAATTTTTTGTAACAGTCACATTCGACCAAGCGTTGTCAAAATAAAAGGCTGGTACGGGTGGTCTGAGACACCCTGTACTTTCAAACACGTTTCACTCTTACCTTGGTGCAGTAACGATAGACTCGGCTCGTTTTACGATTGTACAGCCATGCGTTGTCGAACATCAACCACACATCGTCCACATACTCCCACGGATCGGAATACTGCCCAATGTCCAGTTTCCTCTTGATTGTGGACAAATCCATGGGCCTCTTGACTATATCGAAGTAATCGGGTATGCCCAGTGTCGCGGGATCCACTGGTTGTCTGAACGGTATACTCTCCGGATCCTGCCTGTATAATTTTTCCAGCGTTGGCATCAGCTTCTGCCTTAATTCGTCCGGCTTGAATACTGTTAGAAAAAAAAAACACATTAATTTCAATGTGTTATTATATGAGCCCTTTATTATAAAAGTGGCCTAACTTCGTTTTTTTTTTTTTTTTATCTGGATCGATGATCCTGGCATAGACTCTCGCCACAGCCATATCTCTTATGTATTTTTATGCTAATTATTCTTATTTGGACAAACACATACATGTGGTATAAATGTGTGTGTTTGTCCAAAT
Organism: Philonthus cognatus; assembly: GCA_932526585.2. Classification (NCBI taxonomy): domain Eukaryota; kingdom Metazoa; phylum Arthropoda; class Insecta; order Coleoptera; family Staphylinidae; genus Philonthus; species Philonthus cognatus. The sequence continues at coordinate 9,802,796 of OW052252.1, read as the reverse complement.
AAGAATAATTATGAGGCCTTTATTATAAAAGTGGCGTAACTTCTTTTTTTTTTTATTTGGATCGATGATCCTGACATAGACTCTCGCCACAGCCATGTCTCTTATGTATTTTTATGCTAATTATTCTTATTTGGACAAACACATACATGTGGTATAAATGTGTGTGTTTGTCCAAATAAGAATAATTATGAGCCCTTTATTATAAAAGTGGCCTAACTTCTTTTTTTTTTTTTTTTTTATTTGGATCGATGATCCTGGCATAGACTCTCGACTCTCGCCACAGCCATATCTCTTATGTATTTTTATGCTAATTATTCTTATTGGGACAAACACACACATGAGGTATAAATGTGTGTTTGTCCAAATAAGAATAAATATGAGCCCTTTATTATAAAAGTGGCCTAACTTCTTTTTTTTTTTTTTTATTTGGATCGATGATCCTTGCATAGACTCTCGCCACAGCCATATCTCTTATGTATTTTTATGCTAATTATTCTTATTGGGACAAACACACACATGTGGTATAAATGTGTGTGTTTGTCCAAATAAGAATAAATATGAGCCCTTTATTATAAAAGTGGCCTAACTTCTTCTTTTTTTTTTTTTTTATTTGGATCGATGATCCTGGCATAGACTCTCGACTCTCGACTCTCGCCACAGCCATATCTCTTATGTATTTTTATGCTAATTATTCTTATTGGGACAAACACACACATGAGGTATAAATGTGTGTTTGTCCAAATAAGAATAAATATGAGCCCTTTATTATAAAAGTGGCCTAACTTCTTTTTTTTTTTTTTTTTTTATTTGGATCGATGATCCTTGCATAGACTCTCGCCACAGCCATATCTCTTATGTATTTTTATGCTAATTATTCTTATTGGGACAAACACACACATGTGGTATAAATGTGTGTGTTTGTCCAAATAAGAATAAATATGAGCCCTTTATTATAAAAGTGGCCTAACTTCTTCTTTTTTTTTTTTTTTTATTTGGATCGATGATCCTGGCATAGACTCTCGACTCTCGCCACAGCCATATCTCTTATGTATTTTTATGCTAATTATTCTTATTGGGTCAAACACACACATGTGGTATAAATGTGTGTGTTTGTCCAAATAAGAATAAATATGAGCCCTTTATTATAAAAGTGGCCTAACTTCTTCTTCTTTTTTTTTTTTTTATTTGGATCGATGATCCTGGCATAGACTCTCGACTCTCGCCACAGCCATATCTCTTATGTATTTTTATGCTAATTATTCTCATTGGGTCAAACACACACATGTGGTATAAATGTGTGTTTGTCCAAATAAGAATAAATATGAGCCCTTTATTATAAAAGCGGCCTAACTTCATCTTTTTTTTTTTTTTTTATTTGGATCGATGATCCTGGCATAGACTCTCGCCACAGCCATATCTCTTATGTATTTTTATGCTAATTATTCTTATTTGGACAAACACACACATGTGGTATAAATGTGTGTGTTTGTCCAAATAAGAATAAATATGAGCCCTTTATTATAAAAGTGGCCTAACTTCTTCTTTTTTTTTTTTTTTATTTGGATCGATGATCTTGGCATAGACTCTCGCCACAGCCATATCTCGTATGTATTTTTATGCTAAATATTCTCATTCGGACAAACACACACATTTATGCCACACCCAGGGTTACGACGAAACATTATTTTTCAAATAAAGTCTCCCCGTGCACGAGTTTGTGGCTCGCCGAACGATACAGCCCGGCGACGTTACCGCTCGGGCACCACCTGCCCTTGGCCTAACTTCATTTCTAAATTTTTTGTTGTTAACTACAATAACTTTTATAATTTGAGGTTTCCAAACATAAAAACAATTGGTGGTTAAGGATATTCGAAACATATATTATACATTTTAAATATACTTAATCAGAAATTATTGTTTATGACAGAAAACCTTAATTTATAAAGATTTTTACAGTCAATAACAAAAATTGAGAGGCCACTTTCAAAATAAACGACTCATAATATCACTAAAAACTTGATATTAATATCAATTACATTAAAATAACTACATGTTTGATAATGAATGGCAAGCTAAATTTGCCGAAACTACAATCACATAAAAAAAAATTGTGTTATACAAAGTTAAAACGTTTTTTTTTTTTTTTTTTTTAAATGAAATTACTTACATTTTCGTTTCTTGTCCATGGACTGCATTGATTCTATGCTGGGCGGGGGTTTGATGTCCTGTGAACTGTCCGGCGTCCGGGGCTCCTGCTTGATTCCCTGGTGGTCCTCCTCCTTGATCTCGGAATCGTCCATTGGCTCGCTCCTGATCTCTCGTTTGATGTCAGTCTTCATTCCCTTGCCCCCCGAATCCATGTGGCCGTTGGACGCGTCCCCGTCTTCGTGTTTCATGTCCATGGACGTGTCCTCTTGTTTGATTTGGTCCAACTTCCCACCGCCGGCTCCACCGTTCGATGGCGGCGGGGAGTCGTCGTCCTTTTCCGCTGCTTTTATAATTGCGGACATTATCGAAGACATGCTGTTCATTGGCCGCGATGACGTCACCGTCGTCGCCGCCGATGCGGCCGCGCGTTCTGACGACGTCATACCTCCTTTACCTAAACATTAACAATTTGTAAAATCACACGGGCAATAATATTACAGTTAAACCTCGCTTAACGCTGTTGCAGCATTACGCGGGATTTCATGGTTATAGTTTAATTTTCGCGGGCGAAAGCCCAAACTAATGTCTGTGTTTTATTTTTAAGATCGATTTTATCTAGTTAACCCATTAACGGCCGAGCTATTATAGAGTTGACATTAAAAGTTGATTTTTGGTAAAATTCTGCAATTCTCTTTATGATTTCTATGAATTACTTTTTCGGTTATTACTCATTAAAAAAAATACATCAGTGCGTTTATAAACTCACAATATTTCAGTGTTTTATACGTGTGGCGCATGAAGTAAAATTTCGAATTTAGAAAAGCCCCGTGAAAATTTGTCTCGGGTCGCTGCGCGACCCTCGACAAATTTTCTACGCGGGGCTTTTCTAAACTCGAAATTTTACTTCATGCTTAGTCTGGGAGTGGAAAACACTCGTTCAAAAATACTTGAAACGTTTGGGCTTGAGGTTTTTCGGCGCCCAACGTGGGGCTATGCTAACCTCCAGTTGGGCACCATAAATCCCGAGCTTTCAAATTTAAAACGTCCCACTGTATCAGCATTTCGTACGCGTGGCGCATGAAGTAAAATTTCCAGTTTAGAAAAGCCCCGTGAAAATTTGTCTCGGGTCGCTGCGCGATCCTCGACAAATTTTCTACGCGGGGCTTTTCTAAACTCGAAATTTTACTTCATGCTTAGTCTGGGAGTGGACAACACTCGTTCTTAGAAGTTTTAAATTGAAGGATCACTCTAGAATACTAAATTTATTACCATTTTACAAAGGCTACAGCTCGAAGGACCAATCATAGTCTTCGGAGACCGAAGGACTACAGGGAATCGACGTTTTTTTACAAGAAAACAACGAATATCTAAAGTTTTACAGAATGGATAGTAAAGAAAACGTCGAATTTTGAAAAAATATTAAAGTATTCGGTGCATTTTTAATTTCACTTTAAATCAGTGTTATATACGCGTGGCGCATGAAGTAAAATTTCGAGTTTAGAAAAGCCCCGTGAAAATTTGTCTCGGGTCGCTGCGCGACCCTCGACAAATTTTCTGCTCGGGGCTTTTCTAAACTCGAAATTTTACTTCATGCTTAGTCTGGGAGTGGAAACACTCGTTCTAAACTTCATACTGCACTTTTTTTTTAAAAAGAAATCGATTAATGACTGAAAATTTACAGTGTATTCATTTTGCATATTTAAAAGAAAAAATCACAGTATGTAGAATGTTTCTTTTAAATATGCAAAATGTATACTCTGTAAATTTTCTAGCATTAATCGTTTTTTTTTTTTGTAAAAACGTGCGATATAAAGTTTGGAACAAGTGTTTCCACTCCTAGACTGAGCATGAAGTAAAATTTCGAGTTTAGAAGAGCCCCCCGCGTAATTATCTAGAAATTGTCCAATACTTGCATAGATTTGAATTTTTTTTGGCGCCCAACCTGGGGCCTTGCTAACGCTGTGGCCCCTAGTTGGGCGCCATAAATCGCAAGCATCTAAATTTAAAACTTTCCACTGAATCAGCGTTTTGTACGCGTGGTGCATGAAGTAAAATTTTCAGTTTAGAAAAGCCCCGCGTAATTATCTAGAAATTGTCCAATACTTGCATAGATTTGAAGTTTCTTTGTCGCCCAACCTGGGGCCCTTGTTGGGCGCCATAAATTGTGAAAGTAAAACTAAAAACCTTCACACTGATTAGTGTTTAGTACGTGTGGCACATGAAGTAAAATTGCAAGTTTAGAAAAGATTGAGTTTAGACGCTACGGGTCTAAATCAAAACGCTCAGGCTTTTCTAAACTTAAAATTTTACTTTATGCTTAGGCTAAGAGTGGAGAGCACTCGTTTAAAAATACTTAAAACACTTGCATTTAAGGTATTTTGGCGCCCAAACTGGAGCCAGGTTAACGCTGTGCCCCCTAGTTGGGCGCCATTAATGCTTGAAAATGTACAGAGTATACATTTTGTATATTTAAAAGAAACATTCTACGCTTCCCCAGTGCCACCATGAGGCGTGAAAAATTTTGGAATATCTCTTTTTTTTCCCACAAAAATTCTTTCAAATTCTTGAAAAACGGCAAAAGAACAGGGGGTCACAGTGGTGTTGTCCCTTAAGGTATTTGGGCGCCCAACCTGGAGCAAGGCTAACGCTGTGGCCCCTAGTTGGGCGCCATTAATGCTTGAAAGTTTACAGAGTATACATTTTGCATATTTAAAAGAAACATTGTACATACTGTGATTTTTTATTTTAAATATGCAAAATGTATACACTGTAAATGTTCAGTCATTAATCGATTTCTTTATAAAAAAAGTGCAATATGAAGTTTAGAACGAGTGTTTCCACTCCCAGACTAAGCATGAAGTAAAATTTCGAGTTTAGAAAAGCCCCGCGTAATTATCTAGAAATTGTCCAGTACTTGCATAGATTTGAAGTTTTTTTGGCGCCCAACCTGGGGCCTTGCTAACGCTGGGCCCTTGTTGGGCGCCATAAATTGTGAAAGTAAAACTTAAAAACTTCACACTGATTAGTGTTTTGTACGTGTGGCACATGAAGTAAAATTTCAAGTTTAGAAAATATTAAGTTTAGACGCTGCGGGTCTAAATCAAAACGCTCAGGCTTTTCTAAACTCAAAATTTTACTTTATGCTTACGCTAAGAGTGGAGAGCACTCGTTTAAAAATACTTAAAACACTTGCATTTAAGGTATTTTGGCGCCCAACCTGGAGCCAGGCTAACGCTGTGGCCCCTAGTTGGGCGCCATTAATGCTTGAAAGTTTACAGAGTATACATTTTGCATATTTAAAAGAAACATTGTACATACTGTGATTTTTTCTTTTAAATATGCAAAATGTATACACTGTAAATTTTCAGTCATTAATCGATCTTTATAAAAAAAGTGCAATATGAAGTTTAGAACGAGTGATTCCACTCCCAGACTAAGCATGAAGTAAAATTTCGAGTTTAGAAAAGCCCCGCGTAATTATCTAAAAATTGTCCAATACTTGCATGGATTTGAAGTTTTTTTTGGCGCCCAACCTGGGGCCTTGCTAACGCTGGGCCCTTGTTGGGCGCCATAAATTGTGAAAGTAAAACTTAAAAACTTCACACTGATTAGTGTTTCGTACGTGTGGCACGTCAAGTTTAGAAAAGATTGAGTTTAAATATTTTGAATTGTGGAGGCTTCTACTTCGTTATACATGTTAATTTAACACAATAAAACACTTTTAACTTTGTTTGTATAACACAATTTATTTTTATGTGACCTCAGTTTCGGCAAATTCAGCTTGCCATTATCAAACATTGCCATTATCACTTCATGTTTGATAATGGCAGGCTGAATTTGCCGAAACTGCAGTCACATAAAAATAAATTGTGTTATACAAACAAAGTTAAAAGTGTTTTATTGTGTTATTGAGTTTAGACGCTACGGTCTAAATCAAAACGCTCAGGCTTTTCTAAACTCAAAATTTTACTTTATGCTTAGGCTAAGAGTGGAGAGCACTCGTTTAAAAATACTTAAAACGCTTGCATTTAAGGTATTTTGGCGCCCAACCTCGAGCCAGGCTAACGCTGTGGCCCCTAGTTGGGCGCCATTAATGCTTGAAAGTTTACAGAGTATACATTTTGCATATTTAAAAGAAACATTGTACATACTGTGATTTTTTCTTTTAAATATGCAAAATGTATACACTGTAAATTTTCAGTCATTAATCGATTTCTTTATAAAAAAGTGCAATATGAAGTTTAGAACGAGTGTTTCCACTCCCAGACTAAGCATGAAGTAAAATTTCGAGTTTAGAAAAGCCCCGCGTAGTTATCTAGAAATTGTCTAATACTTGCATGGATTTAAAGTTTTTTTTGGCGCCCAACCTGAGGCCTTGCTAACGCTGGGCCCTTGTTGGGCGCCATAAATTGTGAAAGTAAAACTTAAAAAGCTTCACACTGATTAGTGTTTCGTACGTGTGGCACATGGAGTAAAATTTCAAGTTAAGAAAAGATTGAGTTTAGACGCTACGGGTCTAAATCAAAACGCTCAGGCTTTTCTAAACTCAAAATTTTACTTTATGCTTAAGGGGGAGTATTTTTATAATTTTTTAAAAAATCGATTTTTTTTATTACATAAATCTAATGCCATATGTTTGAAGAATATTTGGTTAAAATTATATGGCGGTCCGTGCATTAGTTCCGTCGCTATACGGCTTTCAATGAACCATTGTCCTGAGCGCGGGCCGGCCGCTCAGGCAGCAATTCCGCCGAAGTTGTCAAACTTCAAACGCGTTTATCTCGTAACAAGATTTTTCAAATCCGCGGGAATTCTAGCTTGCGAACCGTTCAACCAATCGACTTCTAGTTTTGACTGCCTAAAAGGAAATTGAATTTATGGGCCTCTGAACCTTTAAAATCGCAACATTTGGATGACTAGCGATTTTTAACGGCATGTCAAAGTTGAAAAAATCATGCGAAAATTCGTACCTTTTTTCAAACGGCCGCCATTTTGTTTCTATAAGGAACTTTTCGTGTTTCTTAGGTTCAGATGCCTCCTTGGAATTTAAACTTTACTTATTTTTTGGTTTCATGCTTCTAGGTGACGTATTGCGGCTTCTATCCATCCCGCAGATAACAAATATTTTCAAAACATGACTTCTCGGAGCCGCCATTATGGACGCCATTTTAAATTATTATACTTCGAAAAAAATCCATTTTGTAGACAAGAGATGAATAAACATTGTGCCAAAAACCGCAAGTGTCTCAGTCTTTTCAGTTTCCCCAAAAAAATTGCCAAACATCAGGTAGTTTTGGCACAATTATAAAAATACTCCCCCTTAAGCTAAGAGTGGAGAGCACTCGTTTAAAAATACTTAAAACACTTGCATTTAAGGTATTTTGGCCTGGAGCCAGGCTAACGCTGTGGCCCCTTGTTGGGCGCCATAAATCGCAAGCATCTAAATTTAAAACTTTCCACTGAATCAGCGTTTTGTACGCGTGGTGCATGAAGTAAAATATTCAGTTTAGAAAAGCTCTGAGTTTGGATTTGGACGTTCAGGCTTTCCTAAACTCGAAATTTTACTTCATGCTTTGTCTGGGAGTGGAAAACACTCGTTTAAGCTTCAAAATGAACGCTTAATATATATTTTTTTTAACTTATTGATTAATAACTAAATACGCTTTAATTTGATTCGTACATTTTTAATACAGGGTAATTATACGGGTAATTTACAATTCTTAATAAATATACATATATTTATTAAGAATTGTAGATTACCCGTGATTCAATAAATTAATGAATCTAAACCGGTTTACCGATATTTCACCGAGAAATCATGATATCGTTGTTTCAGGGGTAAAATTCATTAAATACGTTACGTGGATAATTAATAGAATTTAAAGATGTACCTTTACCAAGTGTTTTCCACTCCCAGACCAAGCATGAAGTAAAATTTCGGGTTTAGAAAAGCCCCGCGAAAATTTGTCGAGGGTCGCGCAGCGACCCGAGACAAATTTTCTGGGCTTTTCTAAATCCGAAATTTTACTTCATGCGCCACGCGTATAAAACAGCGATTTAACGAGAAATTTAAAAACGCACAAAAGACTTTTTTATGTTAATCCTCACAATTAATTAGAATTATTTTTGACGATTCAAATCCTTTTGTAAGTATCCGAATCCTTTTATATATATTCGAATCCTTTTATAAATATTCGAATCCTTTTATAAATATTCGAATCATTTTATAAATATTCGAATCATTTTATAAATATTCGAATCCTTTTATAAATATTCAAATCCTTTCATATGGATTCGAATATTCGCGTGGCACATGAAGTAAAATTTCAAGTTTAGAAAAAGTTTAGACGCTACGGGTCTAAATCAAAACGCTCAGGCTTTTCTAAACCCAAAATTTTACTTTATGCTTAAGCCAAGAGTGGAGAGCACTCGTTTAAAAATACTTAAAACGCTTGCATTTAAGGTATTTTGGCGCCCAACCTGGAGCTAACGCTGTGGCCCCTAGTTGGGCGCCATAAATCGCAAGCATCTAAATTTAAAACTTTCCACTGAATCAGCGTTTTGTACGCGTGGTGCATGAAGTAAAATTTTCAGTTTAGAAAAGCTCTGAGTTTGGATTTGGACGTTCAGGCTTTCCTAAACTCGAAATTTTACTTCATGCTTTGTCTGGGAGTGGAAAGCACTCGTTTAAGCTTCAAAATGAACGCTTAATATATATATTTTTTAACTTATTGATTAATAACTAAATACGCTTTAATTTGATTCGTACATTTTTAATACAGGGTAATTATACGGGTAATTTACAATTCTTAATAAATATACATATATATATATATTAGGAATTGTAAATTACCCGTGATTCAATAAATTAATGAATCTAAACCGGTTTACCGATATTTTAATGAGAAATCATGATATCGTTGTTTCAGGGGTAAAATTCATTAAATACGTTAAGTGGATAATTAATAGAATTTAAAGATTCACCTTTACCAAGTGTTTTCCACTCCCAGACCAAGCATGAAGTAAAATTTCGGGTTTAGAAAAGCCCCGTGAAAATTTGTCTAGGGTCGCGCAGCGACCCGAGACAAATTTTCTGGGCTTTTCTAAACCCGAAATTTTACTTCATGCGCCACGCGTATAAAACAGCGATTTAACGAGAAATTTAAAAACGCACAAAAGACTTTTTTTATGTTAATCCTCACAATTAATTCGAATTATTTTTGACGATTCAAATCCTTTTGTAAGTATTCGAATCCTTTTATAAATATTCGAATCCTTTTAAAAATATTCGAATCCTTTTATAAATATTCGAATCCTTTTATAAATATTTGAATCCTTTCATAGGGATTCGAATCCTTTCATAAGGATTCGAATCCTCGCGTGGTACATGAAGTAAAATTTCAAGTTTAGAAAAGATTGAGTTTAGACGCGACGGGTCTAAATCAAAACGCTCAGGCTTTTCTAAACCCAAAATTTTACTTTATGCTTAAGCTAAGAGTGGAGAGCACTCGTTTAAAAATACTTAAAACGCTTGCATTTAAGGTATTTTGGCGCCCAACCTGGAGCTAACGCTGTGGCCCCTAGTTGGGCGCCATAAATCGCAAGCATCTAAATTTAAAACTTTCCACTGAATCAGCGTTTTGTACGCGTGGTGCATGAAGTAAAATTTTCAGTTTAGAAAAGCTCTGAGTTTGGATTTGGACGTTCAGGCTTTCCTAAACTCGAAATTTTACTTCATGCTTTGTCTGGGAGTGGAAAACACTCGTTTAAGCTTCAATATTCGAATCCTTTTATAAATATTCGAATCCTTTCATAAGGATTCGAATCCTCGTGGGCACATGAAGTAAAATTTCAAGTTTAGAAAAGATTGAGTTTAGCCGCTGCGGGTCTAAATCAAAACGCTCAGGCTTTTCTAAACTCAAAATGTTACTTTATGCTTAAGCTAAGAGTGGAGAGCACTCGTTTAAAAATATTTAAAACACTTGCGTTTAAGGTATTTTGGCGCCCAACCTGGAGCCAGGCTAACGCTGTGGCCCCTAGTTGGGCGCCATAAATCGCAAGCATCTAAATTTATAACTTTCCACTGAATCAGCGTTTTGTACGCGTGATGCATGAAGTAACATTTTCAGTTTAGAAAAGCCCGAGTTTGGATTTGGGCTTTTCTAAACTCGAAATTTTACTTCATGCGCCACGCGTACAAAACGCTGATTCAGTGGAAAGTTTTAAATTTAGAGGCTTGCGATTTATGGCGCCCAACTAGGGGCCACAGCGTTAGCGTGAAGGTAGAAATACACTAATGTATTTTTTTTAATAAGTATTAATCAAAAAAATTTAATTACAAAATACTTACATTTTTCTCCATACATTTTCAAGTCAGGTCAATTAATATAATATATAAAATTAACTCATTTAGTGACTTGATTAACAAAAAATTTATAATGTTGCATGTATGCACCAATGGCATTTTGTTGACTTCACAACAAACACGCGACCGGTACCAACTGCCACTGACTGTGTACTCACGTTGCAACCAGCGCGCGACCCTTTATACCTGCGAGCCGCTGAGCGCTCAGGACTCTGGCGCATACAATACGCTGTACCGGCTAAACTATTGTCCGGATCGAATTGGCCTTTTGGTCACGTATTCTACACTTATATAGCTTTAATTTAACACAATAAAAAAAATCGATTTTTTGAATTTTTTTAATGAGAATGCCCCCTTAATGGGTTAAGATGTGGTTTTATTTTTAAAATCGATTTAATCTAGTTAATATGTGTTTGAGAAACCGAGCGTTAAGATATTTTCAAATTTGTTGATGAAATATAAACTTACCTAAACTAACAGCAGTTTGTGGAGCCGGTGACGATGCAACTGCGGGCGTCGTCGGTGCGGGACTCGCGCCCCGCGAAGAACTCACCGAAGTCGGTCCCGCTGACGTGAGCGGCGTCGTAACATCTGAGGGTGTCGGAAGCCGCACGTTGTTCACCTGCGGCTGTTGTTGCTGCACCGTTTGTTGCTGCTGCTGCTGCTGCTGGGCTTGTTGCGTCTGCGGCTGGTTCGAATTCATACCGCTCTGCGTCAATCCGAACGCTGAAGGCGACGGCGCTAATCTCGTCTTTAGCACATCGTTGATGTGCTGCTGCTGCTGCTGTTGTGGTGGTTGCTGTGTTTGTTGCTGGGCTTGCGTTGGCTGGTTGTTGTTGTTATTGCCGGCCGGCGAGGTTTGGGGTAACGACGTGGGGCCATTGCTGGCCGTGGAGAATTGTGAGGTCGGCGTGGGCGTGCCGGCGTTCTGCTGCGACATGGGTTGACTGAATGGGGAGAGGCCGGGGTTGGATGCGGTGGGTGAGGGCCCCGGCAGGCCGACCACGTTCGGTTGTGTACTTTGCGTATTTTGTCCGGTAAATATCATTCGATTATTCTGTTGATTTATCACATTGCCCATTGATATACCTGTTAAATGCACAAACAAATATTAGATCAAGAGCGGTAATGATGTACGCGTCAGAGGTATGGGGAGTATCTGAGCATGAGAGAGTGAAAAAGGTACACCTGCAATACTTAAAATTAATATTAGGAGTGGAGCAAACAACGCCAAGCTTTGTGGTATTGCAGGATTGTCCATGTATGTCTGTGGAATGGGAGTCAGCAAGGAGGGTAGTGAAATATGAGAGAAAGAGAAGTATGTTAGGAGAAGAAAGGTTGGTGAAAGAGGCATGGGGTGTATGTTATAAGGAATGGAAGGTGAAAGCTAAGAGAATAGGATGGATGAAAGACAAAGAGTCGCTGTACAGAAAAGTGGGGTGGTCGTGCCAAGTGGTGGAGCAGAAGATAGCGTTGGGGGAAAGGCTGGAGCTAGAGTATGCGGTGAGGGCAAAAGATGTCGAGTTGCAGTTGCGACAAATACGTATAGACAAGAGTAGCTCTAGCCCCAAGTATAAAGATATTCAAGTTTTTGATGGCTCCCCGCGCTATTTTGCGAGATTGCCCAAGGACAAAGCGCGATTACTTGCACGATTCAGGTGTGGGAACGAGGAAAGAGGAAGAAAGGTATGGATGGGGGAAGAGTACATGAAATGTGTGTTCTGTGGGAGTGGGAAGGATGTATGGAAGCACTGGATGAGGGAATGTATGGGATTGCGGGGAAAACTGGAGATTAATGAAAGGAAAGGGGTTTGAGGGACTAAAAGCAATTGTGAAACAAAGGCCAGGGAGGAGTAGCTAATACGGCACAGGAGAAGAACATTTATTTTGGGGATTATGGGAGAATTATTTTTAGTTTTTGTCTTTAGTAAATGTAGAGTTGTATATTGGATGCCAAATAAAGGTTATATTATATATTAGATCAAGATCTAAATAAATTTACCCAAAGATGGCGATCCACTCCTCATTCCCGGGGCAGCGTTTTGCGGCATAGCACCAGGAACCGTCGGCCTGGGCCCGCCGACAACACCTCCGCCCGGCACTTGCTGCTGCTGCTGCTGCGCCGGCAACCCCGCCCTCATCTGCTGCTGCTGCGGCTGCTGGATCTGCTGCTGCAACTGCTGCTGTTGCTGCTGCTGCTGCTGTTGTTCCTTCCTCTTCATCCTCTTCTCCTCCAACTCCTTCTGGATTTTGTAGATCTTCTCCGCCAGCAGGTGGTAGTATTCGGACCGCGAGTTGGCCATCTCGTACATGTCGCCTTCGACCTTCCGCGCGTACGCCACCAGGTTGTGCATGCGTTTGTCCAGCATCGCCTGGGGGTCCGGCGTCGGGAAGATCGCCTGCACCAGCTTGTGCACCAGGTGGTTTCTGAGATCGGGCGTCACCGACTGGTGCCACTCTTTTGTCCCTTGCACCGGATTGGCTGTCACCTGTCCTGGCTGCAGCCCACCGGGCAATTGGACTCTGCCATCAGCTCCCATCTTTAAGAAATCCCATATTCAATTATAAAGTAGAACTGTCACTTCACCAACTTAAAAGAATGTATCGTATGTTCAATTAAAAAAAAAAAACTCTAGAGTGCCAGGGAAAATATTCTAGGTTGGCAACTCGGAAAATATACATTATAATTATTATACAGAATTTTATGTAACACCGAACATTTTCCCAAAGCATACGTTGCACATTTTGCGATGCTCAGTTTATTAAAAGAATTCAATTTGAAGCTTTAAGCGAGTGTTTTCCACTCCCAGGCTAAGCATGAAGTAAAATTTCGAGTTTAGAAAAGCCTGAAAATTTGGTTTGGTCGCGTAGCGCGAAGCGCGGAGCAGCCAAACCAAATTTTCAGGCTTTTCTAAACTCGAAATTTTACTTCATGCGCCACCGGTACAAAACGCAAAAAAATAAAAATGCGCCACCGGTACAAAACACGAATTACGAAGTTTAAAACACACCGCTAAACTTTACATTGAATCAGTGTTTTGTACCGGTGGCGCATGAAGTAAAATTTCGAGTTTAGAAAAGCCTGAAAATTTGGTTTGGCCGCTCCGCGCTTCGCGCTACGCGACCAAATCAAATTTTCAGGCTTTTCTAAACTCGAAATTTTACTTCATGCTTAGCCTGGGAGTGGAAAACACTCGCTTAAAGCTTCAAATTAAATTCATTTAATAAACCGAGCATCGAAAAATGAATGCATATGGATACTTATAACAAAAATTCTCGTTATGAATATGTTCGGTGTTACATAAAACTCTCTGTATGTCAATTCCTGAAGTGTTTAGCCAAAAAAAGATGTAATCATGGCACACTAGAGGTTTGTTTTTATTGAACATATGATATTATTGGGCTCTCAGACCCCTATGTTTCTTACAAATTATATATACTTACTAGGCCAGCAGGGTTGTTTCCATCACCGCCTAAACCAAAGAGCTGTACATTGGAAACGTTCTGCTGGAGATTGGCAGCAGTTTGGGCGACGGCGTTCGATTGTTGTGATGCTGGAGTGGAATCGCTGCCGAGGGGTAAACTTACGTTGGGCGTGACTTGTCCTTGGGCGGGCGCCAACACACGGACGCCGCCGATTCCGCCGGCGATGTTCGGTATGTTGGGGCCGCCGGAGAGGGGCAGGCGGTTGCCCGGCCTCGGCTGCCCGACGTTGGGAATCAACACGGCCGGGGTCGTGGGGCCGGCGCCCGTCGTCGGACACTGTATGCCGAGGGCGTCGTACGCCCTCTTCATGTCCGACGGCGAGGGGTTCGGTGATTGGGTACTCTGAGGTGCTGTCGTTGCTGCTAAATAGGAAAAAGTAAATATACACGAATAAACATTTGAATTTAGCAAAGGACTCTGAGGTGCTGTCGTTGCTGCTAAATATAACATATAGGAAAAAGTAAATACAGTAGAACCTCGTTATACCGGGATGGCTTTTGGCTATACATAGCACGATATAAGGAAAACACGGTATATCCGAATATATATATATATATATATATATATATATATATATATATATATGTATATATATATATATATATATATATATATATATATATGTATATATATATATATATGTATATATATATATATATATATATGTATATATATATATATATATATATATGTATATATATATATATATATATATATATGTATATATATATATATATATATATATATATATATGTATATATATATATATATGTATATATATATATATATGTATATATATATATATATGTATATATATATATATATATGTATATATACATATATATATATATATATATACATATATATGTATACATATGTGCAGTAGCCACCTACATAACAAGACATACTATATAATACAATAATGACGCCGGAACGTTTTACCTAATTAGGGCGGTACGCAGTCAATTGTTAAAATTTACATCTTAAAAAAAAAAGAAACCTGAAAAATGACCCCGATATATCCGAATCACGGTATCTCGAGGCCCGGTATAGCGAGGTTCTATTGTATACTCGAATAAACATTTCAATTTAGTAGCAAAGAAATGATTTTTGATAATAATAATATTGTCGCTTACCATTTGGATTACTTCTATTCTTATCGGCTTGTTTCAGAGGTAAACAGACGGGGCAGTCGTTCCGCACGCAGTGCTTCCAATGGCTGATGATCTGCCGGGAGGAGCTGCAGTGCGGCACCGTGCAGCTCTTGCCCGCCTGGCAAGTCGTCATGTGGTTGAGGACGTTCTTCATCGTCTTGCAGTGTGGCAGCGTGCATTGCCACATCTCGCCGTTCGACTGCGATTCCCTGCGCTGGCACTTGTGCGCGTGCAGCAGTAACACCAGTTGCTGCTGGATCAGTTTCCTCTTTTCAGGATCTGTGACGGGGAAAATCAGAAAGTTTGTTTCAAAAACGAAAGCAGTTGAATAATCTACCGACACATCGGTCGCAGCGCCTCTAGTGGCGCTTTCCGTAATGAATTTATATACACCGCCTTGACATCGCGACAAGCATACCTACAATCGACAGTGAAAAAGCGAAAAGAAAATTTACTCGGGGTTGTTGTGTGGTGGATTGTGAATCCCGAGTGTCAAAGGACAAGAGTATACACAGCGATCCACTTCTTCTTCCTTTCTACCTCGTAATCTTTGTTGGGGAAAGAATAAATTCTTTCCCCAACAAAGATTACGAGGTAGAGAGAAAGAAGAAGTGGATCGCTGCCATCAGGGGAATAACGTAAGTAAATTCAAAATAAACATGTGTTGTCAAGTGTCAAGTTAGTAATTTTGTAGAAATGTACAAGAATCACGATCTTGGTAAATATTATTACTTATAATGTACCAGAAAAGTTTCATCTTGTTGACATTTGTAGGTTAAGTGGACTGAAATACACAAAACGATGTAATGAACGCAGATATGGACAAAATGTTATCGATTAAAAGCAAAATGTCTTCAAATTTATATAATTAATTTGTTTTTGGTTTGATTTGTATTGTAGGAAAGACGGAAAACCATGGGTTCCATCAAAATATACTCTGATCTGCAGCCTGCATTTTGCAGGAGGCAAAAAATTAAACGATCCACTTAACGAGGCGTTCCACCCAACAATATTTCCAGCCTGCTACAAAAAGCAACGAACTGTGGACAGTGGAAGAGCCGAAAGAGTCGCAGCCCGGAGATTCACAAGGTGCGACTTTGATTGATTTTTTGTACTTATTAAAACATGTTTTTATCATTATTCGATTTAATAAGTGATCCAATTTAACTGATATTTTTAGATGTTGAGAGTAGAGCTGATGAGCTAATCGAAGAACCTCGCACGAGAGAAATTGCTGTTCAAACTGACCCTTGCGATGTAGCCGAAGAAGAACCTTCGTCAAGTTTCGCTTCCTGGTTGGATCCCGTGTCGTGTGATGCTCAGACACAAACTGACATATTTATAAGACAGAAACCGAGCAATGCTAAAGTAATTGTGGAGGGACATTTTAAGAAACCAGCAGTTGATTTTCAGCAACTTGTACCCCTTCGAAATACTTTTTTTTCGGGATAAATCGATATTTATGGCCTGGAATCCGCATGTCAGAATAATCGACATGATTCCTAACCAAAATTGCATGTTTAGCAACTCGAAACATCGGGGTCAATGACATTGAAATTTGCATAGTTTCAAATGACTATTCAAATCTGTATATAAAGACGTTACGCGGAAATCCGCTAGGTGGCGCGCCGGTCGCGCCAAACAGATGTGTCGGTAAAGTATAGTAATGTAACAAGGGAAAAGAAATCGAATGTTACCGGTGATTCTTTCAATCGTCGGCAACAAAAATTAAATGTCTAATTTTGTAACGGATACGAAGCGCCCACGATAGTACCAAAGCGCTCCGTACTACCCTCTCCCCTTGCGCCACCGTCGCTCGCACGCTGGTACAAACAACCACCATAGAAGGGAGGACCACCCGCTGTGCAGCCTATATAAACAGCTGCACCTCGGCATACCAGCAGAGTTCCACAAGCTCTTAAGCTCAAACAGTCGTTCCGAACCCTTGTGTGGTCAGAAGCTGTTTTTAGCTAACGTCATTGCAAAAGCGTTTCCGAGAAGACCGATCCCGTATGCGGACAGTTTTCGCGAAACTCAAACTCCGAAAAAGCCGATAATCCGATCCCTTGCGTGGACGTTTTCTCGAGATACATCGTTAAGCTCAGCCGAGTTCACGGAAGCCGCTCCCCGCTGAGGACAGCCACCCGACGCTCGCATTCGAGGAAGCCGCTCCCCGTCGTGGACAGCCTCTGCTAATGACTACCTTCGTTAATAACCCACGCCCCTGACATCATCATCGTTATATATATATATATATATATTTATATATATATATATATATATATATATATATATATATATATATATATATATATATTATTGTACATATTTTTTTGATTAAATAAAATCTTTACAAAGTACCGCTACAATTTTATTTTTTTTTGTATATAAAATGAGTTTATCCCCAGCAATTACCTGAGGACCGATCGGGAATTATCTCGTGTAATTTATTAGAGTCCGAACACCTGGAGTGCACTCCGAGCAGACCTCCTAGAGGGAGGATTGGTGACCAGCGGCAGTCCGTTTTTCAGAAAAGGGAGTTGTGTAATCTTTTGCATTCTCCTTTCCGAAGAACGGATTAGATGAGATTCCAAAATTCTCGAGGTTTGTCGAATCTAGTAATTGCGACGGATTCGGCGAATTTCGGCCGGCTGGTCACGTCCACCAAGAAAACTACCCCTCTCCACCCTCGTTTTCGGCATTTAAATAATGGAGGACGGCACTTCTGCAGCAGTGGCAAACCAGTAACAAAAGCAACAACAAGTCTATGTGAAATGTAGTCAGTGGTGTATAAGTTTTTTTTGACAACTTCGTGTTGTTTTTTTTTTGTCAAATTGTCTTTGATTAGTGCAAGTGCACTAATCAGAAGAACCAGAATTGCTCCCTGTGCCGCCTGTCACCGCTCCGGTCTTCGTTACTGCCAAAGCAGCCTTTGCTCGATGCTTGCCGGAACCCTGCGAACTTTTTCCGATACCGCTCGACTCCCGACGACGCCGGTCTTTATCTCTGCTCTCCGGACTCCGTCAACGCCTTCCGGGTACTTTTCTGAAGCCGTCCGGACCTTATCGTCGTATACCGGACTTTGCCGTTTTCGTTCGGATTTCGCTGTCGCCACTTACCACCTCTGACGACCAGCTTGCCACGGTCCACGCTTACTACGCCCACGTATTAGTTATTATTTGTTGCTGTGTTTTTTTTTGTGTTGTGGTTTTTTTGCTGTTGTTTTTTGTGCTGTTTTGCTGTTTTTTTTGTGTGGATTTCGCTGTCGCCACTTACCACCTCTGACGACCAGTTTGCCTCGGGTCCACGCTTACTACGCCCACGTATTAGTTATTATTTGTTGCTGTGTTTCTTTTTGTGCTGTGGTTTTTTCTTTGCTGTTTTTTTTGTGTAAATAAATTTGTTGTTTTTGGATCGGTGTTTTAAGGACTAGTTGCTTGTGCTCTCCATCCCCAAACCCCTGAGCTAGCTGGAAGTGCATTTTGGGGTACCTTCCCCCCTATGACACGAATCAATTAGTGCAAGACAGGTAGGAATGGAAACAATTAGGAGAGGCCTGCATCCAGGAGTAGAGGGCCCGATTTATGATTTATGTCATACCATGGCAGGCGGATCGTGGATGTCTGAAGGGGAGCAATCCAAGTCGGAGTCCTAGGCCTTCACGAGGCACCCTCTCTGTGTCCGTATCTTATATAGGGTTAACTTGTGCACGACGGGGTCGACTAAGCCCTGGCGATAGCTATAAATGAGGAGTCAAGGGTGGTCTGCATAACTCCAGGTGCGATCTACCACCCCCTCTAGGATCATACCACGGCTGGCGGATCGTGGATGTCTGAACGGGAGCAATCCAAGTCGTAGTCCCAGGCCTTCAGGAGGCACCCTTTGTGTCCCTATCTCGTATAGGGCTAACTTGGGCACGACGGGGTCGACTCAACCCTGGCGATAGCAATAAACGAGGAGTCAGGGGTGGGCTGCATAGCTCCAGGGGCGATCTACCACCCCCCTAGGATCATACCATGGCAGGCGGATCGTGGATGTCTGAACGGGAGCAATCCAAGTCGGAGTCCCAGGCCTTCACGAGGCACCCTCTGTCCCTATCTCGTATAAGGGCTAACTTGGGCACGACGGGGTCGACTCAACCCTGGCGGTAGCTATAAATGAGGAGTCAGGGGTGGGCTGCATAACTCCAGGGGCGATCTACGACCCCCCCTAGGATCATACCATGGCAGGCGGATCGTGGATGTCTGAACGGGAGCAATCCAAGTCGGAGTCCCAGGCCTTCACGAGGCACCCTTTGTGTCCCTATCTCGTATAGGGCTAACTTGGGCACGACGGGGTCGACTCAACCCTGGCGATAGCTATAAATGAGGAGTCAGGGGTGGGCTGCATAACTCCAGGGGCGATCTACACTCCACTAGGATCATATCACGGTAGGCGGATCGTGGATGTCTGAAAGGGAGCAATCCAAGTCGGAGTCCCAGGCCTTCACGAGGCACCCTCTCTGTGTCCCTATCTCGTATAGGGCTAACTTGGGCACGACGGGGTCGACTCAGCCTTGGCGATAGCTATAAATGAGGAGTCAGGGGTGGGCTGCATAAGTCCCCACCCCCCTAGTCCACACAAGGGTAGGAATCTGACGAGTAGTGGTTTCCCCGGTATGGTGGGGATTCATACAGGATTGATCACAAAAGGTGATAATCCAACAAACAGATATATAGAAATAATATTAAAGGATAAATTAAAAACACTTGGTTTGTTTCACAAATAGTGAAACAAACCAAGCGGTTTTGATTTATCCTTTAATATTATTTCAAAATGTTTCACCAAATGATAAATGAGAAAGTTATTCAAGAAAAAAAAAAATAAATATAGAAATCCTAGATAGCGGAAAGATCTTCCCTATACGGAATACAGAGAACAACATCATCTCATCTTTCAGATGAGGCCAGAAACAAAGTCACTCGATACCTGTGAGGTCTAAGAGTGCCCAAACTTTTATGTATCCAGGAGTGGATTGTAAAAGAAGAAAGTATAAACTATTAATTGAAGCACTGATTTTATATCAAGTGTTTTAATTTATTTTAATTAATAGTTCAAAATGTTTCACTACAAGTTAAGTGAGAAATAATTTAAAGATATAAGAAAAGGTATTGATTTACCTGTGGAAGGTGCGGGAGGTCCACCGACTTGATTTTGCGTGGCAGTTTGTGGGCCGGGTTGTGTTCCGCTGGGCGCTCCGGATTGTGGTTGGGCGGGCGATGGTGCAGGAGGTTGCGTTTGTGCCATTCCCCCTTCACTGCCTCCTTGAGGTCCTACAGGTCCGACAGGGCCGGGAAACCGTTGTATGTTGCCCATGCCGCCGCCACGTTGCTGAGGTGTTACTACTCCTGTATCAACAACAAAAAATTAAATTCCCCAATCATCGCTAGAGCTCAATCCCTGCGATATCGCTCAACAAAATTGACATTTAAACCCTGAAACTTTGCTTCCGTGTTCTCCCCTATTTTCATTCAACGTACTTAAAACCCTGCTAAACCAATTACTCATTTTAATACACGACAATCATGCTCTTTAAATATAATTAATACCCAAACCGAATAACCACTGATTACTTTCAACAAAACAAAAATAAGAAAAAGGTTGTAATTACCCGTACCAACTTGGACCCCCTGTGGACCCGCGTTCGGATTCTGGTAGGAGTAGAGGGTGGCGCCGGGCATGTTCTGCCCCACGGGTCCCCCGCCTATCTGCAAAATATTCGGGGGCTGCATCCGGGGCGCCATCGGATGCACACCGTGGGGTCCCGGTCCACGAGGGTGCATCGCTATCGTCCTGGCATTCATCATCGGACCGTTCTGCATTCCCTGGAAACAATTCACAATCCCGTTATCACCGTTGTTTAGATCAAATATGACAATTAAACTAATTATCACCTAAACATGTTTTTTTTTTATCAATATTGAAAATATAGGATTTTTTTTTTTTTATTTGAAGTTATTAAAATCTAAGGGATACTAATGAGTAAACCCTTAGTATTAAACCTTTAGTAAATTAAGTTAGCTAAATATTACTCATTGATCCATTTCTGATCAGATTGTAATTATAGTAAAATACAACTAAGTGTTTTGCAAATTAAAAAAAAAAAAAAAAATTGGATCGATGATCCTGGCATAGACTCTCGCCACAGCCATATCTCTTATGTATTTTTATGCTAATTATTCTCTCCACCACCTGCCCAATATAGGATTTATTAATTAATAATATGTACGTTTTTTAAAAGCTGATTAACATATCGTATGTTCAATTAAAAAAAATCTCTAGAGTGCAATGGAAAATATTCTTTGAAAATTTACATTAAAGTTATTGTGTCTGACGTTTTATATGTCAAATCCTGAAGTGTGTAGCCAACTTAAATTTGAAAAATTATTAAGTCACGGCACTTTTTTTTAAATTGAACATAGCGAGTGTTTTCTACTCCCAGGCTAAGCATGAAGTAAAATTTCGAGTTTAGAAAAGCCTGAAAATTTGGTTTGGTCGCGTAGCGCGAAGCGCGGAGCGGCCAAACCAAATTTTCAGGCTTTTCTAAACTCGAAATTTTACTTCATGCGCCACCGGCACAAAACACTGATTCAATGTAATGTCAGTGTTTTGTACCGGTGGCGCATGAAGTAAAATTTCGAGTTTAGAAAAGCCTGAAAATTTAGTTTGGCCGCTCCGCGCTTCGCGCTACGCGACCAAACCAAATTTTCAGGCTTTTCTAAACTCGAAATTTTACTTCATGCGCCACCGGCACAAAACACTGATTCAATGTAAAGTTTAGCGGTGTGTTTTAAACTTCGTGATATGTCAGTGTTTTGTACCGGTGGCGCATGAAGTAAAATTTCGAGTTTAGAAAAGCCTGAAAATTTGGTTTGGCCGCTCCGCGCTTCGCGCTACGCGACCAAACCAAATTTTCAGGCTTTTCTAAACTCGAAATTTTACTTCATGCTTAGTCTGGGAGTGGAACACACTCGTTTTAAGTTTCGAATTGAACTCTTTTCAAAAAAACAACGATTTACTAAAGATTTACGTCATGTGATTGGAATGTGTATACGAAAGAAAAACTCCCTGTATTTACAAGTTGAGGCATTACTTGCGATTGATTGGCTTAATTTTTAGGTTATGTGTAAATTGGGTTGCCTATATGACCATTACAGATATGGTCATATAGGCAACGAAATTTACACATAACCTAAAAATTAAAGGTGTCAAATGGTATTAGATGCTTTGGTTTGATAAATAAAACATACGAAAATGAACATTGACAATGTTCGGTGTTACATAAAACTCTCGGGGCTTGAGCTTGGCTACTGAGCGCGTCGGCAGGTGGTGGATAGCCGAACATCCTGAGTCGCCCTCTGGACTTTTGCCGGGGGACGAAGCAGCACAGTCTCGAATAAACTGAATAAGAGACCGCGAACCAACTCCCCCAGCTCAAGGTGTCATGCGACCCGTGCCGAGGAGCTAATGGCATCCGGGGTATAAGGGTGTCTCGCACGGAGCCTCCAAGGTACAAGGCGCCCCCTTGGAGTAAGTAGCCTTACCTCGCTAATCGGGTCACTGGCGGGATGGACCTCTTAGATACCCGGTACTCGTGGGAACTACATGGACCAAACACAAACCCAAAAAACAAAATCACAGCAGAAAGGGGAACTTCGTAAAGAAGAAGACCCTACCGCTAGACACAATCCCGAAACCAGCGCCGAGGCAGGGACAGTGGGGGGTGGATGCCCAGCATCGAACCCTACCTCCCCAACCCAGCGGATCGAAAGCCCAGGACAGCCAAGCATACCCGGGAATTACCGAGGCTACAGTAGGAGTATCCAAACTCCAGCTGGAACCGAGGCTCTCCGGCTCCCAAAAAAGAAAAGCCGCGATCAATTTGGCCAAAGCACGTGGGGAGCCAATCAAGCCCAGGAAGCGAAGGTCAAAACGACAATGGGTTCGCGAGGAAGAACGTCGGGGAGTTCGTCAAACCCGACTGCAAACCTCCTCACGAACCTACTGGAGGCCAATATAAAACTCCAGCCAAGAGAACGCGCCCAGCCTTGGGCATGACCGAGGTGAGACCCAGCACTACAGCTGGGGAGACCTACAGTCAGGCACTAGAAGCGGCGCGAATGGCTGTGGTACTCGAAGAGTACCCAGAACAAAACCTCACAGAGGACCAGGGAAAATCCGTACAACGAATCATTTTAACTGAGGTATGGAAGTGCGAACCTTCCAAAGGTCCTCAGTTCACCAACAGCTACTTCGAGAAGGGGGTTGTGTACATCACGTGTGCCAACGAAACTTCCAAGGAGTGGCTGCTGGAAAAGATCCCGACAATAAAACCATGGAAGGGCGCTGCTTTGCGCAGCGGAACTGCCAGGGAAATTGTCAGGATGACCAAGGTTGGAGTCTGGATACAAAAGACGTACCTAATCGAGGCCAAGGATACGGCTGACCTTATCAGTTTGCTGAAAACCCAGAACTCTGGGCTCGAAACAGCAAAATGGAAAGTAGTCAGCCGAAAAGAGGAGGATAAAGGAGCAACCTTTATCCTCTACATAGACGAGGGTTCACTGAAGGCTCTGGAGAAGGTAGGATTTAAAGCCTACCTGGGTTTCTCCCAATTAACCTTCAAGATCCTCGGAAGGAAGCCCGACACCCTGGAAGGCAATGGAGGTAATACAGATTAACCTCCACCACTCCAAGGCGGCCACCGCTGCCCTGTGCCGCCAACTCCAAACAGGGAAATACGGCCTGGCCCTTATACAAGAACCCTGGCAATACAGAGGCGTTGTAAAGGGCCTTGGTAACACCGGAGGTAAGTTAATATATGACACAAACTCCGAAAAGGTCAGATCCTGCATTTTTGTACGGAACGACATAAACTTCTTAAAACTGCATAACCTCTGCTTCCCAGATCTTGTCGCAGCGAAGGTGAAACTCTGGGGTGAGGGACCCACACTCGAGGCCGTTATAGCCTCAGCATACCTCCCCTACGACTCCCCGCAGCCCCCACCTTCCAAGGAACTTGAGGAGCTAGCGACCTACTGCAGGACGAAGAAACTGCAGCTGTTGGTAGGTGCGGACGCCAACGCCCATCACCAACTTTGGGGCAGCTCAGACACCAACAAAAGAGGTGAGTACCTATTAGATTTCTTAATGTCCTCGGACTTTGAAATTCTCAATCGGGGAAAAGAACCCACTTTTAGTATAAATGAAATTGCCAATTCTTGGTTGCAGAATACTTCAAACATTAAAAGTGCGATTCTTTTCGCAATCTACAACAAGTTAGTCTTACAAAGACTATATCAAACACTCATTGAAACAACTACTTCCCGGGCTAATACCCCGACGGACATTGAACTATACAACAAGTGTTTGCTGTTACATACAGTAACCTACTGCAAATGTTTGACTCAAATTGTTACATTTGCAGTAGGTTACTGTATGTAACAGCAAACACTTGTTGTATAGTTCAATGTCCGTCGGGGTATTAGCCCGGGAAGTAGTTGTTTCAATGAGTGTTTGATATAGTCTTTGTAAGACTAACTTGTTGTAGATTGCGAAAAGAATCGCACTTTTAATGTTTGAACCCACTTTTGTTACTAAACAACGTCGCGAAGTGATCGATATAACGTTTGCGTCGCGAGGTGTAAGTGCCCAACTAGTGAAGTGGTATGTGTCGGACGAACCATCTCTCTCCGACCACCGTTACATCATTCTGGAGATTGGTCAAACCCGGAAACCAAAATCGAATTCCGAAACCCACGAAGAACATGCTGGGAATCATACCTTGAAGACCTTGGCACCTGCCTTAAGGGTACCAAGGAAAGCATCAAAAACAAACTGGACGTAGAGCTTGTGGCAGAACAAGTCTAAGAGGCTATCCTAACCTCTTTCCAGAACAACTGCCCTACAACGAGGAGATCTTTCGGCAAAATAAAAAACTGGTGGAATGAAAACCTCGAAACATTAAGGAGGGACACACGCCGGCTCTACAACATAGCGAGGAAATGAGTAGGAGGAATATTCCAAAACACTAACGGAGTACAGCAAGGAGATCAGGAGGGCGCGCCGGGAGGCGTGGAGGATATTCTGCTCGGAGATTGACCAAGTCCCCGAGGGAGCAATACTCCACAAAATCCTAGCGAAAACCTCCGACACCTCTTGCGGAACCCTGAAGAAACCAGATGGATTATTTACAGAAACCGGCAAGGAAACAGCGGAGATCCTCATGAGAACCCATTTCCCCGGATCTGAAATCCTGCAAAATGGTGCAGACACTCACTCAGTGCTTGTAACCCCTGGTAAGGCGGCAACACAACAAGACTGGGAAATCTCAAAGAAAATTGTAACCTTTGAACGAATCAGGTGGGCGATAGGTACATTCCACCGATATAAATCACCGGGACAAGATGGGATCTATCCAGTGCTCTTGCAGCAAGGGCTGGACCACCTTCTACCGGTGCTATGTAAACTCTTCAGGGGCAGCCTGGCACTAAAACACGTGCCAACTACCTGGAAGAAAGTCAAAGCGGTCTTTATCCCTAAGTCTGGGAAGGACTTAACCCAGCCAAAAGGTTACAGACCAATTTGCCTGACATCGTTCCTACTTAAGACGATGGAAAAACTAGTTGAAAGACACATAAGGGAATCGTCACTTCTAGAGAGGCCGCTCCACCCCTTTCAACACGCCTTTCAAGCTGGAAAATCATGCGAGTCTGCCTTACACCAACTAGTAGTTAAGGTAGAGGCCTCGCTGAGAAACAAAACAGTGGCTTTGGCTACATTTCTCGATATTGAGGGAGCGTTTGACAACATCTCTATCAGAACGATCGTAAGAGCAGTCGAAAGTCACGCTGTGGAAACCACGATAAGCTCGTGGCTGCAATCCATGCTGACGGACAGACTAGTAATTACGGAACAATTCCAAGAAAAAATCAGCTTAAAAGCCAAAGGTGGATGTCCTCAGGGGGGCGTTCTATCCCCCCTTCTATGGGACATGGTGGTGGATGAGCTACTCACGTCACTAAGCGACTCAGGATATTACGCCCAGGGATATGCGGATGACATTGTCATTCTCGTCACGGGAAAATATCCAACTACTATCATGAACAATGCCTTGAAAACTGTAGAACGATGGTGTGGGGAGGTGGGGCTAAGCGTTAACCCCACCAAGACTACGGCCATCCCCTTCACAAAAAGAAGGAAATGCACGGGCCTCAAACCCCCAACCTTCTTTAACCAAACTCTACAACTAACCAATGAGGACAAATATCTAGGTATCTACCTAGATACAAAACTCACATGGAACCGTCAATTAAAGCACACAACCGACAGAGCAACAAGGACGCTAATGACAACAAAGCGTGCTCTGGGAAAAACATGGGGCCTTAATCCAAAAATGACTATGGATATATAATGCAATAGTAAAACCCATGATCACCTACGGATGCACCACTTGGTGGCCGAAAGTAGAACAAAGTACTGCGCAGGCAGCTCTATCCAGAGTACAGCGACTAGCCTGCTTATGCATAACTGGCGCACTGCGTACAACACCAACAGCCTCAATGGAAACCCTACTAAACCTCCAACCGCTGGACCTAGTGGTTAAAAGCGAGGCCAGACTAGGGGCATATAGGTTGAGGACAACTGGAAACTGGCACCCCACAGGAAACCACTCCAGAATAGAACAGGTAGTTACCAAACCTCTATTACAAATGGGACGTGACTACATGATACCACGCTACTCCCTGAAGAGACCCTTCACAATAGAATGTGAGGGGGACAATGAGAAGCGCAACCCTTCACCTGGAACCTTGATCTGGTACACCGATGGGTCAAGAAGAGAAGGTGGAGCAGGCGCTGGGATTCACGGCGTAACCCCAAAATGTGACATCTACGTGTCTCTGGGGAGGATGGCAACTGCACATCAAGCCGAGATCTTCGCGATTAACCAATGTACCATGGAAAATCTGCGACGGGGATATAAGAGGCAAAAGATCCTGATCCTCACCGACAGCCAAGCTGCTTTAAGAGCACTCAACAGCTATAAGATCCAATCTGAGCTATCATGGGAGTGCATCCAAAACCTGACGAAACTGGCGACGGAAAACACCGTAACACTACGCTGGACGCCGGGACACACAGGGGAGGATGGCAACGAGAAAGCCAATGCTCTGGCAAAAATTGGATCACGCAGACCCTACATTGGACCAGAACCAATGCTACCGATTCCCAAAAAATCAATAAGACCAAGCGCAAAAGAGTGGACCCTAGAAAGACACACCGAGCGCTGGAAAAACCTGACAGGGCATAGACACAGTAAACTACTGATGGAAAAACCCTGCCAAGAACTAGCAACTGAGGCCCTCAGACTCAGTAGAAACAACCTTAGAATAGTCACATGACTGATAACTGGACACTGTACCCTAACGAAGCACCTGCATAACATGAAACTGTTCACAGAAGATCCAATATGCAGACTATGCCTGGAAGAGGATGAAGACGCCTCACATGTACTATTCGAGTGCGAGGCACTTTCCACCTGGAGGGAAGCAAACTTTGTCCAAGGGAATCCAAACCACTTCCCGAAGGGAAAGATGATCGAAAGGCTGCTGGGACCAGCCAAGGAAACAGAGCTTTTTGATTAACTACGGTAACGGAAGAAGTACAATAAGCCATACGGCTACGGTGCTAGGGCAGAAATAACCCTAACTTCCGTTTCCTGCCCCTAAAAAAAAAAAAATGATATTTACCTGTGGAACATTATGGTTGGAAGGTAAATGTCCCTGACCGGGCGCCATCATGTTGTTAGCGTTGCTCATAGGGGGCTTGTTAATGCTGCTGCTCACCACCAGTCCTCCACCCGCCATGGCGGCCATCGTGTTCATGCTGCTGTTGGTCATCACGATGTTCCCGCCGGCGCTGTTGTTCATTCCTAGAAGAAAAAAATAAATGCACTTTTATTGTAAACCGAAACTAAAAAACTTATTCAATTAGTGAGTTGGGTACGATTTAAAGAAAATCGAAGAGATTTGAATCATAAATATGAAACCAATTAAATTTCACGAGGACATGAAAAAACTTAATTGAAATAACATTTTGTCTCAATCCAAATTATTTTATACGATTCGAGAGCTAATATTTTAATAGAGAAAATTATTTATTCACACCATGAAATGTCTTATGTAATTTAAGCCTCAACAATAAACAAACCGGCAATCTTATCTTTTCGTTTCTGATAAGGGTTAATCAAAGCATGTAATAATAACTGAATATTGTCGAATACCAAATGTTCCTTATAACAAAGACAAAATTATATTCTTATCTTTTATAGATTATTTCTTCGGTTCCTTGAATTCAAAAGGTAATTTAATCCGAATAAAATAAAATTTATAAGAATTATTTAAAGATGACATAATAAATATTATACATCAAGTGAATTAAACACGATTTTATTCACGAAAAGATTTTTGATTTCACGAGCGCCTCGGCGCGAGTGAAATCATTTCTTTGAGTGAATAAAGGTGTTTAATTCACGTGGCGTATATATGTTTTTATTCAATTTTGACGAAATTGTAAAGAAAATGTACTTTACATTTATTTTTAAATAAATGAATAAAACCTTGTTTATTACGGTTGTTATGGAGTTCATAATGTCGATTTAAATTAACAAAATTGAATAATAAATAATATAACAAATTTTTTAACTCACTAGTGACCTAAAGAAATTTTAGTTCACTAGTGAATAAAACCTTGTTTATTACGGATGTTATGGAGTTAATAATGTCGATTTAAATTAACAAAATTGAATAAAAACTATTATGTTATAAAACTCGTGTTTTTCATCTTCAAATAATTTTTATGAAATGAAAATAAATACTTTAATAGAGCGTTGTAACAAATCAAATTAAATACGATTTTAAATATTTCATTGTATAATTCAATATCCG
This sequence comes from Philonthus cognatus, assembly GCA_932526585.2. Taxonomy (NCBI): domain Eukaryota; kingdom Metazoa; phylum Arthropoda; class Insecta; order Coleoptera; family Staphylinidae; genus Philonthus; species Philonthus cognatus. Next base: position 9,773,658 of record OW052252.1, on the reverse strand, counting down.
GAGGTGTATTTGCACGGGAAGTAGTTATTTCAATGGATATTTATCGTCTTAAGTTGTCTTATTAATTAAGACATTGTTTGCATTTTCACGCATAACCTTTTCGTAATTTTATATATTATGAAAATAATTATTTAGAAATTAAAGATTATAAAATCTTTATTATACATTGGGAAATCCAGCGTTTAAATTCTATATTGTTTCAATTTGCTGATGTGGAGATTAAATTGCAGTTGGCTTTTTAACTGTGAAACTTGTCCGCCACGCGACGACACGAAAATATCTAAAATTTTCAGATTTCTATCTCTTTCCTAAAATGTTGGAGGGTAAGGGGAAAGAGACCGAGTACTCAGGGGGTAACCCATTATGAACACCAACCGCATTTTTTTATGTCAATGTCAACCCGATATTAGCAGGTCTATTTGTTTCAGCCAGCGCGTAGCGTTATCTTTTGTCCGACTTGGGGTGGTTTTGATAGGAATATTTATTTGATATTTATGAAATTATTTAAAATGTAATTATAATTAATACGACATTTGTAAAATAAAGTCGAAATTATGTCTACGTGTACAATTTTAGGTCAATAGAATTTTTTAAAACGTATCTGACGTTTACATCTCGGTAAATATTGATCATCACATCTGAACATTATATATTTTAACTTTACTGTAAATCAGTGGTTTATACGCGTGGCGCATGAAGTAAAATTTCGAGTTTAGAAAAGCCCCGTGAAAATTTGTCTCGGGTCGCTGCGCGACCCTCGACAAATTTTCTACGCGGGGCTTTTCTAAACTCGAAATTTTACTTCATGCTTACTCTGGGAGTGGACAACACTCGTTCTTAGAAGTTTAAAATTAAAGAATCACTCTACTAAGTTTACTACATTTATTACAATTTTACAAGGTTACAGCTCGAAGGACCAATCATGGTCTTCGGAGACCGAATGACTACAGGGAATCGAAGTTTTTTTACAAGGAAACAACGAAAATCTGAAGGTTTACTGCATGGATAGGAAAGAACACATCTAATTTTGAAAAAAAATATCGAAGTTTTGTTGGTTTTCAGTGCATTTTCAACTTCACTTTAAATCAGTGTTTTATACGCGTGGCGCCTGAAGTAAAATTTCGAGTTTAGAAAAGCCCCGTGAAAATTTGTCTCAGGTCGCTGCGCGACCCTCGACAAATTTTCTACGCGGGGCTTTTCTAAACTCGAAATTTTACTTCATGCTTAGTCTGGGAGTGGAAACACTCGTTCTAAACTTCATATTGCACTTTTTTAAAGGGTCCGCCAATAAGCGCGCTCGATCTTTAAAATAAAATAAAGCAAGTTGTGTGAGAGGTATAAATAAAATTTATTTTTTGTTTGAAAGAGTATTCGAAGGCATTATGTATGGAAAATAATATCGTTCAAATGGCCACCTCGGCTTTGCTTGGTGGCGCGCATACGAGAAGTCCAATTTTCAATGACTCTGGCGCACAAATCGGGCTGTATTTCATCGATGGCGTGGCGTATGTTGACTTTGAGGTCATCAGTGTTTTGTGGTTGGTTTGCGTAGACCTGCGATTTAAGAAAACCCCACAAGAAATAGTCTAGTGGGGTTAAATCGCACGATCTCGGTGGCCAGTTGATGTCGCCTCCGCGCGAGATAACCATTCCTCCGAAGCGCTCGTGCAGAAGATCCATTGTGGCGCGCGCTGTGTGGCTCGTAGCGCCGTCCTGCTGAAACCACATATCCTCGACATCCATATTGTCGATTTCATGCCAGAAAAAGTTCGTTATCATGGATCTGTATCGTTCGCCGTTTACCGTGATGGCCACACCATCATCGTTATCGAAGAAATACGGCCCGATGATGCCTCCGGCCCAAAATCCACACCAAACAGTTACCTTTGCTGGGTGCATTGCTACCTGGTGGACCTCCTGTGGATTGTTCTCGGCCCAATAACGGCAATTCTGCTTGTTGACATTCCCATTTATCCAAAAATGTGCCTCATCGCTGAAGATGATTTTGCGACCAAACTCGGGGTCGACTTCCAACTGCTCTAAAGCCCAATCAGCGAAGATACGGCGCTGTCTATGGTCGTTTATTTTGAGCTCTTGTGTCAGCTGGATCTTGTACGGATGCATGCCCAAATCCAGATGCAAGATTCGACGAAGTGATGTTTCCGAAAGGCTGAGTTCCTGTGCGCGACGTGAAATTGACTGTCGCGGATTTTCACGCACACTATCGCGCACAGCGGCGACATTCGCGGCAGATCGGACGTTTCGACGACGCGTCGGGGTTGGCTTATTGTTCACCGAACCGGTTGCCTCGTATTTGTTTATCAAACGACGGATAGTCGACTCAGCAGGACGACCAATTGCACCGTAAAATTGGCGGAGCGCGCGGAACGTTGCCCGAACCGATGAATGATTTTCGTAATACATTTTAATGATTTGCATATGTTGCTCGCGGCTGAATTGGTTCATGGTAATTTGTGAAGATATACTGAATAATAACAACTAGGTTTGACAACTCTATCACAAACAACATGGCCGTCATCAGCTGTCAAAGATCGAGCGCGCTTATTGGCGGACCCTTTATAAAGAAATCGATTAATGACTGAAAATTTACAGTGTATACATACATTTTGCATATTTAAAAGAAAAAATCACAGTATGTAGAATGTTTCTTTTAAATATGCAAAATGTATACTCTGTAAATTTTCAAGCATTCATCGTTTTTTTTTTTTATAAAAACGTGCGATTTAAAGTTTGGTACAAGTGTTTCCACTCCCAGACTGAGCATGAAGTAAAATTTCGAGTTTAGAAATTGTCCAATACTTACTTGCATAGATTTGAAGTTTTTTTGGCGCCCAACCTGTGGCCCAACAAGGGCCCAGCTTGTTGGGCGCCATAAATTGTGAAAGTAAAACTTTTCGTAATTATCTAGAAATTGTCCAATACTTGCATAGATTTGAATTTTTTTTGGCGCCCAACCTGGGGCCTTGCTAACGCTGGGCCCTTGTTGGGCGCCATAAATTGTGAAAGTAAAACTTAAAATCCTTACACTGATTAGTGTTTCGTACGTGTGGCACATGAAGTAACATTTCAAGTTTAGAAAAGATTGAGTTTAGACGCTACGGGTCTAAATCAAAACGCTCAGGCTTTTCTAAACTCAAAATTTTACTTTATGCTTAAGCTAAGAGTGGAGAGCACTCGTTTAAAAATACTTGAAACACTTGCATTTAAGGTATTTTGGCGCCCAACCTGGAGCCAGGCTAACGCTGTGGCCCCTAGTTGGGCGCCATTAATGCTTGAAAATTTACAGTGTATACATTTTGCATATTTAAAAGAAAAAATCACAGTATGTAGAATGTTTCTTTTAAATATGCAAAATGTATACTCTGTAAATGTTCAAGCATTAATCGTTTTTTTTTGTAAAAACGTGCGATATAAAGTTTGGAACGAGTGTTTCCACTCCCAGACTAAGCATGAAGTAAAATTTCGAGTTTAGAAAAGCCCCGCGTAGAAAATTTGTCGAGGGTCGCGCAGCGACCCGAGACAAATTTTCACGGGGCTTTTCTAAACTCGAAATTTTACTTCATGCGCCACGCGTATAAAACACTGAAATATCGTGAAGTTAGAAATACACTGAAAACATTTGTTTTAAATGGCTAATAATAGAGATATTTAAATAAAAAAATATTTACGTTTGTATTGTCCAATACTTGCATAGATTTGAAGTTTTTTTGGCGCCCAACCTGGGGCCTTGCTAACGCTGGGCCCTTGTTGGGCGCCATAAATCGTTAAAGTAAAACTTAAAAACTTCACACTGATTAGTGTTTCGTACGTGTGGCACATGAAGTAAATTTTCAAGTTTAGAAAAGATTAAGTTTAGACGCTACGGGTCTAAATCAGTACGCTCGGGCTTTTCTAAACTCAAAATTTTACTTTATGCTTAAGCTAAGAGTGGAGAGCACTCGTTTAAAAATACTTAAAACACTTGCATTTAAAGTATTTTGGCGCCCAACCTGGAGCCAGGCTAACGCTGTGGCCCCTAGTTGGGCGCCATTAATGTTTGGAAATTTACAGAGTATACATTTTGCATATTTAAAAGAAACATTCTACATACTGTGATTTTTTCTTTTAAATATGCAAAATTTATACACTGCAAATTTTCAGTCAATAATCGATTTCTTTATAAAAAAGTGCAATATGAAATTTAGAACGAGTGTTTCCACTCCCAGACTAAGCATGAAGTAAAATTTCGAATTTAGAAAAGCCCCGCGTAATTATCTAGAAATTGTTCAATACTTGCATAGATTTGAGATTTTTTTGGCGCCCAACCTGGGGCCTTGCTAACGCTGGGCCCTTGTTGGGCGCCATAAATTGTGAAAGTAAAACTTAAAAACTTCACACTGATTAGTGTTTCGTACGTGTGGCACATGAAGTAAAATTTCAAGTTTAGAAAAGATTGAGTTTAGACGCTACGGGCCTAAATCAAAACGCTCAGGCTTTTCTAAACTCAAAATATTACTTTATGCTTAAGCTAAGAGTGGAGAGCACTCGTTTAAAAATACTTAAAACACTTGCATTTAAGGTATTTTGGCGCCCAACCTGGAGACTGGCTAACGCTGTGGCCCCTAGTTGGGCGCCATAAATCGCAAGCACACACCGCTAAACTTTACATTGAATCAGTGTTGCGTACCGGTGGCGCATGAAGTAAAATTTCGAGTTTAGAAAAGCCTGAAAATTTGGTTTGGCCGCTCCGCGCTTCGCGCTACGCGACCAAACCAAATTTTCAGGCTTTTCTAAACTCGAAATTTTACTTCATGCTTAGTCTGGGAGTGGAAAACACTCGTTAGTTTAAAATACATCACAATTGGTAAAATATGTATCGTTGGATGCCCGTCTTCAGGGGTGATATGTAAGCAAATTATGGGTCTTAGCAGTTGTCAAATAAGTGAGTTACTCAACTGTTTCCAAGGCAATCTTTACGAAAACAAAAGATTAACATTTTACATATAAAATGTACAAGGTGAGAAACTCGATGTCTCAGCTCTATTAAAAGGGAAGGAAAACCGATAGAAAAAATCTGAAAAGAGGTTCATAATTGGGATTGAGTAAGGTTCATTTTAATCCAAAATTGCATATTTTTCTAAATTTTGAAAGTGAAGTAATGACGTCATCGAATATTTTTTCCCCAGAAACATACCTATATTTTTATAATATTCTTTACAATCTTCTTCGTACATTATTATTTAAATCTTCCAATTTCCTTCTAATTTTATTAACTAACAACACGTTTATAATAGTTTATGCCATTTTTAAGTATCGAATTTTCGAGACGTCAACGGGCCCGGTTATTAAAGACAACAGTTGGGAGTTTACTGCCAACTGTTAGAGAATTAATTGCAGTGCTAATATTTTAACATTAATTAAATTAGGAATATTTAAAACTGAGTGCACCAAAGTAATATTTATTAATGGAGTAATAATGTATGTAGATATTATTGATTTATTAAACATTTTTAGGTTATAACTTTTTACGGCCAAGTTTTTTTTATAACCGATTACACACCGGTATTCTTTACAATCTTCTTCGTCCATTATTATTTAAATCTTCCAATTTCCTTTTAATTTTATTAACTAACAACACGTTTATAATAGTTTATGCCATTTTTAAGTATCGAATTTTCTAGACGTCAACGGGCCCGGTTATTAGACAACAGTCGGGAGTTTACTGCCAACTGTTAGAGAATTAATTGCGGTGCTTATATTTTAAAATTAATTAAATTAGGAATATTTAAAACTGAGTGCACTAAAGTAATATTTGTTAATGGAGTAATAATGTATGTACCTATTATTGATTTATTAAAATTTTTAGGTTATTTCTTTTTTCGGCCAAGTTTTTTTTATAACCGATTACCTACCGGTATTCTTTTGAATCTTCTTCGTCCATTATTATTAAAATCTTGCAATTTCCTTCTAATTTTATTAACTAACAACACGTTTTGTAATAGTTTATATCATTTTTAAGTATCGAATTTTCGAGACGTCAGCGGGCCCGGTTATCAAAGACAACAGTTGGGAGTTTACTGCCAACTGTTAGGGAATTAATTATCTAATGACCTAATTGTTAATTGTGAACGTGCTTGGGATTTTTGCAATCATACGAAATAGACCGATCGGAGTACCGTTCATTAGATACTAACGTACATCACAAACAAATCCAAACATGTTGAATACTGAACATATTGATGAACGGGCCCAAGGTACGTCGATGGGCGTAACACATGTGTTACAAGGTATGACAGAATTGTATCTTTCCATGTTTTCCCCTACCCCTTTCCCCGCAGGCCGAAGTTCGTGCGAGAGAGGACAATGACGTTGATTTGGTTACGTTTTTAAGTCTATCATAACCTCTCTTTCCGGTTTCGCTGTACTTTCATAGATAGATTTTTAATATTTTGTGTTAAAAATAAGTGTTATTAAAATAAGACTTTGTGCTAGTGTTAAGTGTCGACCAACCGGGTTCAGTGAAAACCAACCGGTTTCAGTGAAAACCAACCAGTTTCAGTGAAAACCAACCGGTTTCAGTGAAAACCAACCGGTTTCAGTGAAAACCAACCGGTTTCAGTGAAAGCCAACCGGTTTCGGTGAAAACCAACCGGTTTCAGTGAAAACCAACCGGTTTCAGTAAAATATATCATGATGTACAAATTAAAATGTAAAATTCAGTCGAAATAATGCACAAAATAATCCGCCAGGGAGAGCTGACTCAATTTCGTCAAGGTCAAAAAGCGGAGCTTAGCCTGGGAGTGGATAACACTTGTTTAAAACTTCAAATTCCATTTATTTAATAAACCGAGCGCCGGTAAATGTACAACATATGCTAATGTATACTTAAACGAAAAATTCTCATTATGAAAATGTTCGGTGTTACATAAAACTCTCTGTATATACAAGTGATGAATTTATTTCGCTAAATGAATAAGTAAGATTAATTCTATATATTTGATTTGAGTTACGTGAAGAGTTGAATATATATATATATATATATATAATCAGTATTCCCTTTTACCATATGGTGTCGGGTGAGTTGAATATAATAAACTTAATAAAAGACTAACAAACTCAAAGATCATTAGCTATTGGATTTAAAGAACATAATTATCACATAAAGAACCCTAACCCCGAAAAATCAACAGTTGCACATCACACTATAACTACCGGTCATAAGTTTTCGGAAAAAAATATACAATTATTAAAACATTCTTCAAATAAAAAATTAAATATGTTGGAAGCTATTCAGATGAAGAAACACCAATATAATTTGCTGAATTTCGATTTAAGTCCCCTGAATAATCCCTTATTAGAGGTAATTCCGACAAATAACTGCGACAGACACAAGTGTTAACCTCACCTACGGTTTTTCCCATGATCCCTTTAGGTATAAGTATCCCGCCCTTTATTGTTATTTATTCAGTAAGCTATTGATAATGAACACGTAGTGTTCGAAATGTAAATTTAGCGTAAATAAATGTTTTTAGTGAAGAAAGTGTTAGTCTTTTATTAAGTTTATTATAAGATTAATTCAACAGGAGCCACGCCCGATAACCATCGGTCACTTACTGATTAAAACCTCATCACCTGGTCAAATAAACATTAAAGATAGCATATTCAAATTTGATTAAAGAAGCATGTACAACGGGGTTGCTGGAAATAAAGTTCAAAAAATTGACTTGTATTCACATTTTTTACAAGTGAATATTTTTCACTGACCGAATAAATAGAATAATTCACAAAGAGCCACGCCCGCTAACCATCGATTACTTTCTGATTAAAACCCCCATCGGTAAACTCATTTCAAATAGAATAAAAATTCATCTCAATTTAATATCTGATCATTCGCAACGGAATAATTTTTAAATCACTCACCATTAGTTCTCAACATCGCGCAAAAGTAGCAACAAGGCATTTTGTCGTACAATAATTACACGAGCACAAAAAAAAATTCAGTGCTCAGCCAGAAAGCACTGACTGAGTGTGCCCGGCCGGACTCTGCGTCGCTTTATGTAGCGACAACCCCCACTATATTCCACTGCGTTGGTTATGCAGGGAATTTATGGAGTAGGGAGAGAATTCGTCATACGTGTAATGACAAATGTGCAAGGCGATATTATCACAACAGATACGTCTAATTGTTGTAAAAACAAATTCGTTGAAATCACAAATAAAATGTACTTTTATCAGTAGTTAATGTTGATTTATAAACATAGAATTAAGCGTTACTCAGGCATTTCTGAATGTGTTAACGCCCACGCCCACTTTTGCTCGTCCGGTTAATAAATCCCCCGTCCGGGGGTTTCTTGGTATTAAGGGTAATTAGGTACAGGGTCCCGCCGAGTACTTTTTATTTTTGATTTAGTAAGTAGACAGTAGTGTGGAATAACAATAGAAAAAAGCATGGAAAGCGTTGAAATACAAGAGAAAATGAACAGCGCAAGTAGAGCCTACTATGCTTACAAAAAAGTTCTTGAAAACCGATCGATCAGTACCAAAACAAAAATAAAAATGTATAAAACAATGATAAGGCCAATAATAACTTATGCTGCAGAAACTATGACTCTAACAAAGAAACAACAACACACATTAGCCACCTTTGAAAGAAAGATTTTGAGAAAAATATTAGGACTCAGTGCAGATGCACTAGTTTTGTTAGAGGACTTTCTGTGCAACAGGAAACAACTTGTCAAAATTGATGAATTGAGATCTGACTATGCCACTCCTGTAGCTGGTGTACCGCAGGGCTCTATTTTGGGGCCAACTTTGTTTTCGATATATACATCATCTTTGTCAAAAAGCCTCGAACATTGTACTTGTAATCTGTATGCTGACGATACTCAGTTATTATATTCTTTCAAATTAGAAGACATTGAAACCGCCAGCAATAATATAAATAAAGACCTGTCAAATCTGATGTGTATATCGAGCAAACACTCCCTTAAAATAAACCCTAAGAAAACTACCGCAATAGTGTTTGGTCCTAAAAACAAACGCGAGGTCGCTAAATCCCTACTCAAAATAAAATTAGATGGATCTGATATATCCTTCACGAACTCCATACGGAATCTAGGTCTAATTATTGACGAGGAATTACGCTTCAAGTCACACATTAGTAAATGCATCTCTAGAGCCTACGCTAATCTCAAAATGATTTATGCAAACAAAAATATTTTAAGTATTCACACAAAAAAAATATTATGTGATACCTTGGTGTTAAGTCACTTTAACTTTTCTGACACCGTGTATAATACACGCCTAGATAAAGTAACTTCTGATCGAATACAGAAGATACAAAATTCATGCATTCGTTTAATTTTTGGAATCCGAAAGTTTGATCATATCTCAGAAAAATTTAACGAGATAAATTGGATAAAGATGGCTGATAGGAGAGCAGTACATTCAGCAGTTTTTTATTTTAAAATAATAAATTTACGCACTCCACCTTACCTATACAGTAGAATTGTATTCCGCACCGATGTCCATAACATCAATGTTAGATTTCGGGGTTTAATATCACCTCCACAACATAAAACCGCATTTTTTAAAAGGTCATTTTCATACAACATTTACAAAACGTTTAATAAAATTCCGGAACACCTGAAATCTCTCAGCTTAAATAATTTTAAAACAAATGTGCGTATCCTAATCTTACGTGGTGAACTCTAAAGTTACTAAAGTTGCAAGTCTCAAATTTTATTTTGTCTAATAATAAATAGTCGCTAAACATAGAATTAATTATTAAGTTTGGAAGTAGTAGGTTAAGTGGAAGAGCAGTAACAGGCTTAGGCCTGCCTGAACTTCGCCTACGCGAAATGTATAAAAGATAATTGTAAACATTGTATTTCTTTAAATTAAATAAAGACATTATAATAATAATAATAATAAAAAGTACAATTAGGGCTATAATGGACTGGGAACCAGGTAGGAGAGGAAGAGGCAGGCCGAAGAACAGATGGAAGGACGAAGTTGTAGACGATATAAAGAGCCTAGGAATAACCGAATGGGAGAAGAAAACGAAACACAGAAAAGAATGGAGAACAATATCGGAGAAAATTAAATATAGAAAATCACACGTGTAAAACAATTTTATACAGGGATTAATCCACCCTACAAAAAGGATTGTAAGGGCTTCATCACGAAGCAGGCGGAACTCCACAAGGAGTGTAGTGCTTTTGATGATGTAAGTAGACAGTCCCTAGTTAACTACCTAGGGGTTTATTTGTTTTGAAAGCTGTGCCGTCTTAGTCTAATTTTCAGTTGAGTTTTTGAATTTATTTTTTGATTTTGTGAACTACAGTGTGAAATATGGGCAAATATTCACTGCAACAGAGATTAGAGATGTTGGAGATATGGTATAGTGAGAAAAAAAAAATAATAATAATCAACGCCATAAGTCAAGAAATCCATTGAATGAGAGTACAGTCCGAAGAATGGTCGCTAAATTTTACGAAACAGGTAATCTCAATGACAACGATGCAGGTAAAACAGGTCGACCTAAATTGTATGACGAAATAACAACAGAAGAGATTAGAAATTATTTTCAAGCGGCACCCACTACATCACAGCGTCGTGCATCGATAGAGTTAGGAATCCCTAGACGTTCTCTTAGTGATATCATGAAAAATAAGCTAGATCTACGAGCCCTAACAACTATATATTGGGACAAAATCAAATTCATATAAAATTCTAGTATTGGACAGTTTATTTAAGTTCTTAGTATTTTTTTAATTTAATACTATGTAATTAGTTAATTAGCAACAGTTATGGCCAGTCAACAACACAAAAAACAAATTAATTATTCAATCACCTCTAATTTACAAGAAAAATTTTAATTTTGTTTGTCAACTAAGTATTGGGACATTGCACGAATTTTATTTCTAAAAAGGAATAACATCGCCCTTATATTTTATGACAGCTCGAATTCGGCTAGGCATTGACTCAACTAAGGATCTGCACGTTTCAGGAGAAATTTCATTCCAAATATGCTCTATCTTGTCTCTAAGTTCAGGTAATGTCCGTTGTGGGTTGTTCCTCAATGTTTGTTTCATTTTATGCCATACTGTTTCAATGACATTAAGGTCAGGACTGCTGGAAGGCCAAGAAAGAACATTTACGTTGTGGTCGCCAAACCACTATTTTGTGGTTTTGGCCGTATGACAGGCCGCCCCATCCTGTTGAAAAATGTAATTTTCGTCAACATTTAACTTGGCGATACTTGGTAGCATGGAAGACGAGACTGCATGGCATTTTCTTTGTGAATGCCCGGCACTATCATCAATCAGGGAGTCCATATTGGGTGATAGATGGCCTATATAAGGGATCTACCCACCTCAGCTATGCTAGAATACCTAAACAAGGTGGGCTGGCTAAACTGAGGATGGGTGATCTACGGGAGGTGGCACAATGGGCCGAATGAGGCCTAAGTGCAGTGCAGAACTGCACACTCCCCTTTGCACCAGAACCAGAACTTGGTAGCAAACTGTTTTGCAGTATTTGTTGACATTTCGCAGCATTCACGGTACCATCAATAAATTCAAAACATCCTAATCCTGAAGCTGTCATGCAGCCCCAAATCATCACTCCTTTAAGAAATTTTACGGTACGTTTTAGGCAACCCTTGTGAAATGCCTTATGTTTTGAGCGAATCACGCGTTTGCGGTAATCACCAACACACACGTCGAATTTTGATTCGTCACTAAAAATTACTCTGGACCAGTCTGTAGCTGACCAAGATAATTTAGATTTTGCCCATGTGAGTCTGGCTTTCTTTTGTTTTTCCGTCAACGGTGGTTTTTCCTTTGCCTACAAGAAAATATTTCTTTATAAATGCACTTTTAAATTGCTACTTGAAATTCAACCTTATAAAACTTGAGTCCACATTTATGAATCCACTGACGGCAGCATTCCCTTGACAGATTCAATCCAGTTTCGTGATTCCATTCAGTCGTAATTTTCCTTAGAGTATTTCTTCTCCCTTTTTTGCACAGTTTTACTAATAATCTCTTGTTTCTATCAGAAACTAATGTTGGACGACCCGAACTTTTGCCTTTTTTGTCTAGGATATTTCCGGTTTCTGCATAATGCTTAATTATATTGGAATATGGAATTGGAATATGAATATGGAATTGTGGACACTGTTGTTTTAGGAATATTAAGTTCATCCGCCATTTCACATATCGTTATATTTCGGCAATCATTTTTAATCACTAACTCACGAATTTTGGAACTTGTAGAGATACCACGCACCATTTTGTTCAATAAAAGCAGCGATTCACCCGATACGATGAGAAAGCAACTACCAAGTAATCTGACGTTTCGTTCTGCATTGTTTTCACAGCTTACTTGTCTTATTTTGTTTCATTTTTAACAGTTATTTTATACTGTCCCAATATTTAGTTGCCACACAAAATGAACATTTTCCTTGTTAATTAGAGATGATAGAATAGAATAGTATAATAATTTTGTTTTTTGTGTTGCTGATTGGCCCTCATTGATGTTAATTAACTAATTACATAGAATTAAATTAAAAAAAAAAGAAATAAACTGTCTAATACCTGAATTATACATGAATTTGATTTTGTCCCAATATATAGTTGTTAGGGCTCGTATTCCCCTACAAGATTCAAATAAAACATTTCATTCCTGAACCAAATATAGAGGTGCGTTTCAATTTTGCAAATCAGATGATAAACATGAAACAAGCAGGCGAAATTGACTTCGGGGCGGTTTGGTTTTCTGACGAAGCACATTTTCATCTCTCTGGTTATGTAAACGAGCAAAATTATCGTTACTGGGGCAATGAAAATCCGCATATTGCAATAGCAAAGCTATTACACCCAAAAAAAGTTACTGTGTGGTGTGCTCTTTCTTCTCTAGGAATTATTGGGCCTTATTTCTTCGAATCCAGTATAAAATCAGCAGGAGTTTTGGATAACTTTTTCCTACCAACAGCCCAAGGAAGCGGGAAAATTGACGATTTTTTGTTTATGCAGGACGGTGCAAGAACCGCAGAAGTGTTTGAATCAATTCAGGAGCATTTCGATCAAAGGATTATCGGTTTAGATGCGATCAAACATACTGGAGGAGGCGTGGAATGGCCTCCTTATTGACCAGACTTGAATCCTTTAGATTTTTATTAATGGGGATTTTTGAAGGATAAAATATTCGAAACACCTCCAACAGCATTGAATCATCTAAAGGAAGCAATTTCAAGGGAAATGAATGCGATTCAACCTGAAACATTGGTAAGAGTTATTCAAGAGTTCGAAAATCGCCTATTACACGTAGTGGCTACGTCTGGTTCCCACTTTGAACACTTATTTAGTTGAATTTTTATCTCTTTAACTGGGTTCAGAATTCATTAATTTATTTTATTTGTTTATTCAACACAAGTTGTGTATTTGCCTAATTTCGGGAATTTAAAATGACTTATTTTGGTGTGTCGTAAATTGACGCTTAAGTACAGTAGAACCTCGCTATACCGGGCCTCGAGATACCGTGATTCGGATATATCGGGGTCATTTTTCAGGTTTCTTTTTTTTAAAGATGTTAATTTTAACAATTGACTGCGTACCGCCCTGATTAGGTAAAACGTTCCGGCGTCATTATTGTATTATATAGTATGTCTTGTTATGTAGGTGGCTACTGCACATATGTATATATATATATATATATATATATATATATATATATATAGAACAGAGACGTTCAGAGACGGATCCTAACAGGGCATTCGACCAAAAAAGGAGGCAGAAGTTGCTATTGTAATCTACTCCAAGCTTTCGGGACTGACTTTGTCCCTTCCTCAGGGTTACAATTTGAGAATTTTGAACTAAACTGGTGTCATCGCACCGACGGTATTTACTATGCATTATTATTACACCGTTTGTTTATTTGCGTGGCACGTGTGCTGAAGGCTGATGTGAGGTTATGTTGGCGTTAAAGATAAAAAACATACTTCTGTTACACTAACACATTAAAAACACGTCACTAATTAAAACTTTTTTGGTCGAATGCCCTGTTAGGATCCGTCTCCGAACGTCTCTGTTCTTAACGTAGTACGACCGTTACTTCTTGTCCTGGTATATATATATATATATATATATATATATATATATATATATATATATATATATATATATATATGCGCGTGTGTGTATGTGACTGTTATACAAATTACATATATTCGGATATACCGTGTTTTCCTTATATCGTGCTAGGTATAGGCAAAAGCCATCCCGGTATAACGAGGTTCTACTGTACGTAAATAGTTTAAATTTCGCGCCATATATATAGTTAATTTCGGATTATGTTGGCAAACCTTTTTATTTTTCGTTGGGATACTTTACGCGGACTTCTGCGCGAAACGTCCGCCGAGACAGTCACGTTTTCGTTTTCAAATTATTGTTTTGAATATTAAGCAGCGCGTGAAATTAAGAATAATCAAGTGCATCCAAAATACAGTCCACTTCAGTCTGGCCAGACCGGGAAGAAAGAGGAATTACATCGGTAAGTGTCCCTCTTGACTTATCAAGGTTTGCCGACTTCGTCGCCAGTTTCTCCTACAAACTGTATGCAATCAGAAATATTTCCAATAAATTCTTTTTTAAACCTCGGCGCCTTTTTTCGCCCACCCTGTGTATATGCTTTGTAAGAATCTTTATGTAAGTCAGTCAATCGAATAAACTCGAACGTATAAGTACCAGTTGCTCTTCACTGAATGATTAACAAATTGAACTCACCTTGTATGGAACTCATGACTTGAGGCGAACTGCCGTTGTTGGCCATGGACTGCAGTCCGACGTTGTTGGAAATGCTGGACGGCAGGCTTCCCATTGACATTTGATCGACTACACCGCCCTTCGCCACCGACACGTTCGGCGGCGACTGGAGGTTGGGACTCTTGTTGCCCAGCGGTCCGGTCATCACCAGCGTATTCCCCACCAGGCCCTTGTTACCCTAAATAAATGAATTAGTATTACAATTAACAAATAAATAAACAATAATCTTCTGATGATTATACATTTGCTCGGATTAGAGAAAAATGCAAATGGCTTTCGAAGATATTCCATAGCACTCTAAAGGTTTTATTTTATTGAACATATATTCAATAAAATAAAACCTCTAGAGTGCTATGGAATATATTGTAGATTGGCAACTCTGAAATTCTTCTTCTTTGCGTAATTAATGGCCTTAGCTGATAAAGCTCTGTTGACCAGTCACAGTAATTATGAAATAATAATTATACTTTTTTAAAATTTAGTGGAGTATCGATTGTATGAATAAATAAATGAGTGGGTGAAGAGATGAGTAATGAAATCTTAAATCTAGGTCTTAAGTGTAGGTTAAAATCTGGACAAAGTTAAACAGCCATTGCTGCGCCCTCTGCCCTCCCCAAGGGATAGGAAATAGGAAATACACGTGGATTTATAAAGGAAAAGAATTATTGAAAAGGATGTGATTGAAAGGATGATTGAGGATATGGGGGACCACGTGGAGGCCGCATGTTTTAATTGTGCAGCGGGACGGACTGCTCGGGGTCAGTTCTCGGACAGTACTCCAAAATTATACATTATAATTATTATGTTTGGCAGGGAGGTCCGATGCCACTTGGGGAACAGTCCGTCATACATTTACTTGTAACAACAAACCTATAATTTAAAAACAATATTATGTTTGGCGTTTTATATGACAATTCCTTAAGCGTGTAGCCAATATAAATTTAAAAAAAAAAGCCATAGCACTCTAGAGGTTTTTGTTATTGAACATATGATACTTAGATATGATTGACTCTTCGTTGAGGTGCGATCTAAAATTTTGTTGGCGCTAGGATCTTAAAAACTCTAAATGAGATGGTATAAATGGTATTTCAGTTAACAGTGGTGATTAAATTGTAAATTTATTTATATATATAGACGGGCACTAGTGGTTGAGCCTGTATTTTCCTCCTAGATTTAGCTAGATAAAATGAACATTTGTAAAATTTATTAACGTAAGAGCGACAGTGAAAAAGAGTGGAGTATATTTTGAACTTTACTTGTAATCAGCCTAATACGGGTGGCGCACGAAGTAAAATTTCGAGTTTAGAAAAGCCTAATTTGGATTGGCCGCTCCGCTTCGCTACGCGGCCAATCCAAATTTTCAGGCTTTTCTAAACTCGAAATTTTACTTCGTGCTTAGTCTGGGAGTGGAAACACTCATTTGAATCTTCAAATTGAACGCATTTATAAAAAGAACGGGGTGTGTATACTTTTTTTATTTATTTATTAAACGGTATAACACCTTTTTACATAATAATAACAAAAGTATGCGATATGTTAAAGTAGAGTTAAGTTAAGTTATATACAAAATGAAAATTTTAAAAATTGACGTCCAAGCAGTACGATTAGTATTACATTTGAAATTTGGTATTCAATCGATATTTAAAACTATTCAAAGATCCACTATATAAGTCTATGCTGGGAAGAATGCAATTTGCATTCGCCAATGACATTAGTCGAGTAGCTGAATTTTGGAAAGCGTAGTCAGTTTTATGTGTTTCCAAATAAAACGGCTGGTTCAAGCGAGTTCTTCTGCTGGGAACCGAAAATGTCAACGTTTCCAATAGAGATGGAGAATCCAACAATCCGTTGATGATGCTGAATAAAATGCATAGGTCAGCAACTGTTCGTCGGTCTTCTAAGGTTATTATTTTCAGTTCCTTCATTATGATGTTATAACTGCCTTTTGCGTGCTTGATTCCTTGTTAGTACTCCATGCAACGCAGAAATTTCTTTCGCACCGATTCCATTAAATTAATATTAACTGATGCTGATGGAGTCCAAATGCAAGAACCAAATTCCAGATGACAGCGAACTAATGAGCAATAGTGTTTTCATGCAATCAATATCAAGGTCTTTGCCACATTGCCATACGAAGCCCCACATCCTCAGCGCCTTGTTAGTTATACACTTTATGTGGGATGTGAAAGTGAGTTTTGAGTCGAACATAATCCCTAAATCTTTGATTGTATCAACCTTTGAGATGTTGAATGAACCAATTTTGTATGAAAAGTTGGTTAGTTTTTTGCATCTGGTGGTTGTCATTGAGTAGCATTTTTTTTACATTTAGATATAGTTTATTATCTGTACACCATGCATAGAGACGATCCAAATCTTCTTGTATCAAATGGCAGTCGTTGATATTATGAATGGTTCTGAAGAGCTTTAAGTCATCCGCATACATCAAAAACTTGCAATGATTTATAGTTTCGCTTATATCATTGATAAATAGAATGAACAGTATGGGGCCACTGTGCGATCCTTGAGGGACCCCTGATGTTACTGATATTGCTTTAGATGTATGGTTATGTATTCGGACATACTGCACTCTATTTGATAAGAACGATGAAATCCATTTAATAGTATTAATATTAAAACCATACGTGTTTAATTTGCCAATTAACAGATCAATGTCAACTCTATCAAATCCACTTGTAAATAAAACACTTTTTACTTTGTTTAACCACTGAATTTTACATTTAATTGTGTGACTAGTTTCGACTATCTAGTAGTCATTCTCAAACTAAAGTAAATACAAATTACACGTTAAAAACTATTTATACGGCTTCGAAGAGAGGGGTGTACATTAGGTCAACCTGGTCATTAAGAAGGGAAATTCCGGGATTAATTCGAGCCTTGTGTATTTCTTTCATCTATCAAATGCCTTTGAAAAATCCGTATATATTGTGTCCACCTGGTAACGTGATTCCAAGGCATTTGATAGAACTTGTTTATATTCTAGCAGATTAGAGGTGATCGATCGATTAGGCATAAATCCATGCTGGTTGTTAATTATCATTTGTCGTGAATACCACTGCAATTGACTAGCAATTAATCCGTCTAGAAGTTTTGGTATTACAGACTGGATTGCTACTCCTCTGTAATTTTCCATATCATTTCTAGATCCCTTTTTATAAATTGGTATAATGTAGCTCGATTTCCATTTCGTTGGCATTTTTCCGGAACTTAGCGATTTTAGAAACAGGGAATGTATAGGACGACATAGAGAAAATAGACAATTTTGAACAAAATAACTAGATATTCGATCAGGTCCAGAGTTATGAGATGGCTTAAGTTTCAAGATAGAATTGAACACATCTTCCATGCTAACAATTAACCTGTTATCTTGAATTAAGTTTGTTGAGTGACGTGTGTCACATTGGTTGGTATTGATTTTAGAGTGTGCATAAACAGTAGAGAAATAGTCGGAAAATAAATTTACTATATCAGGACCTGTGTTGGCAGAATTGCTTTTATAAGACATCTCGGATGGGTACGCATCATCTTTTTAAAGTTCTTTTATATATTTCCAGAAATAATTCGGGTTAAATTTGACAGCTGATCCGACATGCGATAAATAACAATTGTAATTTGAGCCTGATAAACTCTTACATTGTTTTCGAAGATTCGAAAATATGCAATAATCGCTGTATAAAGAGGTAGATTTAAATTTAGCATGAGCTGTTTTCTTTTTCTTTAATAGTGCTATTAATTCCTTCGACATCCATCGTGGGTAGATATGATTATAATTGTAAACGTAAACTTAAAAGAAAAACTCCCTGTGGTTACCTTAACAAAATCTGTATTTTTCTTCTGCTAATTGTTGAACTCACCACGGCTCAATTCAATATAGTGGACCTTATGCGATTAAAGACCTTGGTCGATGACGTCAGAGTGGAATTCCTCGAATGACGTCAGCAGTCAAGGTCATTAAACTTATAAGCTCGGCTCAATTCAATATAGTCGATCTTACGCGATGAAATTGTAAATTTATTTCTAATGTTTTTTTTCTTCTGTTTACATTAACTCGTCAAATAATCTGAATCTCCCTTACAACGCAGTGTAAACTATGTTTACATTTTATTCTCACCGCAGTAGGCTTGTTTTTCTCTTTTTATGTTGGCATGTTGTATCGTATGTTCAATAAAATAAAACCTCTAAAGTGCCATGAAATATATTGTAGGTTGGCAACTCTGAAATCATACATTATAATTATTATGTCTGACGTTCTATATATGACAATTCCTAAAGCGTGTAGCCAACTTAAATTTAAAAAAAGTCTAAATCATGGCACTCTAGAGGTTTCTTTTTATTGAACATCAGTGTTAATCCATTGATAATGTTCACTTTGTGTTCAAAATCTACATTTGGTAATTCAAATAAAAGTGTGAAGAAAGGTTATTAGTGCTTTATTCGTCAAATGAACATACGATGTTTTTGATAGTATCATTAAAGTATGTTGACAGCCTATAATTTCAATAAAACGTTGCCAAAATGAATGTTTGATATTTGATTGCCCATTCCCTCACCTACTATCATAATATTTTTACATGTGAATGAGGATATTATAAAATGCAACATTGCACTATACATAACCAATAAAATGCAATAACATAACCAAATTGTTAGTAACTTATTTACTGACAAAAATGTCACCCTAACAAAGTCTACTACGGTAAGAATAAAATATGAACATAGTTTATATGATAATCTTGCACTTTCAAAAATCGTGTGATTTGCTTTGGGGTAAGTACAATTAAAAAAAAAAAAAATCCAAGAGGAATTGCTCCAGGTGTTTGAATTTTTGAAGATTAGTTAGGACTAATTTAAACAACTGCGAAAATTAATTTTATAAACGTGCACAGTAATAAGATTCTGTGCGTACGTTTAAAAATGGGCGTGAACTGACTGGAACAATGCATGCTTTCTAATTCCGCGTGGAGCTTATTATTCGAGTGTAATATATCATCATCCTACATTATGTGCAGACTTAATTGATTTTATCTTGCTCCTTGTAATTAAAATCTTAAAACAGTTGATTTTACCGGCATACTGACTATTTACATACAAATAATTATAAAAAAAACTTCGATAAAAACTTGAATTATTCATTGCGGGTGCAATTCAATCCCTGCAGTTGTAATCGAACATACATTTTTTAACTTCTATTTTTAATGGAGTTGACTGCACTGTTATTGTCCTTACATTTGGGGGAAACAAATAATTACGTTTTATATGTGTGAGGTATTAATTGTATTAACGCTATCAGCGGCAGCTCGCAGTCTAACTTCAGGGTGGGCCAGAGACCCACGGAATCTTTGTATTTATTTTCACTACAATTGTTTCGCTATGCTGTAACTTCTTCAGGTGAAGAAGAAGAATGTTAAACAATTGTAGTGAAACTAAATACAAAAAGTTGAAACTCAGAAATATTTTATTTATTAATTTATTAAAGTAGTCATGGATTTTCAAAAATTAAGTGCCTCAGTAATCAACGATAATATGTATCCGTTATTGAAGGGTGACTGTTGTGCAATTCCTTGTATTTATAAAGCGCGATCCCAACCTCAAATTTTGTGTGCCTTGGCGCTGTGGCCGACCCTGAAGTTAGGCTGCGAGCCATCGCTGGACGCTATGCATATACAAGGTGAGTCGGGAGGAGCGCACCAAACTCTAGGAGTGTATTATACACGTGAAAATAATGTAAAAAAACTCATTTGTTCTTATCCGATTTTCATTTGTTTTCAAGTTATGGCGTAATTAAAAATGTTCATCTAGCTTTCCACTTCTATCTGAATTTTAACATTATCAAAGTATGCCATGTTCGAGGCTTATAAACATTTGATAATTCGGACGTTTTGATGAACTGTCAGTGTACGGTGAACAGTAACTGAACGTTTAAGTTCGAATTAATGTGATTGTTAGTGTTGCAAAATGCCACATACTTATTCAAATTTAGAATATGCAAATATGGTGTTTGTATATGGTTTCTGTAATGGAAATGCTACAGCTGCTGTTGAAGAATATCGTGAACGTTTTCCACACCAAAGACATCCTGATAAAAACATATTTATTAGAGTTTTCAACAAATTGTGCGAGACTGGTAAGCTTCCCAGTGCTAACATAACATATGAGCGCGCTGCTCGACAAGGTTTTGTAGAAGTAGAAAATATTCTGCATCTAGTAGAAGAAGATGCAACTACTAGCTCACGGAGAATTGCCACTCAATTGGCAATTCCACAAAAAAGAGTGATGAACACGCTACACGAGCAAGGCTTATATCCTTATCACGTTCAGAGAGTACAGCACCTACAACCAGGGGATTACGCTAACCGTACGGAATTTTGTCGGTGGATAAAATAATAATCATCGTAATGTATCGAGTATACTCTTTACGGATGAAGCTACATTTACCCGTGATGGCATTAACAACACTCGTAACTCTCATGTATGGTCTGATGAAAACCCCCACGCAACAGTCGAAAGCAATTTTCAACATCGGTTTTCTGTAAACGTGTCGTGTGGTATGGTTGACAGTTATTTAATCGGCCCTTTCATTTTGGAGAATCGTCTCACAGGAGGCAACTACCTCAATTTTTTACAAAATGAATTACAAGGCCTGCTAGAAGATGTTCCTATGATTGGGGGTCACATTTCCCAATCCGTTTTTCCCAATCGCCATTGTTCCCAATCTATTCATTTCCCAATCGAATATTTCAAATTGGAGATTCAAATTGGAATGTCATTTGTTCGTTCAGGTTATTTCGGTTGACACATTACTTATTGACATTACTACATCATCAAAATTCCTCATAATGGCCGAATTAATTAAATCTCGCGGTAAAGGCTTCTTTTTACACGTGGAAGGATTTCTCTACTACAAGCATTCGGAAAGTGGAGGCCATGTTTTTTGGAATTGCCGCAAGAAGAAAGAATGTTCGGCCCGCGCTATCACTAAAAGTTCTGGCAGTGGAATTGAAGTAATCAAAGGGCCGGATGAATCAGAGCATCTCCATGCACCAAACAATGAGGAAGTGGAGGCCTGCAGGCTCATCGCAACATTGAAGAGGAAAGCCGCTGATGCTCCTGAAACCCCTCCAGCTCAACTTCTCCGGACACAGTTGCAGAACGTTCCTTCCGGTATTCTATCGCAGCTTCCGGATCGAGAAAACCTGAGAAAAGCCGTCCAACGTCAGCGGACTAAGGATATGCCAGCGAATCCGCAATCATTGGAGCAACTTCAACGCGTTCCTGACCAGTATCAAATATCGCTATCGGGTGAACGGTTTCTACTGTATGACTCTGGTGAAGACGATGAATACGAAGGGGGAAGACTAATCATGTTTGCTACCAAGGAGAACCTGAAAAGACTGATGCGTAGTCATGTATGGTTTGTGGACGGGACATTCAAGATTGTCCCGACTATTTTTTATCAAATGTTTGCGATTCTTGCATCCGTTGCTCACTATTCTAACCTAACACAGAAATGTGTGGAATAGGCAGCGTGCGCAAAGAGACTTACACAATCCCTTCTATTCCAAATCTTTCTACTATTCTAACCTAACACAGAAGCGTGTGGAATAGACAGCGATTGGGAAATGAATAGATTGGGAACAATGGCTATTGGGAAAATTATATATTGGGAAACGTGGACCGGGAAATATGGATTGGGAAATTTGGATTGGGAAACGTGACCCATCACCGTTCCTATAAATATTAGAATGCAGATGTACTATCAGCACGATGGAGCTCCTGCACATGTCGCTCGTCAAGTCAAGCAACATTTGGACGAACGTTTTCCAGGGCGTTGGATTGATCGTGGAGGTCCTATTAATTGGCCTGCAAGATCTCCAGACCTCACACCACTAGATTTTTGTTTATGGGACTGGATGAAAAATGAAGTCTACAAAATAAAAGTGGACACACGGGAATCACTAATTAGACGAATTGAGAATACTGCAGCCCATATAAAAGAAGAAAGAAATGAATCAATTGGGAGAGCAACAAACGCTCTTCGTAGACGAAGCAGAAAATGTTTAGAAGTTAATGGCGGTATTTTTGAACATTTGTTGAAAGAACGCTATGATTAAGAACATTTTTTTGTATAATAACTTGTTTATTTGTTAATATGCTATAATTTGAAAACAAATAAAAATCGGATAAGAACAAATGAGTTTTTTTACATTATTTTCACGTGTATAATACACTCCTAGAGTTTGGTGCGCTCCTCCCGACTCACCCTGTATATATATATATATAGACGGGCACTAGTGGCTCGTTGAGCCTGTATTTTCCTCCTAGATTTAGCTAGATGAAATGAACATTTGTAAAATTTATTAACGTAAGAGCGACAGTGAGAAAGAGTGGAGTATATTTTGAACTTTACTTGAAATCAGCGTAATACGCGTGGCGCATGAAGTAAAATTTCGAGTTTAGAAAAGCCTAATTTGGATTGGCCGCTCCGCTTCGCTACGCGGCCAATCCAAATTTTCAGGCTTTTCTAAACTCGAAATTTTACTTCATGCTTAGTCTGGGAGTGGAAACACTCATTTAAGTCTTCAAATTGAACGCATTTATAAAAATAACAGGGTATGTATACTTAAAAGAAAAACTCCCTGTGGTTACCTTAACAAAATCTGTATTTTTCTTGTGCTAATTGTTGCACTACATGGTCACCACGGCTCAATTTAATATAGTGGACCTTACGCGATTAACGACCTTGGTCCATGCGTCACGCGTGAAATTCCTCGAATGACGTCAACAGTCAAGGTCAATAACCCATTAACAATTATAGAGATAACTCTAAAAGTTGATTTAAGGTAAAATTCTGCACTTCTTTTTATGATATCTATGAATGACTTATTGTATTAAATACTGTGAATTTTTCTTTTAAATACACAGAGTGTATATGCTGTAAAATTTCAGGCATTCGTCGATTTCATATAAAACGTGCAGTATAAGTTTAGAACGAGTGATTCCACTCCCAGACTAAGCATGAAGTAAAATTTCGAGTTTAGAAAAGCCTGAAAATTTGGTTTGGTCGCTCCGCGAAGCGGAGCGGCCAAACCAAATTTTCAGGCTTTTCTAAACTCGAAATTTTACTTCATGCGCCACGCACATAAAACGCTAAAATATTGTGAAGTTGAAATACATTCACATTATTTTTTTTTTCCAAATGAGTAACAATCGAAATATTTAAATAACAAAATATTTACATTTTTCTTCATACATTTTCAAGTCAGGTCAAATAATATAATATATCAAATTAATTTATTTAATAATTTAACAACCAAAAATTAATAATGTTGCGTGTGCATCAATGGCGCTTAATGGGTTAAACAAATAGGGTCGGCTCAATTCAATATAGTCGACCTTACGCAATTAACGACCTTGGTTAAAAAGTCACGAGTGGAATTCCTCGAATGACGTCAACAGTCAAGGTCATTAAACAAATAAGGTCGGCTCAATTCAATATAGTCGACCTTACGCGATTAATGACCTTTGTCAATGACGTCACGGGTGGAATTCCTTGAATGACGTCAACAGTCAAGGTCATTAAACTTATAAGGTCGGCTTAATTCAATATAGTCGACCTTACGCGATTAACGACCTTGGCCGATGACGTCACGCGTGGAGTTCCTCGAATGACGTCAACAGGCAAGGTCATTAAACAAATAAGGTCGGCTCAATTCAATATAGTCGACCTTACGCAATTAATGACCTTGGTCGATAACGTCACGCGTGGAATTCCTCGAATGACGTCAACAATCAAGGTTATTAAACTTATAAGGTCGGCTCAATTCAATACAGTCGATCTTACGCAATTAACGACCTTGGTGGATGACGTCACGCGTGGAATTCCTCGAATGACGTCAACAGTCAAGGTCATTAAACTTATAAGGTCGGCTCAATTTAATATAGTCGGCCTTACGCGATTAACGACCTTGTTCAATGACCTCACGCGTGAATTTCGCTCTGTTCGGGGTCCAGAACGGAACTTAACCTGTAAAACATACGAGTTCTGACATTTCAATTTGTCCCCTGTTTGTAAAATTTTAAAATTATGATTCATTTGGTTCTTGCCCTTAACCCTTCAACTGTCCTGAATGATTAAACTTTCAAATCACCATCGATAAATTATACATTTATTTTATCCAATATTTGAGCCGTTTAGTTTGAAAGTGACTTTATTATTTAATAAATACTGTTTTTTTTAGGAATAGAATATTAACATTAACCCATTAAGAGCCGAGCAAATTCATTTAATCTCTCAATTTTTTGTTGACTGAAATAATCTTCATAGTTTGAGGTTTGTTCAATAAAATAAAACACTTTAACTTTGTTTGTATAACACAATACAAACAAAGTTAAAGTGTTTTATTTTATTGAATTAACATGTATAACGAAGTAGAAGCCTTCACCGTTCATAATTTGAGGTTTGTTGTTATAAACAACAATTTCTGGTAAAGTATATTCAAAATGTATAATATATATTTTGAATATACTTAACCACAATTGTTTTTTTATGAATGAACATATCAAATTATAAAGGTTTTTACACTCAACAATAAAACATTGTGAAATGGAGTTGGACCTATTTAAAAATAAACGGCTCATTTATAGCAGGTTCGCACTTTAATTTCAACAACTCTAGTGCAGCTAACATTTGAAAGAATATTTATTTCTGTAATGAATAAAAGGATTCTTCTTACTTGTTATTTAAATATTAATTGAAAACGAAATCAATCAGAATTAAAGTCAAACTTTAAGGAAAATATCATGTTTATTACATCCCGTTGTTCTCCTACGGTAAGAACGTACCTTGACGAGGTGTGGGAGCAAGAAAGAGTGAGGGCCAATGGAGACACGGGTCTCCTTCTCGGAGACCCGGATACCTGTGATGCTGTGAGGCGTTACCCTACCGCTAAACGTTCCGAGGCTAAAACAACCTCCTTGCTGTTACAGCCTCATTCGTAGAATCACTTCACCTCTATACCGCCACCCTTGGCAAACTCAATGGGGATTCAAACCATCTTTTTATCTTTCTATCCCTCTTCAAACCAAACACTCCAGGTGGGTACGCAAAAATCCCACCCCGCGCAAGCGGGCTGCCCCATCGGATCTGGAGGGGGCAACTGTCCATCCGTATCCGGCCTTAAAGGCAAACACGGTCAGTCCGGTAAGGACTCCAAAAGGTCGGGGAAGGCTACGGCTACTAAGGCTGGCACGAACCGACCTATCTACAACGAAAACCTGAAGCCCTCTAAAAGGGCCTTCAGGGATCGAAGGGCGGCTAACAGAATTCGCCTAAAATTCAAGTCCACTCCGGAGACCGAACTATCCGGCAAGGATAAGGTGGCTCTGGAATGGGCTCGGAAAGTAATTGGGGAACACGGGGAGAAGCCTGCTGCGACCGAGGCGCCCAAGAGGCAGCGATCGCAGGAGGTTACCCCACCGTGCCCTAAAAAGGCGAGTGACATCCTCAAGAAGCACACTGTATGAGCTGTAATCGATAAGAGCCACAGGGAGAGCTCAATCTCACCAGCGAACTGGTAGCTGGTAGAGGTGGCCCTCCTTAAGGTCTATATGGAGGTCCTATCTAAAAATCTAGGTACGGCTCCTAAGTGCCGAAGCAGGTTGGCACCAGGGCAACGTCAAACTGGTGGCCTGTGCAGATCAGAGATCCGCTGATCTGTTCAGGTACTAGGATCGAGGCTGTCACCAGGGACAAGATCCCAAACAGACCTCGATGTAGGGCCTGGATCCCGATCGAGACCGCCGACGATAGAGCAATTCATCAGCATGAGCAACCCAGAGTTGCCGACGGATGACTGGATCGTGGTCAGCGTAGGGGAGGCGAAGGGCAACCAGACCGGTGATAATCACTGTCAATGAGGAGTCCGTCGACCTTCTGGAGACCTGTGGGGGGTTGATAAGCTACGGCTTTGGGTCAATCACTCTCGAAATTTATAAGAAAGACCGGGAGACCGTCAAAACCAATAAAGAGACGGCCCCTGAAGAGCCGATGGAACCGGGTCCCCATTCCGACATGGAAAGCGAACCGGTTTTTGAGGCTTTGAGCCGGCTGCGCACGCACTCGGAGAAGACGGGAGAGAGTGAGAGAGACGAAGATCTTACTCTCTCTCCCTACTCTGAAGACGACGACCTGAACACCACGGTCGTTAACCCCTAAGCGGCAGAAATGGCGAAGGTGATCCAGGTCAATCTGCATCACTGCAAGGCAGCCTCGGCTGCGCTAATTCTCACCCTAACAAGGGAGAGGGATGATGTCGTCCTGGTCGAAGAACCATGTATCGGTAAATACTTTGTTCACTGCTCTCTTGATGAAACGAAATTGTAATATTAGGTAAATTAAAACACTTGAACTACATACAATCTACCAAATAGCCATGAACAACGGATACAAGAAAAATAAGGTAGACAGAATACTGAAACGTAAACGAAGAAAAGCAGTTCAAAAACTTCTGTTCAATGGAGAAGGAATCAAAGAAGATACCAAGTTCGCAGCCATTCCATACATCCCATATCTCAGCCAGAAAATAGTCAAAGAAATATCAAAACACAACGTCCAAGCAATAGAGATCAATAGAGAAAATTTGAAGAAACATTTAGTCAACAACAAAACGGAGACATTAGATCCATTAGAAAAATCCGGTGTTTATCAAGTGGAATGTGAGAACTGCGACGGAAAATATATAGGACAAACAGGAAGAAATTTCAAGATCCGGCTCAATGAACACAGAAAAGCAGTAGAAAAACGAACCACGGGAACAGGATTATCCGAACATTGCGTCACAACGGGACATCAATTAGCCGACATAAAACCAATCCGCTTCGCAGAAAAAGGCCGCAAATTAAATCTGCTCGAAGGGCTAGAGATTAAGAGAGCCATTAGGAAAGGTGATAATATACTTAACAACCAAAACGAATTATTAACAAGTTCGAATCTCTTAATCTCTGGACTCTCCCGTAATTAACCCCCTATATATATTGTAACATTTTTCAATTTTAATTAGTTATTCTTGTAATTCCTTTGAGAATGGTCGTTATTGACCGAAACACGTGTCAGGAAACTGAATATACAAATATGAAACCAAACAAGTGTTTTAATTTACCTAACCATGTATCGTTGGAGACCGGTTTTGCGGACTAGGCTCCACTGACTTCAATGTCTATTACAAACAGGGAGGAGGTAAACCAAGATCATGTATCCTAATTAACAAAAAGCACCCTGCTTTCCTGCTTCCCTGTTTCAGCAAAAATGACAACTGTCGTCTCCATGGAGAGTGGCTTCCACTAACTTTGGGTGGCCTTCTCCTATATGGCCCATGACAGGAAAACACCCCCCAGAATACCTGGTAAATGTGGTAAACCAGAAGGGGGTTAACATCGTCATCGGCGCTGATGCGAATGCCCATAACACTATATGGGGGAGCTCCGACACGAACAACAGAGGTGAGTCACTACTTGAGTTTAGTCTGGCAACTAACCTTTCCATATGTAATATTGGTTTCGAACCCACATTCATTACTTCCAACAGGCGCGAGGTTCTAGATATAACATTGGTCTCGGACCTGGCGCACAGCAAAGTTAAAATTTGGAAGGTCAGTGCCGAACACTCCTTCTCCGACCATAGGTATATAGTTTCAAGTGGATATACACTTTCCAATGAACCCTATAATTACCAACAAAAGACTTACGGACTGGGACTCTTATTGGGGCTCTGCCTAGCGATACACCACATAGACCTAACACTGAGGGGGAGTTGGATCGCCTGGTAACTACCCTCACAGAGGCCTGCAACAAGGCAATGGGGGCTGTTTGTGCTGGTAAAGTGTACCGAGGCAAAAAGAAGATTTCCTCCTTAGGGAAGGCTGTTCAACAGGGCAAAACAAACCAGCGAATGGTCTCTGTATAAGGACAGCGTAAGAGCCTTTAGACAGGCAAAGAGGGCCTCTTGGAGAACCTTTTGCAACAAAATTGAGGAAACCTCCAAGGCCAGTCGGCTCAGGAAGATAGCAGGGTGGTAATGGGATACTTCATGCGAGGAAACCCTAACAGCGCGAAGCGGAGGGACCAAACCAAATTTTCAAGCTTTTCTAAACTCGAAATTTTACTTCATGCGCTACGTGTATAAGACGCTGATTTCAATCAAGGTTGAAAATAATTTAATAATAAATAATATATTTTATATACTTTAAGCACACTTATATGTAAATTAAACGAACAAAAAGTATAAAATTCATACATTAATGAAAATTTTAAGTGGACAGAAATGATAAAAATTATGTCAATTTTATAAAAAGAAAACTAGCAAAAACTGTTTTTTTTTTTTTTGTTTATTTGGCATAGGTTCTAGCCATTCAGCCACTAACTATGATTGTATTAATTAATTTAACATACAGAGAGTTTCATGTAACACCGAACATACTAAAATGTACTCAATGTTAAGGGGATTATTGCAGTGTAACACGCCGATCGTGTTGGAAAGACCCACAAAGTTTAGAGTAGTTCATCCGATGCCAAATTTACAGGATAAGTGGGGCGAATACAGTCAGAGAGAAAAGCGGCAGTTCGCTGTGCATTTGTGCATTGCACCTTGGTATGAACGGATGGGGTCTCGCGTCGCGTGGAATAGACGAAAAAGAAGCGTATAAAAAAGACGGATCGAAGGAAAGTGTCGATTCGTATTATTTAAACACGCTGATAATACATACAAGCTATGTATTGTTTTCAATTCGTTAGAAAGCGATCCTGTGTTATTTCTCGGTATTTACAAAATCGATGATTCTTATCCTTGTCATTATTACACATTATTTTTTCTTTTAAGACTCCAGTTTCGACAGCCGAACAAACTATGTGTTTTATTTTATTAAATTAGAGATTATTTCTTAAAAATATAATAATAAAATTATTCATGTTCATAAGCTCCTTGTCAGAGCTGGGCAGGATTCGAATCCTTTTAGAGGATTCAAAAGAGGCATTCGAATACTTGAGTTCAACTGGATTCATGATCCGGATTTGTTACGTATTTTTAAAAGGATTCGTATTCGAATCCAAATGTGGGTAATTCGAATCCTTATAAAAAGATTCGAATCCTTATAAAAGGATTCGAATATTTATAAATGGATTCGAATACTTACAAAAGGATTTGAATCGTCAAAAATAATTCGAATTAATTGTGAGGATTAACATGAAACATGCCTTTTGTGTGTTTTTTAATTTCTCGTTAAATCAGTGTTTTATACGCGTGGCGCATAAAGAAAAATTTCGAGTTTAGAAAAGAACAGAAAATTTGTCTCGGGTCGCGCAGCGACCCTAGACAAATTTTCACGGGGCTTTTCTAAACTCGAAATTTTACTTCATGCTTAGACTGGGAGTGGAAAACACTCGTTTAAAGCTTCGAATTGAGCTTAAAAAAAAAACAAGGGATATCTAAAGATTTACAGAAAATAGGCTGTTTTGCTGAAAACACTATTTCTACTAGCAGAAACAACTAGCACTATTACCTAGCTCAGATGGTTGTAGCTTCAGATATCTTGTTACTAGCAGACGAGGCCTGTACTAGTATTAAGTTCTGTTACCCGAAAGAGCCACTACTACAAACTGTAACGTTGATTTTTTTTCAGTTAAAAACGATTTGTCCACTAGCAGAAAGAACTGCCGCTATTAGCAGACAGAGCTTCTAGTTCCGTAGACGGAGCCTGTACTACTACTAGTTGCAGAAAACACTAGTGGTAGGAGAATAAAAAACTACTATTAAGCTGAAAGAATAACCAATTTTATTGGCATTTCTCAGAACTAAAGTTTTTAACAATCATAACTTTTAATTTTTTTCAGATTACTACATGATTTTTTGTAGGGATATTGAGCAAATATTGTTCTTGCAAAATATATAAGAATCCAAAAATACCCCATCCACAGTTTTTAAGTTATTTTCAAAAGAACGTCAGAGATGGGAAATGTATCCATATTTTAGTGGAATTACGATTTTTAACGTTCATAAGTTTAAAAATTAGAGGGATATCGTAATAATTTTTGTTGTAGATACTAATCAAATATTGCTCTTTCAAAATATGCAAAAATCAAAAAAATACCCCCTCCACGGTTTTTGAGTTATTTTCAAAAGAACGTCACATATGGGAAATGTATCCATATTTTAGGGGAATTACAATTTTAAACGTTCATAAGTTTAAAACTTACCGAAATATCGTAATCATTTTTTTTTTAGATACTAATCAAATATTGCTCTTTCAAAATATCTGAAAATCCAAAAATACCCCATCCGCAGTTTTTGAGTTATTTTCAAAAGAACGCCAGAGATGGGAAATGTATCCATATTTTAGTGGAATTATAATTTTAAACGTTCATAAGTTTAAAACTTAGCGAGATATCGTAATCACTTATACTTTGATATACTATTTTTTTTAACTTACGAATATTACAAAAAAGCCAACTTGTTGTACATGTTTGAATTTAGAAAAATATCCTCTATCAGAATAAATTTTAAAAAATATACGTAGCAATTTGAAAAAAAAAAGTTGACTATCGCTGACATGAAAGTTGATTTGGTTAAAAACTCAAATCAAAGCTTCTTTGTAGATCTGTTGTAGCCGTTTTAATTGTTTTTTGTTTTTTTTAAATCGCTCAATTAATAAATAAATAAAATATAAATAAATAAATAAATAATAAATATATTTATATATTATATAATTTTTTTATGAAATAAGAAGAATATTTTAAACTTAAGAATAAATTAGTGTTTAATACGCGTGGCGCATGAAGTAAAATTTCGAGTTTAGAAAAGCCTAATTTGGCTCGGTCGCTCCGCTTCGCTACGCGCCCGAGCCAAATTTTCAGGCTTTTCTAAACTCGAAATTTTACTTCATGCTTAGTCTGGGAGTGGAAGACACTCGTTTAAGCTTTAAATTGAACTTTTACGAAAATAACGAATGCCTCAATTCAACGATTTTAGCAGAATATTGTGTTGTAAAAATTCATCAGATTATCAAATTAACTTAAAATTCATAGAATCTACACAGAAATGAATTAACTTTGATTGGCCGTAATGGAAATATAAATATTTCCACTGGATTTCCAGAAATATCAAACCAAAATTGAAATTATCCGGAAAAATTTACAATCTTGGGAGAATGTTTTCCTTGAAAAAAAATGTGCAAAATTAAAATTTTATACCCTAACTATAAAATTTACAGAATTTACTTAGAATGAATTGCACTTGCATCCTTTAGAAAGGAAATTATATTATCTCACCACATTTTCCCAAAATATTGAGCCAAAGTTAAAATTATGGAATAAAATTAACAATTTTGAGAGAATGCTTTCTTTAAAAACATTGTAAAAAATTATAAATTTATACTATCAACATAAAATTGACAGGATTTACTAAGAATTGATTGCACTTTCATTTTATAGTAAGAAAAGTAAATTATCACGCCACGTTTACCGAAAATATTCAGCCAAAGTTGAAATTATGGAATAAAATTTAAAATTTTGAGAGAATGTTTTCTTTGAAAAAATTGTAATAAATTATAAATCTATACTATCAACATTAAATTAACAGAATTTGCTTAGAATTGATTGCACTTACATCTCATACAAAGAAAATTATATTATCTCTCCACATTTTTTTAAAATATTCACTCAAAGTTGAAATTATGCAATAAAATTAACAATTTTGAGAGAATGTTTTCTTTCAAAAAAATGGTAAAAAATTATAAATGTATACTATCAATATTAAATTGATAGAATTTACTTAGAATTGATTGCACTTACATCTTATAGAAAGAAAATTAAGTTATCTCGCCTCGTTTTCTTGAAATATTCAGTCAAAGTTACAATTATGCAATAAAATTAACAATTTTGAGAGAATGTTTTCTTTGAAAAAATTGTTAAAAATTATAAATCTATACTATCAATATTAAATTAACAGAATTTACTTAGAATTGATTGCACTTACATCTCATACAAAGAAAATTATATTATATCTCCACATTTTTTTAAAATATTCACTCAAAGTTGAAATTATGCAATAAAATTAACAATTTTGAGAGAATGTTTTCTTAGAAAAAATTGTAAAAAATTAGCAAATTATACTATCAACATTAAATTGACAGAATTTACTTAGAATTGATTGCACTTACATCTTATAGTAAAAAAATTAGATCATCTTGCCACGTTTTCCGAAAATATTTAGCCAAAGTTGAAATTATGGAATAAAATTAACAATTTTGGGAGAATGTTTTCTTTGAAACATTTTTAAAAAATTCGCAATTTATACTATTAACATTAAATTGATAGAATGTACTTAGAATTCATTGCACTTACATCTTATAGAAAGAAAATTAAATTATCTCGCCTCGTCGAGAAGCCAGAAAAAAATTCAGGGGATTAGGAAAAAATATTGTTTTTGCTCATACAGTCCCGCTATTACATACAAAAATTTATTATTTTGAAAATTACAGGGAGTTTTTCTTTTAAGTATACTTATTCCAAATTTAGCCTATTTTCTGTAAATCTTTAGATATTCCTTGTTTTTTTTTTAAGTTCAATTTGAAGCTTTAAATTACTGTTTTCCACTCCCAGGCTAAGCATGAAGTAAAATTTCGAGTTTAGAAAAGCCCCGTGAAAATTTGTCGAGGGTCGCGCAGCGACCCGAGACAAATTTTCGGGCTTTTCTAAACTCGAAATTTTACTTCATGCGCCACGCGTACAAAACACTGATTTAAAGTGAAGTTCAGAAACACACAAATACATCTTTAACAGGGTAACAGGGAATCAGATATTTTGTCTGTTATCAACGATGTTCAGTGTTAATAATAATTAATTAGGTTTTGAATATTTTTGTTAAAACAACTGGTAACTATATTTATATATTAATGGTTGCAAAAAAATTATAAAATCAATTGCTTCTGGCTTATTAATCAGCTTAAAAAACTTTAAAAATAATTTAATAATACCGACATTGTCAAATAATTAGGGAAGCCAATATTAAAGGTATATTACACATCTTTATTTAAATTAGTGAAACATTTTGTGTTTTCTATATTAGTGAACATGCAGTATAAAAAAATACTTATTCTATTAGTAGTCAGTAAGCATAAAACTAAAACACTAGTACAATAAAATATCGATTATAATTGCGAAATATTAATTTTACGAGAATAAATGCTAACGACGCGAGCCGTTTTTGTTAACTATGATTGAGAAAAGAAAATAAAAACAAACGCGAAGCTACGCAGCGTTCACCGGCCCAGGGATAAACGCTGGCCGCATGCTGCTCGCCCCTCCAATAATTGTGCAGATGAGTGTACAACGCGTTCAACTAAGAGAAGATCCGCGAGGCGGCGGTATTTTACGGTCTTATTTTTTAAGATATTTATTTTAACTTGACTCGGGCATGAGTTATCGCATCCTTATAAAATGTTGACATTATATTCCTTATAGTATAAACTAGTAAGATATGGGAATATTTTTTTTTAAATTTGAAAAATATAACATTATTTTTTTCATACCTCTGAAAGCAAATTGTTAAAAAAAAAGTACTTCGATATTTTACTAGATAATTGGGCTTAATATACGCTGTCAAAATTTCAACTTTCTAGGACCTTTAGTTTTTAAATAAACCTAACATTAAATTTCAGACCACTGTTATATTCCCCTTAATTTTCCTATGTTCGATGTGTACTGGGACGCAGCAAAGCATTGAGTACGATGTGATTGGCTAGGATTTCTAATGGTAATATAGTCAACCCAATGTACACTCTTCACGTCAAAAATAAATTAAATTTGTCAATTATTATGTCAACCACAATATGTTGTATTATGAATATTTTAGTACAACGGAATAGTTATTAACTTTTGTTATATTTTTAATCAGTAAAATACTAGTTAAAGAAGGTAAGAAGATATAAACGCTTTATCAGTAAACACAATTTTTGGCAACATTTCGTTGTTTAATTTAACATATTAAATACAATTTTACAAAAATGTTATCGCTTAATGTTGTTATACAGCAACTAGTAATGTTGGAATTTGTAGGATCTAAACTTAAATTCTTGTAGAACTCCTACGTACAAAGGATTTTTAAACATTAAATGATTTTGCAATAGTAAGGATATTATTAGACACTCTTCGACATAACAGAAACTGTTTAATTTCATCTCTTTCAATAATATCGACTGACTTCTAACTCCTCGCTTGTGAAATTTATCCAAACAAACTGTTCTAGAAGGTTCGAAATGGTTGAAATAAATGGTAGTCTGATTGAACAGAACATTTATCAGAAAATAAATCATGGGAATTTCTTGAACTGTTTTCTCCATGGTATAAGTTTACCAGAATAATCTTTTCCTCCTTTGTATACATTATTGATATGTTTAACTCTCCGTTCTTTGTCTTCATCTGCTTCAAGTGCTAGAACAGCAAATATCACTTGCTTGCGATAACTGACAGATTTCATTTATTTTTGAAGGGAAGAGTGTAAATTGGGTTGACTATATTACAATTAGAAATCTTAGCCAATCACATCGCACTCAATGCTTTGATGCGTCCCAGTACACATCGAACATAGGAAAATTAACATTGAGTACATTTTAGTATGTTCGGTGTAACATAAAACTCTCTGTATATTTGGACGTCACGACACATTCAACCCACACCTAGGGACACGACGAGAAATTATTTTTAAATAACAACTCCCCGTGTGCACGGGAATCGAACCCAGTCTGTGGCTCGCCGAGCGATATACCGTCCGGTGACGTTACCACTCGGCCACCACCTGCCCAATCCAAAAACTGTAAAATACTAAAAATAGAAGAATGTTACCAACATTTATATAAATTATTTTCAATTGAGCTGTTTTGGTTTCACAGAGTTCTGCTCTTTCGTGCACGAAACTGTGGCCTGTATGTACACTTTATGTAATCTTGCCATCGACAATGAACGTTAGATGGCGTAGCTTTTGAAATTCACTATTATTAACGAAAACCATTTATAACTTAACTTAAAAACAACAACAATAATAAATCCTTATTATAAGAGGATACAAAATAGATAAATACACTACGCTATACAATAAATAAATAAATTCAAACTCCTCTTGATAACTGGCTATCGATCAGAGGTCTTTCCGCTGGTTAAAAACATTGTTGTAAAACAGGATGATTTAAATTAAACTTAAATTAAAACACAATTTAATTTAAATCATCCAGTATTAGATTCAAAAATGTTTCACCACGGGTTAAGTGAGAAATTAATTAAAGATAAACATTGTTGTACTTATATAAAAAATTAATAAAACAAAGAATGTACTTACAGAAAGCAGATGATTGAGCTGCATCTGCCGGAGCGAGTTGGGCCCGTCGCTGGACTCGATCCCGTTCTGCATCCCGGGACCGGGCCCGGGGCCCTGGGCGGGCGGCTTGCTGTTGCCCATGTTGTCGGGCATGCCCCAGGAGCCGCCCGAGGAGATGAGCTCGTCGGGCAGGTCGTTCTCGAGCACGTCGTACATGTCGAGGACGTCTGGAAAAGGGAAACGCGCCCGGCGGAGAAGCGGGGAGCGGCCGTTAGGAACACCACATTTCGAATAAATCAACAATTTAAAAAAAAAACTAAACTAAAATCAATCGCACGCATACCGTATTATATACACTAAATATTTACAAAACAAACGAAATGATAAACGCTATTGAAACGATAGAGATAAATTATAAGTAATCACACACTGAACGCACATACACAAGTGATAAATACATTTTGAAGAAAGGCGACGAACGATCGTTGGATATCGTTAGTCGTCTTTGTACGGAGTATACAGAATCAAAAGTGCTACATAAATGCAAGTTTTAACTACTTCGAGAAAAATCTGTGAACTTACTAAGAAGGATTTTTTTTTAGGCTTTTCTAAACTAGAAATTTTACTTCATGCTTCATCAAGGAGTGGAAACACTCTTTAAATTGAACATAAAAAAATGAAGGAGAATGAGATTTGTATGGCTATATTTATGCAGGTTAACCGAGACACTTCAGACTGAGCAAAAAACAAACAAATAACGTTATGTAGTATCTTCAATTAAAAAAAAATCTCTAGAGTGCCGTGAAAAATATTCTAGGTTGGCAACCCTGAAAATATACATTATAATTATTATGTCTGACGTTTTATATGTCAATTCATGAAGTGTGTAGCCAACTTAAATTTGAAAAAAGATTATTACATGGCACTCTAGAGGTTATTTTTTATTGAACATATGATATCAACATTCCAGCAACATTAAACGTTATTTTAATGTTGTTGAAACATTACTTAAACGTGTTTGTTCAGCGATTTCTTCTTCTCGAATAAAAAAAATCATAGTTTCTTTAAACAACACTTACAGAAACTATGATTTTTTTTTTATTGAAGTACCGGGTGGGCAAATAAGCGAGGTAAGCGGCTGTATCTCAGTAGAGAGTTACGGTAAAAAATGTTATCGGTAAAGTGGGCAAGGGAAAATGCTGGAAATTATTTTCAAGTTTCCAAGATGGCTGCCAGTGGGCGTTTCCACCATCGTGAATTACACAAAGTTACGTTTCTCTCGATTTTCCCCAATGAATATAACAAAAAAGTATTTGCGTTTTAATGCTAGCTCAAAGTGGAACACTTTTTGTAAAAACAATTTTTCTCTATCTTTCGAAATAAAGTGGTGGGGGTATTTGAATATTGTTTTAAATAAATGCCTGTAACTTCTAAACGGCTTAATGGATTTGGATAAATTTGGTATCATTGAGAAGAGCATTTCTTGGGCTTTTAGGTTTCTCGTAATTATGACAGTTGTGACCTACACGGCCGCCGATAGAGGGCGTTATTCGATATTATAACCAAAATATTGGATTTTCTCAAAAAATTTAAATGCGATTTGGATAAATTTGGTATCATTGTAAAGAACATTTCTTGGGCTTTTAGGTTTCTCGTAATTATGACAGTTGTGACCTACACGGCCGCCGATACAGGGCGTTATTCGATATTATAACCAAAATATTGGATTTTCTCAAAAAATGTAAATGCGATTTGGATATATTTGGTATTATTGTAAAGAGCATTTCTTGGGCTTTTAGGTTTCTCGTAATTATGACAGTTGTGACTTACACGGGCGCCGATAGAGGGCGTTATTCGATATTATAACAAAAATATTGGATTTTCTCAAAAAATTTAAATGCGATTTGGTTAAATTTGGTATTATTGTAAAGAGCATTTCTTGGGCTTTTAGGTTTCTCGTAATTATGACAGTTGTGACTTACACGGGCGCCGATAGAGGGCGTTATTCGATATTATAACCAAAATATTGGATTTTCCCAAAAAATTTAAATGCGATTTTGATAAATTGGGTATCATTGTAAAGAGCATTTCTTGGGCTTTTAGGTTTCATGTAATTATGACAGTTGTGACTTACACGGCCGCCGATAGAGGGCGTTATTCGATATTATAACCAAAATATTGGATTTTCTCAAAAAATTTAAATGCGATTTGGATAAATTTGGTATTATTGTAAAGAGCATTTCTTGGGCTTTTAGGTTTCTCGTAATTATGACAGTTGTGAGTTACACGGCCGCCGATAGAGGGCGTTATTCGATATTATAACCAAAATATTGGATTTTCTAAAAAAATTTAAATGCGATGATATGACTTTTTTTAGACTAGAAAATAGACAAATGACTAACCAATAAGCCTGCGCAAACCGCATATTAATTTCTTTTTCCTAAGTCAAATAATTAAAAAAAATACTAAACCAGGAAAATTCATATATGTAAAGTTAATTAAAGGAAAGGCACTTGGTATTGTTTCACAATTAAATCTTTATTCCGACTAGTTTCGGTTTGTTAGACCATTTTCAAAGGAATGCACAGAAAAAATTATTTCTTAAGTATATATACAATATTTTTGTTTCAGGTAATAAGAGAAGTCAGAATTGGGGAATTCCAAATCTCCTCGCTGTCGTTTACGATATTTTTCCCCATTTTTATGGCCCTGTTAATCTCCAGGCCCTCTTTGAGGTTTAGTGCGTATCCCTTATTACCTGAATGCAAAATGTTAAAATTATGCGGATTAAAGAAGTGATTGAATGCGATGCAATGTTTGGAAATGGAAAAGCCAGTTTTTGGTTTATTATCTAAAACAGATTTTTTATGTTCTTTC
Source organism: Philonthus cognatus (assembly GCA_932526585.2). Taxonomy (NCBI): domain Eukaryota; kingdom Metazoa; phylum Arthropoda; class Insecta; order Coleoptera; family Staphylinidae; genus Philonthus; species Philonthus cognatus. The sequence goes on along the minus strand of OW052252.1, from coordinate 9,734,577 downwards.
ATTCTGATTTCGAAAGATCTGCCGGTTTGTCCAATATAAATTGCATCGCATTCATCACACTGTATTTCATAAATTCCACACTTCTTTGAATTATCAGTTTTCGATTTATTGTTTATTAATAGTTTGCCTAAATTTAAAGGGTTTGAACATATAATATTAAAGTCTTTTCCCCTACAATGACTGAAATTAACTTTACATAGTGTAATATGTTTCACCAAGTGCCAGATGAGAAATTAATTCAAGAAAAAAAAAAAAAAAAAAAAATCATATATCTAATAATAATAATAATAATAATAATCTTAATAATAATAATAATAATCTTAATAATAAAGATATTAATATGCGGTTTGCGCAGGCTTATTGGTTGGTCATTTGTCTATTTTCTAGTCTAAAAAAAGTCATATCATCGCATTTAAATTTTTTGAAAAAATCCAATATTTTGGTTATTATATCGAATAACGCCCTCTATCGGCGGCCGTATAGGTCATAACTGTCATGATTACGAGAAAGCTAAAAGCCCAAGAAATGCATCTTAATATTATTTTCCTAAGTCAAATTATTAAAAAAATAATACTAAACCAGGAAAATTCATATATGTATCTAATAATAATAATCTTAATAATAAAGATATTAAGATGCGGTTTGCGCAGGCTTATTGGTTGGTCATTTGTCTATTTTCCAGTCTAAAAAAAGTCATATCATCGCATTTAAATTTTTTGAGAAAATCCAATATTTTGGTTATAACATCGAATAATGCCCTCTATCGGCGGCCGTGTGGGTCATAACTGTCATGATTACGAGAAACCTAAAAGCCCAAGAAATGCTCTTTTCAATGATACCAAATTTATCCAAATCCATTAAGCCGTTTCGAAGTTACAGGCATTTATTTAAAACAACATTCAAATACCCCCCACCACTTTATTTTGAAAGATAGAGCGGCCGTATAGGTCATAACTGTCATGATTACGAGAAAGCTAAAAGCCCAAGAAATGCATCTTAATATCTTTTTCCTAAGTCAAATTATTAAAAAAAATACTAAACCAGGAAAATTCATTTATCTAATAATAATAATCTTAATAATAAAGATATTAAGATGCGGTTTGCGCAGGCTTATTGGTTGGTCATTTGTCTATTTTCTAGTACAAAAAAAGTCATATCATCGCATTTAAATTTTTTGAGAAAATCCAATATTTTGGTTATAACATCGAATAACGCCCTCTATCGGCGGCCGTGTAGGTCATAACTGTCATGATTACGAGACACTAAAAGCCCAAGAAATGCTCTTTTCAATGATACCAAATCTATCCAAATCCATTAAGCCGTTTCGAAGTTACAGGCATTTATTTAAAACAACATTCAAATACCCCCCACCACTTTATTTCGAAAGATAGAGAAAAATTGTTTTTACAAAAAACGTTCCACTTTAGTTAAGCACTGAAACGCAAATACTTTTTTGTTACATTCATTGGGGAAAATCGCGAGAAACGCAACTTTGTGTAATTCAAGATGGCGGAAACGCCCACTGGCAGCCATCTTGGAAACTTGAAAATAATTTCCAGCATTTTCCCTTGCCCACTTTACCTGTAAAATTTTTTACCGTAACTCTCTACGATCATTAGTTTCTGAGATACAGCCGGTTACCTCGCTTATTTGCTCACCCGGTACTTCAATAAAAAAAAACCTCGCTTATTTGCTCATCCGGTACTTCAATAAAAAAAAAAATCATAGTTTCTTTAGTGTTGTTTAAAGAAACTATGATTTTTTTATTCGAGAAGAACTCGCTGAACTCCAATAAAAAAAAAAAAATCATAGTTTCTTTAGTGTTGTTTAAAAAAACTATGATTTTTTTTTATTCGAGAAGAAGAACTCGCTAAACTAAGTAATATTTCAACAACATTAAAATAACGTTTAATGTTGCTGCAATGTTGATATCATATGTTCAATAAAAGTAGGGTGTCATAATTTTCTCAAAATCACGAAAATGTTACACGACCCTTTTATACAATCTCTTCTTCTTATCGACCACTCACTGCCTTTTATTCGATTTATTAAAAATATTTTTGCATTTATGGGTTAAGTTATTTATATTTATCTCAGTTTAGTTAAATTTAGTAACAGTTTACTTAATTTAAAATAATTCTTAGTTAAGTTCACAGAAAAACAAGAAAATAAAATAAAATTATGAATTCAGGTAACGGTGGTATATGCAAAAAAATATATACAGAGAGTTTTATGTAAGACCGAACATTTTCATAAAATACGATTTGACACCTTTAATGTGTAAATTGGGTTGCCTATATGAACATTACAAATTGTAGCTAATCAATTGCAATTAATGCTTATAACTTATACATACAGGGGGTTTTTCTTTCAAGTATACATGTCCCAATTTCGGCGTATTTGCCGTAGATCTTTAGATAATCTTTTGTTTTAAAAGGAGTTTAATTTGAAGCTTAAAATGAGTGTGTTCCACTTCCAGACTAAGCATGAATTAAAATTTCGAGTTTAGAAAAGCCTAAGAATTTGGATTGGCCGCGTAGCGAAGCGGAGCGGCCAATCCAAATTAGGCTTTTCTAAACTCGAAATTTTACTTCATGCGCCACGCTTAAAAACATTGATTTACAGCGAAGTTCAAAAAACGCACACATACAACAACGATTATAGGCAACCTAATATGCGTTAGAGTTAATTGGGTTGCCTGACGAAACACACCGCTGAACTTTACATTGAATTAGTGTTTCGTGCCGGTGGCGCATGAAATAAAAAACGAGTGTTTTCCACTCCCAGGGTAAGCATGAAGTAAAATTTCGAGTTTAGAAAAGCCTGAAAATTTGGTTTGGTCGCGTAGCGCGAAGCGCGGAGCGGCCAAACCAAATTTTCAGGCTTTTCTAAACTCGAAATTTTACTTCATGCGCCACCGGAACAAAACTCTGACATATTACGAAGTTTAAAACACACCGCTGAACTTTACATTGAATCAGTGTTTCGTGTCGGTGGCGCATGAAGTAAAATTTCGAGTTTAGAAAAGCCTGAAAATTTGGTTTGGCCGCTCCGCGCTTCGCGACCAAACCAAATTTTCAGGCTTTTCTAAACTCGAAATTTTACTTCATGCTTACCCTGGGAGTGGAAAACACTCGTTTAAAGCTTTAAATTAATACAACAACGATTATAGGCAACCTAATATGCGTTAGAGTTAATTGGGTTGCCTGACATACTACGAAACACAGCGTTGAACTTTACATTAAATCAGTGTTTCGTGTCGGTGGCGCATGAAGTAAAAAACGAGTGTTTTCCATTTCCAGGGTAAGCATGAAGTAAAATTTCGAGTTTAGAAAAGCCTGAAAATTTGGTTTGGCCGCTCCGCGCTTCGCGCTGCGCGACCAAACCAAATTTTCAGGCTTTTCTAAACTCGAAATTTTACTTCATGCTCACCCTGGGAGTGGAAACCACTCGTTTAAAGCTTTAAATTAATACAACAACGATTATAGGCAACCTAATATGCGTTAGAGTTAATTGGGTTGCCTGACATACTACGAAACACAGCGCTGAACTTTCCATTAAATCAGTGTTTCGTGCCGGTGGCGCATGAAGTAAAATTTCGAGTTTAGGAAAGCCTGAAAATTTGGTTTGGCCGCTCCGCGCTTCGCGCTGCGCGACCAAACCAAATTTTCAGGCTTTTCTAAACTCGAAATTTTACTTCATGCTCACCCTGGGAGTGGAAAACACCCGTTTAAAGCTTTAAATTGTATAAACCGAGCGTGGTGCAATGTACAACGTCTGCTTCAAAGAAAAATCCTCGTTATGAAAATGTTCGGTGTTACATAAAACTCTCTGTATATAAGAATTTAGGGCCGGGCCCTCCCGGCGGCTAATAATTACAATGTTAATCAAGTACAAGCGAATTAGTCTCCGAAAAGTTAGTAAATCAAATCGAATCTAAATAATGCGTGGCTGTGAAAATTTGAGACCAAGTTATTTATATTGCATTGTAATAATATAGTATTATGCCAATAAAGGTGGTCTTTTTTTTTTTATTGCATCTCGTTTTGTTTTTTCATAAAAGTTTTCATTTTCTTTTTAATTTATTTATTAATCAATTAATCTTCTGTTTTAAATTTTTTTTTTTTTTTTGGGTATTTACTTTGGTGCTGGTGCGAGTTCCATTGATGAATTGGATTGGATTGGCCACCACCAAGTGTATGTCCAAGGCCCTGGCCGGGTCCGGGCCCCAAGCCGTAGTTGTTGAAAGCGTGTTGCATCGACACTAATGTTAGGTATAAATTATAATAAAAATTACTAAAAGATTCAGATCTAAAATTATCGGCGAGGGATCGGGATCGGGGATGGGGGAGTAATCAAAGCCGATGTTGGTTCGGGAAGGGGGGCGGGTAAAAAATTACAGCAAAAACCCATGCGAGTACATCTACAATTACTAACACCGGGTGATCATTTAAATTATAAATTAGAGTAAGTGGCACAATTGGGTCGTACGAAATCTGTCAATTCGACATGTGAATTTGACAATTTTATTCCATTATTCGAGATTGTTCGAACAATTCGATCGTACGTAATCAGGTATTTAACATGTGTCAAATGACAGTTATATGCCTATTTTTTGGTTTTGAGCTATTGATATTGAGTAAATAGTACCTAAAATGTACATTTAGCAAAGTAAAAAATATTGTGAAAAATGTATTAGTGTTTTAGTTCTAATTTTTCCCTGGTTTCTTTGTCGCACAACTGAAGACTTCTCGACTCACAACTGTAAACCTGCCTTCATTCGGCTCGTAACTAAACATTCTCCAATAACGGAATACTGACAAATTCAATTTCGACAATTTTCCGGTGAATCGAGAAGTCTTGTTTTGTTCCATTTATTGGTAAGAATGTCTTGTTACTTTTTGACTCGCCACTTAGAATTTTTAATTTTCCTCTGTTTCTTTTTCTCGACTCACAACTAAAAATGACTTTGTTTTTATAAAATCAACAGAAATAGAATATAAATATAACCCAGCAATAAAATCTTGCATAGCTTTGCTTTCTTCTTGACTAATAAGGGAAGGTTTCTTAACTCGCAACTATAAACTAATTTCTTCGCTGTTTTCTTCTGACTCGTAACTGAATATGTTTTAGTTATTCTATGCCTTGGATTTTTTCTTAACTCACAACTAAAACTGTCTTTGTCTTAATAAAATCAATGGAATTAGAATATAAATGTTTGCCGGCTTACATTCATATTCTAATTCCATTGATTTTATTAAGACAAAGACAGTTTTAGTTGTGAGTTAAAAAAAAATTCAAGGCATAGAATAACTAAAAAATATTGCATCTCTTTGGTTTCTTCTTGACTCACAAGTAAAGACTTCTTCACTCAAAAGTGAAACAATCGTGGCTCGCAACGGTAAACTAGTTTTTGTTTTGCTTTCTTCTGAACTCGTAACTGAACATGTTTTAGTTATAGTTATAGGCGGGCTACCGATCGTGCTAACCCCAGGGCACGATCGGTAGCCCGCCGACTGTCAAATACACATGTTAAAATAACAGATTAAGTACGACTGAATTGTACGAAATATCTGTTAACGGTGGACACTTCTACTTCGTCATACATCATAATTCACAAATGAAACACGATTTTAACTTTGTTTTTGTATAACTGAGATTTTATTATAGTGACACTTTGAATTTAAAAATGATAAGTTAAAGTTGTCGAAACTATAATCACTTAATAAAGTCTCAGTTATATAAACAAAGTTAAAATCGTGTTTCATTTGTGTAGGAACAATCTTGAATGATGGAATAAATTTGAGGTTATAGTAAACTGTGTGTCAACAGTCAGTAGTGCCAATCAAATTTAAGATTCAAAGGCCACTCTAATTAAATTTTAAATTATCGCACGGTATAATAAGTAAGAGAAAATAAATAAGCAAACCGTTTACCTAAGTTACATGCAAGGATGCGCACTTTCACACACAAACACACATATACGCTCGTCGCATCTCGGGTGATCTCCACAGATTGTTACGCAAGTTCAAGTGCAAAAGTGTCGACAAACACGTACTTTTGTTCTGCTTGTTGTTTTTCCAGTTAGTCTAGACGGGGTAACATTATTTCCGACGGCTTGGTACGAAATCTGTATTTATATCTTTATATATATATAATCTAGTACCCGTTTACCATATTATATCTTTATATATATATAATCTCGTACCCATTTACCATATTATATCTTTATATATATATAATATAGTACCCGTTTACCATATTATATCTTTATATATATATATATATATAAATATATAATAATTATATATATACAGTAGAACCTCGCTATACCGGGCCTCGAGATACCGTGATTCGGATATATCGGGGTCATTTTTCAGGTTTCTTCTTTTTTTTTTAAATGTTAATTTTAACAATTGACTGCGTACCGCCCTGATTAGGTAAAACGTTCCGGCATCATTATTGTATTATATAGTATGTCTTGTTATGTAGATGGCTACTGCACATATGTATATATATATATGCGCGTGTGTGTATGTGACTATTATACAAATTACATATATTCGGATATACCGTGTTTTCCTTATATCGTGCTAGGTATAGCCAAAAGCCATCCCGGTATAACGAGGTTCTACTGTATATATATATATATATATATAATCTAGTACCCGTTTACCATATTATATCTTTATATACAGGGTGTCCCATTAGTGCGGTCTCGGAAGATATCTCAGCTCTCGTTAAAGATAGAAAAAAAATGTTTTCACGAAATTTGCTTGATTTTAAGAGCTGCATAACCTAAAATTATTTTCAAATATACAGGGTGTCCCATTATTCCATACTTAATACCAACTTTGTTATTTTAAATAGAACACCCTATATATTATTTTTTTATTTGATCCGCCTTTAAATAACCTACACAAAGATATATCATTATTGGCACTTTAGGTTATTTGTTACTTCAGAAAAAAATATTTTTTGAAAATTTTGGCAGTTTTAGTACTTTACTTAAAAATTCACTGTGTCCTTATTTTTTAAGATATCAGTCTGTAATTTTACACACATATGCAGTAAAGAATGCTCTATCCATTGACTATAACACATTATAATATTACTTATAAAACCTAATAAAAAACTACCTTCTAATATTTAAAATGTACATAACTTCATTTTCTTAAATGGGACACCCTATATTTCTTTACTTTATCAGATCCGAAATGAAAAATGCTTTATTTTTTGTATACCCTATATTTGACAGAAAAATGTTAATATCTCCAAAACTAATGAAAATAGATAAAGGGTATGATATACAAGAAATAAAGCATTTTTTATTGCGGATTTGATAAAATAAAAAAATATAGGATGTCCCATTTAAAAAAATGAACTAATGTACATTTTAAATATTAAATATTCGAGAGTAGTTTTTTACTAGGTTTTATAAGTAATATTAAAATTTATATATATATAATCTAGTACCCGTTTACCATATTACATCTTTATATATATATATATATATATATATATATAATCTAGTACCCGTTTACCATATTACATCTTTATATATATATATATATATAATCTAGTACCCGTTTACCATATTATAGCTTTATATATACAGAGAGTTTTATGTAACACCGAACATGCTAGAATCTACTCAATGTAAATTTTCCTATGTTCGATGTGTACTGGGACGCATCACAGCATTGAGTGCGATGTGATTGGCTACGATTTTTAATTGTAATATAGTCAACCCAATGTACACTCTTCCCTTCAAAAATAAATTAAATCTGTCAGTTATCTCAAGCAAGTGATATTTGTTGTTCTGGCATTTAAAACAGACTCAGAAGAAGAACGGATAGTTATACAATGTATACAAGGGAGGAGAAGATTTTTCTGGTGAACTTGTATCATGGAGGAAACAGTTTTAGAAATTCCCGAGATTTATTTTCTGTTAAATTTCCTGATCGCCCAATCCCATCCATTTCAACCATTTCGGACCTTATAAAACAATTTAATAGAACCGGCTGTTTAGATAAATTTCACAAACGAAGAGTAAGAAGACCGTCAAATTTATCAGAAGAGATGAAATTAAATATTTTGTGTTATGTTGAAGAATGTCCAATAGTATCTTTAAATACTATTGCAAAATCACTTCATATTTTAAAATCCTCCGTACATAGAGTTCTACGAGAATTTAAGTTTAGGTCCTACAAATATAAAAATCACCAGTTGCTGTATGAAGATGACAAAATTAAGCAATCAAATTTTTGTGAAATTTTATTTAATATGGTAAATGAAAATAACGACATTTTGCGGAAAATAGTGTTTACTGACGAACCATCTTTTTGTCTGGATGGATCAGTAAATTCTCAAAATTACAGGTCAGTTATTCCTATTTAATTGTATCCTTTCTAGACCCATTATTCCTTTTCTTTTAGGTAGTAATACCTACCTTTAAAATTTAACTCATACTCAGTACAACAAGAGAATTAATGTATGGATTGGAATTATTGACACGCACTTGATTGGCCCATTTTTTATTAATCTAAATTCTAGTAAATTTTTAACACTTCTTCAAAGTGATATTATACCAGGCATACAGAATTAAAATATTAATAACTCATTTTTTCAAATGGACGGAGCTCCTCCACACTCTACGAATGAGGTAACACGGTTTTTGAACCAGCATTTTCCTCGTCGGTGGATAGGAAGATATGGTCCCATATCTTGGCCTGCACGTTCGCCCGACCTTTCTCCAAATGATTTTCTTCTGTGGGGGTATATGAAAACAAAAATTTATAGTGATGTTCCAATTAAAAATGTGGAAGAACTTCAGACTCAAGTACGGTTAGTATGTGAAGAAATGAATCCAATTTTTTTAAGAAATGCTGTAGAATCATTTTATCATCGTCTAGCATATTGCTTAGACCGCGAAGGAGGTCATTTTGAAAATTTATTATAAATATTACTTGTTTCTATAATAAACTATATTCTTTAACTTATTGGCTAAGTATTTAATAAAAGGTGAATAGTAGAATTATTTATTTGGTTTTTTTAAATTACTCTGTATGCCTTCTTTAAGTATTTTACTGATCAAAAATATAACAGAAGTTGATATGCATTCCGTTGAACTAAAATATCCATATTACAACATGTTGCACTTGACATAACAATTGACAGATTTAATTAATTTTTGACAGGAAGAGTGTAAATTGGGTTGACTATATTACTATTAGAAATCGTAGTCAATCACATCGCACTCAATGCTGTGATGCGTCCCAGTACACATCGAACATAGGAAAATTAACATTGAGTACATTTTAGCATGTTCGGTGTTACATAAAACTCTCTGTATAGATAATCTAGTACCCGTTTACCATATTATATCTTTATATATATACATATATATATATATATATATATATATATATATATATATATATATATATATGGATATATATATATATATATATATATGGATATATATATATATATATATATATGGATATATATATATGGATATATATATATATGGATATATATATATATGGATATATATATATATGGATATATATATATATGGATATATATATATATATGGATATATATATATATGGATATATATATATATGGATATATATATATATGGATATATATATATATATATGGATATATATATATATATGGATATATATATATATGGATATATATATATATGGATATATATATATATGGATATATATATATATATATGGATATATATATATATATATATGGATATATATATATATATATGGATATATATATATATGGATATATATATATATGGATATATATATATGGATATATATATATATGGATATATATATATATATATATATATATCCATATATATATATATATCCATATATATATATATATCCATATATATATATATATATATATCCATATATATATATATATCCATATATATATATATCCATATATATATGTATCCATATATATATATGTATCCATATATATATATATATCCATATATATATATCCATATATATATATATCCATATATATATATATCCATATATATATATATCCATATATATATATATCCATATATATATATATATCCATATATATATATATATATATATATATATGTATATATATAAAGATATAATATGGTAAACGGGTACTAGATTATCTATACAGAGAGTTTTATGTAACACCGAACCAGTTTACCATATTATATCTTCATACGGTGCATAATCTTAAAAAATTTACCAAAAATACATTTCTCAACAGATTTTGATGCAGTTTTCACCAAAAAATACATTTCTCGACAGATTTTAAAGCCGTTTTCCGGTCGGGGGAGATTGATACGCCCCCCACGCAGCGTATTCAAGATTAGATGCCTATAATTTTAACTAGTCTAGTGAAATTGGCTGCGATAAGAGTGAAAACTGAAACAAGTATAATGCAGTGGCTTCATCGGCTTCGCCGCTTGCCTCTGCTAGCAGTGATAATAATAATAATAACTCTAACGTATATTGGGTTGTTGTGTACTTGTGTTTTTTTAACTTCAATTTGAAGCTTTAAACGAGTGTTTTCCACTCCCAGACTAAGCATGAAGTAAAATTTCGAGTTTAGAAAAGCCTAAAAACTTGGATTGGCCGCGTAGCGAAGCGGAGCGGCCAATCCAAGTTAGGCTTTTCTAAACTCGAAATTTTACTTCATGCGCCACGCGTATAAAACCCTAAGCTATCTTAAAGTAAAAAATATACGGCTTTAGCAAACTAATATGTAAATGTGATTAAAACGTGAGTCAAATTCTGCGCTGAACCAATTGTTTAAAGCAGTGATTATAGGCAACCCAATAACTCTAACTTATATTGGGTTGCCTATAATCGTTGTTGTGTACGTGTGTTTTTTTAACTTCACTGTAAATCGGTGTTTTTAAGCGTGGCGCATGAAGTAAAATTTCGAGTTTAGAAAAGCCTAATTTGGATTGGCCGCTCCGCTTCGCTACGCGGCCAATCCAAATTCTTAGGCTTTTCTAAACTCGAAATTTTACTTCATGCTTAGTCTGGGAGTGGAAAACACTCGTTTAAAGCTTCAAATTAAACTCTTAAGAATAAAAACAACGAATAACTCAACAATTAAAGAAAATAAGCTGAATTTGGAATATGTGTACTTTAAAGAAAAACTCCCTGTACCCTGCTTGTGCTGTGAGCAATTAGCTATCAGCTGTGATTTGACTAAGACTGTGATATATTATAAGATGAGTTAGTCTATTAATAAAAAAGTGAACTGTGATATATACTAAGGATTTTTACTAGTCTAGTGAAATTGGCTGCGATAAAAGTGAAAACTGAAACAAGCGCATTGCAGTGGCTTCATCGGCTTCGCCGCTTGCTTCTGCTAGCAGTGATAATAATAATAATAATAATGAAAAAAAAGACCTTTATTGGCATAATACTATATTTATATTTCATGCCAATAAAAGTCTTTTTTTTTTTAATAATAATGATCCGATTTGCCTTTTTGAAATACAAAAGCTTCGACACTTTTGGATCCACATTTCTTTTATAATGGAATTTTTTAAATTAGGCACTATCATGCGCAGAACGAGTGCAGTTTGTATATTTCCGCTGCTCAAAGTGGAACCTGACTACATTGGGCGCACATTTATTTGAAAGAAAGGAACTCGCGCGCACTTGCTAGGTGGTGCATCGGATGAGGATCCTTCGGGATTTCAATGGTGTTGTTATCTCTGCGAGAGCCAGCGCCGAATAGTACTTTTTCGGCCCAACGTTTTTAGGACTGTCTTGCCTACGTTCGGGAAATGCTGTTCTACCGCGCAAGTGCCTAATTTGAGTAAGACATCTTTAATGGTGAGTGTCAATAAAAAAAAAAAAAAATGATTCTAAAAGCCAATGTCTGCATTTCTGTAATTAACCAATAGCAAGCGGAATTCTGTAATTCTGTAATTAACCAATAGCAAGCGGAATTCTGTAATTAACCAATAGCAAGCGGAATTCTGTAATTAACCAATAGCAAGCGGAATTCTGTAATTAACCAATAGCAAGCGGAATTCTGTAATTAACCAATAGCAAGCGGAATTCTGTAATTCTGTAATTAACCAATAGCTAGCGGAATTCTGTAATTCTGTAATTAACCAATAGCAAGCGGAATTCTGTAATTCTGTAATTAACCAATAGCAAGCGGAATTCTGTATTTGATTACTAATACACCAAAGCGAAGAGTTACTTGGGATAATTGTAAAAATGCCAAGTCCCCTCGGCTCAGATTTCTTTTTCGTTCAGTGGACAGTGGTGTCCGCCCTGGCGTGCCGAAAATATATTGGATAGGCCGGACACCGGTGTCCGCCCTGGCAGGGTATTGTGTTTGCATTTGAATTTCAAAAATAAGTCATGTTCAAGCAATATTCATTAATAAAACATTTATTATTGCTTTCTTCACAGTTTATTTTTAAACATCTTAAATTTACAGCATTTATATACATACAGAGAGTTTTATGTAACACCGAACATTTTCATAACGAGAATTTTTCGATGCTTGGTTTATTGAAAGAATTTAATTGAAAGCTTTAAGCGAGTGTTTTCCACTCCCAGGCTAAGCATGAAGTAAAATTTCGAGTTTAGAAAAGCCTGAAAATTTGGTTTGGTCGCGTAGCGCGAAGCGCGGAGCGGCCAAACCAAATTTTCAGGCTTTTCTAAACTCGAAATTTTACTTCATGCGCCACCGGTACAAAACACTGACATATTACGAAGCTTGAAACACACCGCTAAACTCTACATTGAATCAGTGTTTGGTACCGGTGGCGCATGAAGTAAAATTTCTAGTTTAGAAAAGCCTGAAAATTTGGTTTGGCCGCTCCGCGCTTCGCGCTACGCGACCAAACCAAATTTTCAGGCTTTTCTAAACTCGAAATTTTACTTCATGCTTAGCCTGGGAGTGGAAAACGCTCGCTTAAAGCTTCAAATTGGATTCTTTTAATAAACCGAGCATCGGAAAATGTGCAACGTATGCATATGGATACTTCAAAGAAAAATTCTCGTTATGAAAATGTTCGGTGTTACATAAAACTCTCTGTATATCGGGTGTGTATAAAATTGGCGGATAAGCTACACATAAGGATATTCTGCAGAAAATTCTGAATAGAAAATGTAGACGCAAAAGTGTTGTATCATGCTTCATATACCATCAGGAGGGATTTAAAATAAATGGACATTAGGCAACAGCGCATTCACGGGCTGCCATGTTTTTTTTTATCACACTTGTGATTAGTTATGTGGGTTGTCTCAAAAGAGTAATAATAGTAGAGCAGGGTTTATTTACAGGCGTATATGCAATGTAAAACAGAGTATGAGTAAATGTGTCGAAAAGAGTCTCTTTTGGAAATTGTCTAGCGAGGTTCTAGACAATTTCCAAAAGAGACTCTTTTCTTTAGTCTCCAAACTATCTTCTTCGCGGGCCACAAATACAATTCTACATAATAAAGTCGGCCAAGATCCGATTAATTTTATAAAATTCTGAAAAATTTAAGGAACAATTGTTACAATATTTCAAAATATGACATTTACAAAAAAAATTACAAACAATCGCGCGCCTTAGTTTGGAGACTACTGGTCTAGAAGAACGCGTCGTCTGGGAGGTGTTGGCGAAGTGTCTCGATTGCGGTAGTAAAGTGATCGATGTTAACTGCAGTACTGCGGCATTTTTTCTTCTTCTAATGACACAGCATAATGCAATTCACATATTTTGTTCAAAATGAAACCCATCTGCTTCTAAGTATAGTTGCAATTTCTTTTATATCGTATTCATCACTTGCTCCAGTATTTCTGGTGTAATTTCCAGTACCGCCACGTTGATTCTGTTTCTAACTTCGTCAGAATTTTGTGGAGGCGTAGAGTCAACTTTTTCTTTAATGAAGCCCTAAACTAAAAAATCTAATGGATTGAGATCGGGTGATCTCGGAGGCCAAATGATAGGACCAGTGCGGCCAATCCAACTGTTTGGGAATTGCTTGTCCAGCCAGTCTCTTACAATACGGGCAAAATAAGCAGGGGTCCCATCATGCATGTATATCGTATTTACTCGTAAATTCAACAGCAACTCATCGATAATTTGTTCTAGAGCAGGGGTCTCCAAACTACGGCCCGCGGACAGATTTTGTCCGGCCCGCGGAGAGCTAGCATACTTGAAAACTCATATTTTTTATAGCAAATTAAATTTAGTTAACTGAAGTATTCTAATTTTAAATGCTTATTCTTATGGTTTTGGCCCTCGGAACTTACTGGAGTAATCAGTATGGCCCTAAGGCTGGAAAGTTTGGAGACCCAGGTTCTAGAGCATTAATGTAATCATTAGCATGAAGACGACGTGGTAAGTAAATTGGCTCTACAACAGTGTGGTTTATAATGCCTAGCCAAACATTAACGGAAAACCTTCTTTGGTGGCCATGTTCTCGAACTTTTCGTGGGTTGTCCTCAGCCCAATAGTGTTATGATCGTTAAAGACCCCATATCTAGTAAACATACTCTCATCGCTCCAAAGAATACGTCTCGTGAATCCACCGTCGCCACGAATTCTATTCAAAATGGTGTTGCAAAAATGTGTTCGGTACATGTTATCATTTTCATAGAGGGGCTGCACCTTCGTGAGATGATATGGGTGTAGAAGGTTTTCTTGTAGAACCAAATGAACGGTCTTGTTACTGGGGGCAGCTAATTGTCGGGTACTCGCGGTGGGATCTTCTTCTATTGCACCTAGAACTTGCTCTTCAAGTTGTACTGTGCGCCGACCACTGTTCGCATTTTTGGGGACAAACATACCCGTTTCACGTAGTGGTTGATCCAGCCTTCGAAATACATTTGTAGAAGGATGCCTCCGATTTGGAAAACGTGCTCGATATTCTATTTTTGCCATATTTGCATTTCTATTACAGAAACCGTAAGCCATGTACATGTCGGCGTACTCATTAAACGCAAAATCCATTATAAATGAATAAAACAATAACACGAAAATAACACAGAAACACTGAACTAACACAAACTGATAATAACGAGAAAAACAGAATTGGCACAAAATTCGAACTAGCAAGTTTTAAAAGCATAAATAAGACACTTAAACTTTGTTTGTATAACTGAGGTTTTTTTATTGTGACTATAGTTTCGACAACTTTAACTTGTCATTGACAATGACAATAAAAAAACCTCAGTTATACAAACAAAGTTTAAGTGTCTTATTTATGTTATTAATGATGTATAATGAAGTAGAAGCCTCAACAGTTAACAAGTTTTAAAAGATTCGTGACAGTAAGTGTCAAAATTTGTTTGTGACGTAAGCGGGAGTCAACGTTGCCGGCTGTACTTTATATGAAAATAAATTAATATAATTAAGAAGTGTTACGGGAAGGATACGTGGAGGCACTTGGCGGAGGAGTGTGAGGGTGTGAGTGAGGAATGGGTGGGAGTGAAAGGGAATAGAAGGGTGACAGAATGGATGAGGGAGGACGGAGCTAGGGTAAAGACGCTGGAGAAAGTGGGACGGGAGAAAGAGGGCAAGATGTGATATAGTGTCGACATTGTAAATAACTGTAGGATATGCCAATAAAGATCTTTTAAAAAAAAAAAAAAAAAAAAAGAAGTGTTAAAAACACACAGTTGAGATAGAAAGATTGCACACACTGGCAAATAATCTTCAAACTAGTCATTCTACCGTAGTTGCAGGGTTTTCTGTAAATTATTATTGAATAATAACACATATGAAACGATTGGATGTACAAACTTTGAGGACCTCGTGAAGGTTTAGGAAGCATGGTACAACATTTTAGAATTAAGATATGCAGCTTAAAATTTTACGAAGAATATCACCACGTGTAGATTATCCGCCAATTTATACAGATTTACAGAATTAATTCGAGATATTGACAACGAAATATGTTTGTCAGTAGGGGTACAGTTTTACCACTCCAAATTTACCAATCCATTTTTACCACCACATTTTTACCACCATACTTTTTTACCGCTATACAGTTTTACCACTAATATTTGTACCAATAATTATACAATAAAACACTTTTTTACAAATAAAATCAGTTTTATTCAAAATTGTATGTTGTGACCGATCGCCCTTAAGTATTCTGCAATTTCCCCTTCGTCTTTTCTGACATCGTAATCTCGGACTATATTTGTAATCCTATCCTCAGTTTTAATTCTGGCAAGGTTTTCCGTACGTTTAATTTTTCGCCCAAGGTCCAATTCCCGGAACATTGCCTCGGTGTCGGTGTTTTCCGGATACTGCTTGCATCTCCAAAATATTCTTCCTTTTTTTTCTTCCGTTTTGTGATACATATATCCATCGATATGGAGGAATGGATTTTTTACGCCTTGTAATAACTCAACAGTTTGATAACTTGCCATGATTTACAGAACGATGCAAATTTTGACGAGTGACCAACGATTTAGGCGAATGACAAACCGATAATGACATTGACAGGTTACGAATTGAAGTTGTCAGTTGTTATTCTAATTCGATTTTAAATAGCGGTAAAATATTGGTGGTAAAAAGAATACGGTGGTAAATACGTTGGTGGTAAAAAGAATTGGTGGTAAAAAAGGGACGGTGGTAAAAATGGAGTGGTAAAAATGGGGGCCAGTCATGTTTGTCTATTATCCCTCACACGTTGCAATTACATTTATGTTTAATTTTTCGTAGGTTAAGTGGAAGACCAGTAACAAGTTAAGCTGACTGAACTTTGCCTACGCTTATAAGTATTTATTTTGTATTTATTTTTTGTATGACAAATAAAGGCATTTATTATTATTATTATTATTATACACACCTTGTATATTCATCACCAAATAAGTTGCGTGTTTCAACCTAACTCCAGCCGCCAACCACGTAGAGCAGGGGTCTCCAAACCTTTTTCTTCGCGGGCCACACATTCTATTTACATAAGCGAGCTGGCCAAGATCCAACTAATAGCAAAAAACGTGATAAAATTTTAAAATATTACATTTACGCAAAATTTAATTGCGGGTTGCGAGCCGTAGTTTGGAAACCACATGAACGGAAAACCAGGAAGCCAATAGAAATATCCGCTGATCAATGCACGAATTTCATCGAGCAATAGCAGCTGCGCCACACTGTAATCAGCTGATTTATGCCACTCTACGTGATCGGCAGCCCAAGTTTTATAGGCTTACACGTTTGTATAGATTTACAATGATTAATAAATTGATTTAGCTTCTAAACTCAAAATTTTACTTCATGCTTAGTCTGGGAGTGGAAAACCCTCAATTTTTTTTTTTATTTTGGGTTTTACGTCATCTATTTCTGCTGCTAAGGCCAATCATGACGCCGGAGATTAGGTCTACAGCTATCCGGGAATTTTGCCGAACCTGGTGGGAGTTCCAACCCACCGGTAGGGATCTTTAACGTGCACGCAACATCCAGGCAGTACACGGGTCCTACATGCATTTAACGTCATATCCGAGAAGACGGAGTGTTTGGCATTTTTATCCTAACCTATATAAATGCAGACAACTTGTTAGGCCGGTATTTGAACCCCGGTCCGTGGCGTGGCAGTACAACACTCTAACCACTACACCACCAAGCTGCCCAAAACCCTCAATTAAGGATGCAAATTGAAATCTTTAAAATTTTTAGGCTTTTAACCTCAAAATTTTACTTCATGCTTAGTCCGAGAGTGGAAAACACTCGTTAAAAGCTTCAAATTGAACACAACGAATTCCGCACTGTGATTATCAGGATGTGTACACTAAAAAGCAAAACGCACTGCTCCAAGAAATTAACACAGCACCTGGGCTGTCTCGATGATATTAGAAACGTGTGCTATTTTTGTGTATTTCACATTAGTGTTTTTTAAATAACAAAGAATGCTTTGACAATTGTGTTTATTTTGACAGGTTGCAGTTGTTTAAACACACATAAACTGTAAGTAAAGTGAAATTTGTCTTAAAGTTAATATTTTTTAGAAATTGTAAGGTAGTGCGTTAATTTCTTGGAGCAGTACAGCTTCTAACCTCAAAATTCTACTTCATGCTTAGTCCGGGAGTGGAAAACACTCGTTAAAAGCTTCAAATTGAACACAACGAATTCCCCACTGTGAATATCAGGATGTATACACTTAACAGCAAAACGCACTGCTCCAAGAAATTAACACAGCACCTGGGCTGTCTCGATGATATTAGAAACGTGTGCTATTTTTGTGTATTTCACATTAGTGTTTTTAAAATAACAAAGAATGCTTTGACAATTGTGTTTATTTTGACAGGTTGCAGTTGTTTAAACACGTAAAATGTAAGTGAAGTGAAATTTGTTAATTTTTTTTTAGAAATTGTAAGGTGGTGCGTTCTTGGAGCATTCTTGGAGCAGCGTTCTTGGAGCAGTAAGGAATTTTGTGTATTAGAATACAGTAAGAAATGTTGTTCTTCGGAAAACAGTAAGAAATTTTGTTTATCTTTAATCTTTATTCGAATGAAAGGCCTATATACCCAAGCCACGGAAGAACCCATGAAGGAATATCTGACGGATATCCAAACACTCCTCCGCCGCCATGGGGGTTCCTCTCCTGCTAGCACCTTGGAGCAGATTTATGATAACATGCATCCAAGATACAAAAACTATGTTCGCCGAAAGGATTTCTCCAATTTGACCGAGCTAATGGAATTTTGTGTATTAGAATACAGTAAGAAATGTTGTTCTTCGGAAAACAGTAAGAAATTTTGTTAATCTTTAATCTTTATTCGAATGAAAGGCCTATACCCAAGCCACGGAAGAACCCATGAAGGAATATCTGACGGATATCCAAACACTCCTCCGCCGGCATGGGGGTTCCTCTCCTGCTAGCACCTTGGAGCGGATTTATGATAACATGCATCCAAGATACAAAAACCATGTTCGCCGAAAGGATTTCTCCAATTTGACCGAGCTAATGCAGATGGCCCGAGTATAAAAAATACTCGAATAATATACGCGTATAAAACACTGATCTAACGTTAGGTTTAAAATATATGGCTTTAGCAATCTAATATGTAGATGTGAATAAAACGTGAGTCAAATTCAAATAGTTCATAACAGTGATTATAGACAACCCAATAACTCTAAATGTATATTGGGTTGCCTATAATCGTTATTCCGTATGTGTGTTTTTTGTACTTCACTTTAAAATTTACTTCACACGCGTGGCGCATGAAGTAAAATTTCGAGTTTAGAAAAGCCTAATTTGGCTCGGTCGCTCCGCTTCGCTACGCGCCCGAGCCAAATTTTCAGGCTTTTCTAAACTCAAAATTTTACTTCATGCTTAGTCTGGGAGTGGAAAACCCTCGATTAAGGATGCAAATTGAAATCTTCCAAATATTTAACCTCAAAATTTTACTTCATGCTTAGTCCGGGAGTGGAAAACACTCGTTAAAAGCTTCAAATCGAACACAACGAATTCCCCACTGTGATTATCAGGATGTGTATACTCGAAAGCAAAACGCACTGTTCCAAGAAATCAACACAGCGCCTGCGATTTCTCGATAATATTAGAAACGTGTGCTGTTTTTGTGTATTTCACATTAGTGTTTTTGAAATAACAAAGAATGCTTTGACAATTGTGTTTATTTTGACAGGTTGCAGTTGTTTAAACACATAAAATGTAAGTGAAGTGCAATTTGTCTTAAAGTTAATTTTTTTTTAGAAATTGTAAGGTGGTGCGTTCTTGGAGCATTCTTGGAGCAGCGTTCTTGGAGCAGTAAGGAATTTTGTGTATTAGAATACAGTAAGAAATATTGTTCTTCGGAAAACAGTAAGAAATTTTGTTTATCGAATGAAAATGCCTATACATAAATAAAAATATACTCGAATAATATACGCGAATAAAACACTGATCTAACGTTAAGTTTAAAATATATGGCTTTTGCAATCTAATATGTAGATGTGAATAAAACGCGAGTCAAATTCAAATAGTTCATAACAGTGATTATAGACAGCCCAATAACTCTAAATGTATATTGGGTTGCCTATAATCGTTATTCCGTATGTGATTTTTTGTACTTCACTTTAAATTTTACTTTACACGCGTGGCACATGAAGTAAAATTTCGAGTTTAGAAAAGCCTAATTTGGCTCGGTCGCTCCGCTTCGCTACGCGCCCGAGCCAAATTTTCAGGCTTTTCTAAACTCGAAATTTTACTTCATGCTTAGTCTGGCAGTGGAAAACCCTCGATTAAGGATGCAAATTGAAATCTTCCAAATATTTAACCTCAAAATTTTACTTCATGCTTAGTCCGGGAGTGGAAAACACTCGTTAAAAGCTTCAAATTGAACACAACGAATTCCCCACTGTGATTATCAGGATGTGTACACTCAAAAGCAAAACGCACTGTTCCAAGAAATTAACACAGCACCTGCGATTTCTCGATAATATTAGAAACGTGTGCTGTTTTTGTGTGTTTCACATTAGTGTTTTTGAAATAGCAAAGAATGCTTTGACAATTGTGTTTATTTTGGCAGGTTGCAGTTGTTTAAACACATAAAACGTAAGTGAAGTGAAATTTGTCTTGAAGTTAATTTTTTTTAAAAATTGTAAGGTAGTGCGTTAATTTCTTGGAGCAGTACTGCTTCTAACCTCAAAATTTTACTTCATGCTTAGTCCGGGAGTGGAAAACACTAGTTAAAAGCTTCAAATTGAACACAACGAATTCCCCACTGTGATTATCAGGATGTGTACACTCAAAAGCAAAACGCACTGCTCCAAGAAATTAACACAGCACCTGCGATTTCTCGATGATATTAGAAACGTGTGCAATTTTTGTGTATCACATTAGTATTTTTAAAATAACAAAGAATGCTTTGAATATTGTGTTTATTTTGACAGGTTGCCGTTGTTTAAACACATAAACTGTAAGTGAAGTGAAATTTGTCTTAAAGTTATTTTTTTTTAATTGTAAGGTGGTGCGTTAATTTCTTGGAGCAGTAAGGAATTTTGTGTATTAGAATACAGTAAGAAATGTTGTTCTTCGGAATACAGTAAGGGTGTCTACTACCCAACGGTGTGCTTATTTTCGTTATGGCAATTTGGGAACATTCTTAAATTTCAATTTGAAAAAGAAGCGTGTTCGTCTAAGAACGAGAAACAAATAATTTTTTTTCCTCAGTTTTGAGGGCGGTATGTACTATCTAACGGAATGCTTATTTTTGTTATGGCATTTTGGGAACATTGGTTAATTTTAAGTTGAAATTAAAGCGTGTTTATAACCACCTACAATTTTTTTTTATATGGGGTTGAAAAACTAGAACGTAGTAGTTTTATTATATATTAAATAATTTAAGAAATATGAATTTTTGAAATCTATTGCTAACTTCACATCCGTAAGAAATTTAGTTTAATACGCGTGACGCATGAAGTAAAATTTCGAGTTTAGAAAAGCCTAATTTGGCTCGGTCGCTCCGCTTCGCTACGCGCCCGAGCCAAATTTTCAGGCTTTTCTAAACTCGAAATTTTACTTCATGCTTAGTCTGGGAGTGAAAAACCCTCGATTAAGAATGCAAATTGAAATCTTCCAAATGTTTAGGCTTATAACCTCAAAATGTTACTTCATGCTTAGTCCGGGAGTGGAAAACACTCGTTAAAAGCTTCAAACTGAACACAACGAATTTCCACTGTGATTAACACAGCACCTGCGATTTCTTGATAATATTAGAAACGTGTGCTGTTTTTGTGTATTTCACATTAGTGTTTTTGAAATAACAAAGAATGCTTTGACAATTGTGTTTATTTTGACAGGTTGCAGTTGTTTAAACACATAAACTGTAAGTGAAGTGAAATTTGTCTTAAAGTTAATATTTTTTAGAAATTGTAAGGTAGTGCGTTAATTTCTTAGAGCAGTACTGCTTCTAACCTCAAAATTTTAATTCATGCTTATTCTGGGAGTGAAAAACCCTCGATTAAGAATGCAAATTGAAATCTTCCAAATTTTTAGGCTTCTAACCTCAAAATGTTACTTCATGCTTAGTCTGGAAGTGGAAAACACTCGTTAAAAGCTTCAAATTGAACACAACGAATTCCGCACTGTGATTATCAGGATGTATACACTCAAAAGCAAAACGCACTGCTCCAAGAAATTAACACAGCACCTGCAATTTCTCGATATTAGAAACGTGTGTTATTTTTGAGTATTTCACATTAGTGTTTTTGAAATAACAAAGAATGCTTTGAATATTGTGTTTATTTTGAAAGGTTGCAGTTGTTTAAACGCATAAAATGTAAGTGAAGTGAAATTTGTCTTTAAGTTATTTTTTTTTTTTAAATTGTAAGGTGGTGCATTAATTTCTTGGAGCAGTAAGGAATTTTGTGTATTAGAATACAGTAAGAAATTCAAATGGTTCATAACAGTGATTATAGACAACCCAATAACACTAAATGTATATTGGGTTGCCTATAATCGTTATTCCGTATGTGTTTTTTTACTTCATTTTAAAATGTACTTTACACGCGTGGCGCATGAAGTAAAATTTCGAGTTTAGAAAAGCCTAATTTGGCTCGGTCGCTCCGCTTCGCTACGCGCCCGAGCCAAATTTTCAGGCTTTTCTAAACTCGAAATTTTACTTCATGCTTAGTCTGGGAGTGGAAAACCCTCGATTAAGGATGCAAATTGAAATCTTCCAAATTTTTAGGCTTCTAACCTCAAAATGTTACTTCATGTTTAGTCCGGGAGTGGAAAACACTCGTTAAAAGCTTCAAATTGAACACAACGATTTCCGCACTGTGATTATCAGGATGTGTACACTCAAAAGCAAAACGCACTGCTCCAAGAAGTTAACACAGCACCTGCGATTTCTCGATAATATTAGAAACGTGTGCTGTTTTTGTGTATTTCACATTAGTGTTTTTGAAATAACAAAAATGCTTTCTAACCTCAAAATTTTACTTCATGCTTAGTCCGGGAGTGGAAAACACTAGTTAAAAGCTTCAAATTGAACACAACGAATTCCGCACTGTGATTATCAGGATGTGTACACTGAAAAGCAAAACGCACTGCTCCAAGAAGTTAACACAGCACCTGCGATTTCTTGATAATATTAGAAACGTGTGCTATTTTTGTTTCACATTAGTGTTTTTGAAATAACAAAGAATGCTTTGACAATTGTTTATTTTGACAGGTTGCAGTTGTTTAAACACATAAAATGTAAGTGAAGTGAAATTTATCTTAAAGTTAATTTTTTTTTAGAAATTGTAAGGTAGTGCGTTAATTTCTTGGAGCAGTACTGCTCCAAGGAATTACCTGCGATTTCTCGATAATACACTCAAGTGCATAGAAATCGGCCCACCAATTCTTTTTTATGTTTAATAATAAAATCCCTGTTGCAATACTACGAATAAAACATTTGGTGTTTTACGATAAAATAGACATTGTAGGCCCACCAATTCTTTTTTATGTTTAATAATAAAATCACTGTTGCAATACTACGAATAAAAAATTTGGTGTTTCACAATAAAATAGACATTGTATAGTAGAACGCCTAGCATTAAACACTCCGACCACATACCATTGGCTTCGTCAATCTTCCAAAAATAGCTACAGCTTTTACACAATTTACAGCACTTAAAACCATGATAACCATAGCAATCTTCAGTGGGTTAATTCCCACATCCACTGAAGATCAAAACAAAAAAGCAAAAACATTGGAAAAACGTAGACATTTTGATACTTTATGCATATTGTCGAAAGAACAGAATATCTTTAAATTTCATTTGTGATGATTATTGTTCATTAAATAAACTGATAAGTACTATATGTTCTTTTTTTCTATACCGTGATAGTCTATTTTATCGTAAAATACCAAAAGTTTTATTTGCAGTATTGCAAGAGTAAAATAATAAAAAATAAATAATAGGTGGGCCGTTCTTTTTGCATGTAAGTATATTAGAAACGTGTGCTATTTTTGTGTGTTTCACATTACTGTTTTTGAAATAACAAAGAATGCTTTGACAATTGTGTTTATTTTGACAGGTTGCAGTTGTTTAAACACATAAAATGTAAGTGAAGTGAAATTAGTCTTAAAGTTATTTTTTTTTAAATTGTAAGGTGGTGCGTTAATTTCTTGGAGCAGTAAGGAATTTTGTGTATTAGAATACAGTAAGAAATTTTGTTTAATACGCGTGACGCATGAAGTAAAATTTCGAGTTTAGAAAAGCCTAATTTGGCTCGGTCGCTCCGCTTCGCTACGCGCCCGAGCCAAATTTTCAGGCTTTTCTAAACTCGAAATTTTACTTCATGCTTAGTCTGGGAGTGGACAACCCTCGATTAAGAATGCAAATTGAAATCTTCCAAATTTTTAGGCTTCTAACCTCAAAATGTTACTTCATGCTTAGTCTTGGAGTGGAAAACACTCGTTAAAAGCTTCACATTGAACACAACAAATTCTCCACTGTGATTATTAAGATGTGTTAACTCAAAACTGCTCCAAGAAATTAACACAGCACCTGCGATTTCTCGATAATATTAGAAACGTGTGCTATTTTTCTGTATTTCACATTAGTGTTTTTTAAATAACAAAGAATGCTTTGACAATTGTGTTTATTTTGACAGGTTGCAGTTGTTTAAACACATAAAATGTAAGTGAAGTGAAATTTGTCTTAAAGTTAATTTTTTTAAAAAATTGTAAGGTAGTGCGTTAATTTCTTGGAGCAGTACTGCTTCTAACCTCAAAATTTTACTTCATGCTCAGTCCGGGAGTGGAAAACACTTGTTAAAAGCTTCAAATTGAACACAACGAATTCCCCAGTGTGATTATCAGGATGTGTATACTCAAAAGCAAAACGTACTGCTCCAAGAAGTTAACATAGCACCTGCGATTTCCCGATAATATTAGAAACGTGTGCTATTTTTGAGTATTTCACATTAGTGTTTTTGAAATAACAAAGAATGCTTTGAATATTGTGTTTATTTTGACAGGTTGCAGTTGTTTAAACGCATAAAATGTAAGTGAAGTGAAATTTGTCTTAAAGTTAATTTTTTTTTTAAATTGTAAGGTGGTGCGTTAATTTCTCGGAGCAGTAAGGAATTTTGTGTATTAGAATACAGTAAGAAATGTTGTTCTTCGGAATACAGTAAGAAATTTTGTTTATCTTTAATCTTTATTGAAATGAAAGGCCTATGCATAAATAAAAAATGCAGAACAATTTATCAAAAAATAGAAGGAATTTTAATTATATAAGTTTGAATGTTATTTAAATAAAAATCACTTGGTTCGTTCACAAAATATTTGATTTATTCCGACTAGTTTCGGCTTCTAACCATTATCAAGGAATACTAGATGATTTAAATTAAAACACTTGGTTTGTTTCACTTATTTAAAATAAGTGAAACAAACCAAGTGTTTTAATTTAAATTTAATTTAAATCATCCAGTATTATTATTTAAAATAAATGAAACAAACCAAGTGTTTTAATTTAAATCATCCAGTATTATTTAAAATTAATATTTAAAATAAGTGAAACAAACCAAGTGTTTTAATTTAAATTTAATTTAAATCATTCAGTATTAGATTCAAAAATGTTTCACCATTTTATTTTATTTATCAGAATACAGTGAGATTAGCACAATGGGCCTAAAAAAGCAGAAATTCACACTCCCCAAAGAACAGGAGGAATTTTTTTAGGCTGGTAATAAAATACACTAGTCCAATTGTTTATCAAAGAATTTTGATTATTAAAATAGAAACAAAAAAGAATTGAATGTCGTGTTGTTGTTTACAAAACAACACAATGGCATCGTGGTTGTGACCTGTTACCGTCTAGACTAAAAAGTGTGTGTGCGGTGTTCGAGAAAAGTAGTAAAGTGCGGTGTTCGAGAAAAGTAGTAAAGTGCGAAGTGGAGCGGTGAAGAGACAGATAGACAAAGGGTTATGATGTCGATGGTGGGTTAAGTGAGAAATTAATTAAAGATATATTATCAAGGAATTTTATTTATCAGAATACAGTGAGATTAGCACAATGGGGCTAAGAAAGCGGAAATGCACACTCCCCAAAGAACAGGAGGATTTTTTTTAGGCTGGTAATAAAATACACTACTCCTATTGTTTATCAAAGAATTTTGATTATTAAAATTGAAACAAAAAAGAATTGAATGTCGTGTTGTTGTTTACAAAACAACACAATGGCATCGTGGTTGTGACCTGTTACCGTCTAGACTAAAAAGTGTGTGTGCGGTGTTCGAGAAAAGTAGTAAAGTGCGGTGTTCGAGAAAAGTAGTAAAGTGCGAAGTGGAGCGGTGAAGAGACAGATAGACAAAGGGTTATGATGTCGATGGTGGGTTAAGTGAGAAATTAATTAAAGATATATTATCAAGGAATTTTATTTATCAGAATACAGTGAGATTAGCACAATGGGGCTAAGAAAGCGGAAATGCACACTCCCCAAAGAACAGGAGGATTTTTTTTAGGCTGGTAATAAAATACACTACTCCTATTGTTTATCAAAGAATTTTGATTATTAAAATTGAAACAAAAAAGAATTGAATGTCGTGTTGTTGTTTACAAAACAACACAATGGCATCGTGGTTGTGACCTGTTACCGTCTAGACTAAAAAGTGTGTGTGCGGTGTTCGGGAAAAGTAGTAAAGTGCGAAGTGGAGCGGTGAAGAGACAGATAGACAAAGGGTTATGATGTCGATGGTGGATGAAGAAGAGGCAAGTCGAGGGAACAGCTGTTTGATATTTGTATTTTGATAGTGTTTAACAACATGTGAGATGCGAGTAAATACAAGTGTTTTGGTTTGTTGTGTTGTTGTTGGTGAGGAAGGGAAAGAAGAAAAAGAGGCATGCAATGCGAAAAAAAGTGTGCGAGGAGCGCGCGCGAGTCGCGGTGTAGTGTTGTGAAGCGCGAGAGTATACAACACACATACATACTATACTCACATTGTGTGTGGTTTTAATATAAACACTAGAGACAACGTAAAGAACAAGAGGGACGGCGGACACAAGCAGTAATAATAATAATTGATAGTAAATAAGCGAGTTTTGGTGGATGGTGGTGTCTTACCGGAAGAGTCCGAGGGCCCCTGGAAGGGGTCCAGCTTCTGCCGCTTGGCATTCGGCGGGCCGTCGACGAGATGATCGGCCATAGCAAATGGGGTTGTGAATCGAACCAGAGGGCCCGCGACCGGAGTGGAGTACGCCGTTTAGGTATAACCAACCAAGCCGCCGACCAAAGCAAACCACACAGAAGAGGAGCCGAGCCGATGCCGACCGAAGTCAATACACTCAGATTACAGCGTCGTTCTCGGTCTCGGAAAAACACATGATTTCAGGGCTGAGGGGGTCCGCGTGTCGAATGTCCGTCGGTGGGGCCGTCCGGGCATCTCACAAGGCACATAATCCACCGAACAAGTCACCCATCGGCCATAATTAAGCGCCAGACCAGACCAGTCCAACTTGCAGACTATACTTCCCTCTCGACATCTCTGCGCGAACTAACACAATGAACCCGAATACTGGAATACGAATCCGCACGCGATTATCCCGACACGGGACGCACCGGCACACAATAATCCGCTCCCTGTCGCCCTTTCGCCACCGCCGTAACGCAAATCCGCACGAACGGCGCCCCTTTGACTACAATAATTTTAACAATCTATCGAAAATTCAACGCGATCTCGAACGGGCAAAATGGCGGCTGTTGATGGAACTTTTTCTACGCTTGTCAGAAAATGGTCTGTCTATTAAGTCGTACGCCGCACGCCATTGGCCCCGCGCGCACACGTGACCGCCGCGCGCACGCTCATTGGGCACCTCGCTCCGGAAGATACGATGTGACGCAGCGTCCGTCGTCACCGCTGACGTCACTGCACTGCCTCCCGAGCGCGCGCGGACGTCCACGAACCGGTAGACCTTGACGCCGCTTCACGAAATACACGTTGCCGGTATTCACTTATAATCCCCATTCATCAACACGCAAATTACACACTGTTTAATTTCAAATAATACGAATACCCACTGAGCAAATCCATTTAAGTAATGTTTCATCAACAATAAAACAACGTTTATTGTCGTTACAATGTTGATATAAACATGTAAAGTTATTTAAATTAAAAACACTTGGTATTATTTCACATTTTAAAACTTTATTCCGACTAGTTTCGGTTTGTTAGACCATTTTCAAAGGAATTACATTTTTACATAGATATTTAAGTATGGTTTTAGACTGATTTTATTAAAGTAGTAAAAAGATTATATATTAAGTATTATTATGTGATAAATTTATTATACATACACAATTTATAGATTAAGGATGATCAAATGTTTATTTTATATATATATATAGATATACATATATTTTTTCTATGTTATTATATAGCAAAGATGCTAAATAAAGATTATTATTATTATTAAAGTTATTTAAATTAAAATCACTTGGTATTTATAATGGTTTGTAAATTAAATTCACTTGGTTTTGTTTCACTTATATGTATTTTATTTTCTACTAGTTTCGGCTTAATGCCATTATCAAGAATGATGTACAAATGGATTTGTTTGGGAATATATACAGTTTACAGTTTTAGGTTTATTGGGTAATAAGGGCATTTAATATTCTTGATAATGGCATTAAGCCGAAACTAGTAGAAAATAAAATACATATAAGTGAAACAAAACCAAGTGAATTTAATTTACAAACCATTATATTTTAAAATGTTTTACCAAGTGATTAATGAGAAAAAAGTGTCCGACACTTGGTATTGTTTCACAAATTAAAACTTTATTCCGACTAGTTTCGGTTTGTTAGACCATTTTCAAAGAAATTACATTCCTTACATTCCTTTATATGTATAAACTGTCGTATGTTGTAAATTTAAAAATAACTAGAAAATTAAATAATGTAAAACAAATAAACAAATAATATAAAGAGTAAAAAACACTGCATAATATAAAACCAAGTGTTTTAATTTAAATTTAAATTAAATCATCCAGTATTATAAAATATGACGTATTGCACAACCAAGTGTTTTAATTTAAATTACATTCCTTTGAAAATGGGCTAACAAACCAAAACTAGTCGGAATAAAGTTTTAATTTGTGAAACAATACCAAGTGTTTTTAATTTAAATATCATTACATATTCTAATATGTTTCACCAAGTGCCAGATGAGAAATTAATTCAAGAAATTAGTTGATATAACATTATTTCTTTATTTTTTACTCAGTGGGTGTATTTATTTATTTAAACATTAATATGATTTTAAGTTGATTAATGATTAATGTAAAACGTTGTGCAATACGTCATATTTTATAATACTGGATGATTTATATTAAATTTAAATTAAAACACTTGGTTGCGCAATACGTCATATTTTATAATACTGGATGATTTAATTTAAATTTAAATTAAAACACTTGGTTTTATATTATGTAGTGTTTTTTACTCTTTATATTTTTTGTTTATTTGTTTTATATTATTTAATTTTCTAGTTATTTTTAAACTTATAACATACAACAGTTTATACATATACAGGGAGTTTTTCTTTTAGGTAAACATATGCATTAGCTGCAAATTGTCCGACCTCCATTATTTTTCAAAAGAGTTCAATTTTAAGCTTTAAACGAGTGTTTTCCACTCCCAGACTAAGCATGAAGTAAAATTTCGAGTTTAGAAAAGCCCCGCGTAGAAAATTTGTCGAGGGTCGCGCCAGCGACCCGAGACAAATTTTCACGGGGCTTTTCTAAACTCGAAATTTTACTTCATGCGCCACGCGTATAAAACACTGATTTCAAGTGAAGTACAAATATACATATCACAGTATTCTAGTGTTTTATACGCGTGGCGCATGAAGTAAAATTTCGAGTTTAGAAAAGCCCAGAAAATTTGTCTCGGGTCGCTGCGCGACCCTCGACAAATTTTCACGGGGCTTTTCTAAACTCGAAATTTTACTTCATGCTTAGTCTGGGACTGGAAAACCCTCGATTAAAGATGCAAATTAAAATCTTCCAAATTTTTAGGCTTCTCTAAACTCGAAATTTTACTTCATGCGCCACGCGTATAAAACACTGATTTCAAGTGAAGTTGAAATATACATAAATTTCGCAATCTTTTATTGTTTTATACGCGTGGCGCATGAAGTAAAATTTCGAGTTTAGAAAAGCCCAGAAAATTTGTCTCGGGTCGCTGCGCGACCCTCGACAAATTTTCACGGGGCTTTTCTAAACTCGAAATTTTACTTCATGCTTAGCCTGGGAGTGGAAAACACTCGTATAAAGCTTCAAATTGAACTCTGGAAGTTTCAAAAAATCGATTTTTTTTTTTTGGCTTAAAAAATACTTTGGAATGTCTACTTTGACATAGACTTGGCCGCAAGTCCGCAAGTAACATCGTTCCGAAGTTACAGGCCGATTCGTGAACTCGTGTCAAGACGCTCCGAGCGCGCTCAGGTGAGCGCTCGGAGTACCCGCCCGTTACCGGCGGAACGGCGCGTTTTTTAGTTCAGATTTCTGCCGCGTCGTATTCCAGATGGCTCTGGCATCGTATAGACTAGTGAAGGAAACGAAAGGACTCGGCGGTAGAGGCAACTTGACGGGAAAATTGATTGATGAACTGACCATCTATTATGGGCTGGCAATTCGGCGGAATTCGGGATCGACAGCAGATATGAAGAGGGAAATAATGGCGACATTGCACCACAAGATATCCACAGATGAGGAACCGCAGCACGACGAATGTCCAGAGGGAGCAGATTCCTGGTGTACATGGCAGAAGGCGAAATCCAACGGCGAGCTCAGCGAATACCGGCACAAACCAGCCCTGAAGAAGAAGGTTTATGAAGCTATACATCCTCTGTATAAAGATTTGAGTCGCGACGATTTACTAGAACGCTGCCTGGGGGGTTATACGCAAAACAGCAATGAGGGCTTCAACGCTTGCGTTTGGGCACTTGCGCCAAAAACTGTGCATAGTGGCAAAGAAATAGTAGAGATTGCTGCCAATATGGCCGCCTGCAATTTTAACGATGGGCTTAATGGGGTAATGCAAATTATGAGGGTGCTGCAGCTGGAAATCGGGACAGGTTGCTCCAACTTCTGCCACCTCGCCGACGCCGAGCGCGTCGCGCGCGCTGAAGCGCGGCTGACGGAAGGCGCCAAAGAGGCTCGGAGAAGCGGCGTGGCAGCCAGAAAAAACGCACAGAAGCTGGCAATCGACGTAGAAGGGATGCTGTATGGACCCGGGATAGCTGACTGAAGGTATGTTGACTGAAACATTGAAAACCTGGTCTCAAAACTTTAAACGCGATTATCTCGAAACGACATTTTCAAACTCGGCGGGGGCTGTATCTCAGAATGGGCTCATTCAATTTAAACGGCGATTGGATTTTCGAATGAAGG
This sequence comes from Philonthus cognatus, assembly GCA_932526585.2. NCBI lineage: Eukaryota > Metazoa > Arthropoda > Insecta > Coleoptera > Staphylinidae > Philonthus > Philonthus cognatus. The sequence goes on along the minus strand of OW052252.1, from coordinate 9,703,171 downwards.
ACCTTTTTTTCTTGTCTCGTACGTAGCCGATTTACAAAATATGCAAAAATGGATTTTTGGTGCAAGCTTTTATCTCCATTTTTATGGTGATAAAAACTGACTTTTTATTCAAAACGTCGCACAATTTTTATTTTTCAACAAAATCAAAAACGGCTACGTACGAGACTAGTTTATATATTGGAGAATAACCAAAAAAAATTTCGTTGTTCCAGCTCCCAGGCTGTGGCCGCCCCACTCCCCGCCCCACGGCAACTTTGACGGGAGGTCTCCCACGGAACCTGGTGCAGCAACTACAGGAGTGATCCGAACGCGACAAAAAAATTATCCATAAGAGGACATAATGATGAATAAAACCATGCATTTCCTTTTTTCAATTGATCGTTATTTACCCTTCAAAAAAATTCATGAAAATGACCTATTTTTCATGCCGCCAGAGTGTACTACCCCCTTAATCTGGGAGTGGAAAACACTCCTTTAACGCTTCAATGTGAACTCTTTCCAAATATGACGAATATCTGAAAATTTACAGTATATTGGGGTGTATACTTAAAAGAAGTAGAAGTAGAAGTGTATGTATACAGCAGCGGCGGCTCGCAGCCGGCGCCGTGGCAAGGGGGGTGCGAGCGGTGCGACCGCACCAGGCGCCAGTAAAAGGGGGCGGTAGAATTTTTTTGTAGACTATTTCCTGCGGCTTAATTTTTTGCTCTATCTGTTCGATACTTCAACTACTTGATCATTCAGCTCGATCCTTGACATACTCGATATTGCCCGCCCCTTACTAGTTTTTGATGAATCGGACTGACAGATTGTTCAAAAATGGTCTGAATCTACTGTGAGTCGATTATTGCTACCATTTTCTAGTACTAACAAAAAACATTTGTGACTATGGTGACAGTCGCAGTAAGTCGACATTTCGCTTACAAAGTGACATCTTACCTAACTTAAATTGACAATGAGACAACTAATCTAACCCAACTTTTGACATGTCATCACTTTCTACAGGTACCTACTTTCGACGTTTCTAACGTCTAAAATTTATAACTTTTATGACATAGCTGTCACAATGTTTACTAAATGATAGTCAAAATAGTTAATGTAATCCTAGTTTACATAGTGAAATGACAGTCAGTATAGTATAGTGTTTTTTTGCAGAATTTCGAAAGAGTGGAAAAAAATCAAGAAGTCGGAATTTTGAACAGGGAGAAAAAGTGATGAGTGAGACACGTTAAACTAGGTTAGAATTCGCCAGGGAATCGTTTGCGATTGTCAAAACTAACGTGATGTAATAAATATAGACAGCTTTCGAGATTAAAGCAGGTTCGTCAAATTAGGTTAAAATTCGCAAAGAGATCGATTTCGATTGACAAAACAGATGTGAAGTAATACATATAGACAGTTGAGCAGCGTAACACGGTTATTTTCGAGGTTAGAGCAATTTGCGGATTCTTAATCTACGGCACACAGTGAAGTACCACCAATAATGACAGAGGCGTTTTTTATTCAACTTTTAAAAACGTAGAAAATGGCAGTTATCTTTGTTATTGACAATACAGCAGTATGTTGGCTGTCATAGTCAAAAGGGACGTAAAATGGCAAAAAGCAACAGACACTGTCTATTGTTATTTCAACATAAAATCACTTTAACAACTGTCTTTTCTAAATGTTTTACTAGTTTATCATTTCTTATTTTATTTATTTGGCAATTCTTGTCGATAATATCAACATATCAACAGAGTTTTGTCAAACTACTTTATCATTTCTGTCCTTATGCTTTTTCATTTGTTTGGCGGTTCTTATCGATATTAGTGTTCAAGTTTTCATTTTTACATAATTTTTCATTTATTTGGTAAATATTCACGTTTGAGTTAATATATCTTACATGACAAAGTGACAGTGGAGACGATCGAAGGGTACACAGAATAAACGAAAGAAGCACACATGCAAAGCACAAATAAAAAATGGTGATGTGACTTTCCCCCGTAAATTGCGTATTAAATCACTTTTAAAATATTTGTAGCATTATTATTTTCAAAATGTCTTCAACTTTTTGATAACTACAACTTTTATTTCAAACATTTTTCAATTGGATCAACACATACTGACACAAACCAATGACTAGATAAAAAACACTATTTATTGAATATCTCAAAAACTAAGAGTGCTATGACAAAAAGTGAAGATACAAAAAATCTTTAATATTTTATTACCTACAACTTTTATTTGAAACATTTGCCAATTATATCAACACACACACTGACACAAATCAATGACTAGATAAAAAACACTATTTATTAAATATCTCAAAAACCAAGAGTGCTATGACAAAAAGTAAGTGAACAATATATCTTCATTTTGTTATTATCTACAACTTTTATTTGAAAGAATTTTTTGTTTGATGAACATTTATTGAAAAAATCTGAAAAAACTGAAAAACGCTAAGAGTAAAGTACCACTTCCGGTTTTCCGATTTTCACCAAACGCTTTTCAGTTCTTCCGATTGTAACAGAAAGCTTAAGTTTCAAGTTTCATCTCGATATCTTTAGCGGTTTTTGCGGTACAGCGCACACAGACAGACAGACAGACAGACATTTTTCAAAAATGATCTTATTCGACTCAGGGGACCTCAAAACGGATATTTCCGCTAAAATTTTTGATTCGAAAATGTTCACGAAAACAATACTTTCCCTTTGTATTACATACGGGGGAAAGTAAAAATATGTAAACCGACAGAAACTAATAATGTAAAGTTAGGTTAAAAATTTTTCGATTGAGTTTTACGATAAGGGTGTCATCTAACCTAAACTAACATCAGTGACTGTCGTCTAACCTAATTATAAGATGTCTAATCTAATCCAATTGAGATATTTGACAGTTCTGAAAAAAAGAAAAATTGTTTATGAGTGCTTTAATATCAGGCACTCGATTAAAGAATCTTGATTGCATAATGACCAAAGACAATTGAGAATACGATTTTAAGACAAGCGAGTAGAAATATCGAAAAATAACAAATAGTAGTTAATAAATAAATGTCTTAAAGTGTTTCGATGATTTTCAACATATTTCACATTTTTCCTATTTGGAGAGTTTCGACATTTCTGAAACTTTTTTGCATCAAATGATCTCACCTTTTTAACACAATGTGTCAGTAATGACATTTTACTACAATTTATCTGTTTTTGATGTAAGTTTTGACAGTTTACGTCTCACTTTTGACATTTGGTGTGCCACTTTAGACGTTTATCGAGACGTTCGGACACACGTCGGAGTCAGCCGTCATTGGCGCCAGTTGACAAACATTAGATTAGTCAATGTAAAATGTCAATATTAAATCCGCTCCTGATTGCGACTACATTTTTCTATTGCAAATTTTCGTGAAAACAATACTCTTCTTTTGTATTACATACGTAGAAAGTAAAAAGAAAACAAAAGGCGTCATTTAAAATGTTGGCACCAGGCGCCAAACTAGCTTGCCACGGCACTGCTCGCAGCCTAACGTCAGGGTAGGCCAGAGACCCAAGGTAATATGTATCCGTTATTGAAAGGGTTACCAAATCGGTGATTTTGTCACCAAATCTGGTGGTTTCAACTTTCAGATTCAGCGAAATTGTTTTTGATTGAGACGTGCAGCGACGGCTCGCGGCCTAACTTCAGGGTCGGCCGCAACGCCAAGGCACACACAATTTGAGGTTGGGATCGCGCTTTATAAATACAAGGAATTGAACAACAAAGTCACCTTTCAATAACGAATACATATTACCTTGGGCCTCTGGCCTACCCTGAAGTTAGGCTGCGAGCCGCTGCTGGACGTCTCAATCAAAAACAATTTCGCTGAATCTAAAAGTTGAAACCACCAGATTTGGTAACGAAATCACTGATTTAGCAACCCTAAAAGTCACCTTTCAATAACGGATACATATTACCTTGGGTCTCTGGCCTACCCTTAAGTTAAGTTAAACAAAAAATTTGGGTTGAAAATTTTATAAAATTGACATTGTTTTAAACTCGTTTCACGGTAGAAAATGCATTGAGATGTGCCTTTACTTAATTTATACCTGGAGGACGCACATGTACTCCTTTCGCAGAGAACGATTTTAAAAAGAAAGTATCACTATCATATTTTCTTAAATTTTAAATCAAACTTTTACTGTCTTATTATTAGACTTTATAAATCAATTTCAGTAAGCAGTTTGCAGGGACGTAGCCATGGGGGGGGATGGGGGGGGGGACGCTCCCCCCCCAAAGCTAAGGCAGTTGGCAAATTTTACTTTATAATGAAAAATTGCTAAACCAGTTGGCAAATCTAAAAAAATCACTAAAGGATACATTTAATATTTTAGAAGAATTGCATGTATTTTTTACCTCTAGCACAAAGCGAATTCAACCTTTAAGAAATACGTTAGAGAAAATTGAAAATGCCATACTTCTAAAAAACTTGTCAAAAACACGTTGGACAGCACGTGCAGAATGTCTTCAGGCAGTAAGTACTTCATTTGAAGGAATTGTTGAAGTGCTAGAAGAGATTTTTAATAGCAGAACTGTCGATAACAATACTCAAGCCAAGGCGTATGGATTATTTAAACGTATCTTAAATTTTGATTTTGTATGCTGCTTAATGTTTTTAAAAACTGTGCTATACAAAATGAAAATTGTAACAATGATCCTAGAATCTCCCAATTTGAATATAATAGATGCCTTTTCAATAATTCAAGGACCGAAAGATTCCATAGCTGCTATCAGAAATAGCGAGCATGAACTAGACAATTTGGTGGAGAGTGCAAAAACGTTTGCAAAGAAAATGGACATTTTGCCAGAAGAGGACTATAAAAAGCATCATCGGCGACGTGTAGTTCCCAAACGTTTCGATGCTTTAAATGATACAGTTTCTGACTTCTCTTTAAAAGAGTATTATAGAAAGGAATTTTTTAAAGTTCTAGATGTTCTTGTGTCGTTCCTAGAAAATAATTTGAATGAGGTTTTAAAGATTGTAAATCCTCTTGTTAAATTATTTTCTATGCCTCTGTCAAAGCAGAACATTAGCTTAGATAGCATAGTAACCTTATATCCTTGTGATAAGCCGGATGAGTTTGCACTGCAGGCGGAACTAGACGTCTTATTTGATATCTGCATTAAAAACGAAGTGAAATCGATGCAGGAAGTGATGAACACAGTGAAGGAAAATAAAAATGTATTTGCGTTATCCTTTAAACCATGTCAGCTAATATATACAGCCGGGTTTTCAGTGGCAACAAATGAAAGAAGCTTTAGTTCATTGAAATTTGTCAAAAATTCATTGCGTTCTAGGATGAAGGAAGATCGTTTGGACGCATTAATGATTTTGAAAACAGAATCTGATATTACTGATAATATTGAATTATCAAATATTGTGAACTCCTGGGCTAAACTAAAGCATAGGCGAGTTATAATAAACTAATTCAAATTGAAAAACTCCATGTTTTATTAGGTATTGGTTAAATGTAATTATGTACATATGTTATAAAATATATTAGGAAGTACAAAGCACTATATTATTGGATAATAAATTAAGCTTAATTTATATAAATCAATGTACTACGTTATATTAATTTGTTAAAATAAAATAATATAAAAATAGATATTTTTATTTTAATTTTGAAGTTGGAAAATTATAGGTGTTTCCCCCCCCCCCCCCCCAAAGTTAAGGCTTCGCTACGCCCCTGGCAGTTTGTATTATACTTAGTTATTATTTATTGAAGTTAACAGTTTTATTCTTATAAACAATTTGTTTTGTAAAAGTAAACCCACTAGTTAATAAATTAATCTTTGTCATTGTATTCTTAACTGAGTTTATTTAATTGCTAAGGGCTAGTTGCACCAAACACATTGATCTGGTTCAACACTGAACTTCAACATGATATTACAACAATAGGAACTGTCATCTTAAACTTAAGTTCAGCTTAAACTCGAGTTCAAAGTTTTTGGTGCAACTGGGCCTAAATATACATTTCATTTATTATATGGACATTATTAATAGCAATAGATAACTATATTTATATTTTTAGATGAGATGTATAATCTAGCAATTAAAAACAAAAAATAAATTAACAGTGAATGAAAGAATTGTACGGTTTTGTTTATTATTTTTATTCATCTTTATGCAATTCAATAATGTTTCCATACCATTGTAATAAGTTAAGTTAAGTAAAGATGGCAAAAATGGTGTCTATTAATAATGCAGCATTACCAGGGACGTAGCCATGGGGGGGGATGGGGGGGGACGCTTCCCCCCCAAAGCTAAGGCAGTTGGCAAATTTTACTTTATAATGAAAAATTGCTAAACCAGTTGGCAAATCTAAAAAAATTATATATATATATATATATATATATATATATATATATAATCGATGACCCCTTTTACCAATTGGTGTCGGGGTTTTGGTATTTCCATTCTTTACATCTTAATGACTCTCTTCCATTTGTCTCTGTTCTTAGCAATTTGTTCTGCCTCTCTTGTGCTTATTCCTCTATCTTGCAGTGCCTTTGTTATGTTGTTCTCCCAGTTTTCTAGTGGTCTTCCTCTTCCTCTGTTCGTGGTTGTCCTAGCTTCCCATATTTCTTTAGCCGGTATTCTTCTTTCCATCCTCTGTATGTGTCCCCACCATCCCAGCTGTCTTTCTTCAACGTATTTTAGTATATCCTTTGTATTCATTTCTCTTCTCACATCCACATTTCTTATTCTATCTCTTCTAGTTATACCCTTTATTCCTCGTAGAAATTTCATTTCCGCTGCTTGTACTTTGCTTTTTGTCTTTTTGTTCATCGTCCACGTTTCACATCCATATGTTAATATCGGTAGATATATGGTTTATGATATAAATGGATATGTTCCCAGAAAATGGGTTAGGGCTTAATGCAGTTGGCAAATCTCGGACGAAACAAATTGATGAACATTAATAAGTTTTACTAAAAGCATTTATTATTGGATAATAAATTAAGCTTAATTTATATAAATCAATGTACTACGTTATATTAATTTGTTAAAATAAAATAATATAAAAATAAACATTTTTATTTTAATTTTGAAGTTGGAAAATTATAGGTGTTCCCCCCCCCCCAAAAGTTAAGGCTTCGCTACGCCCCTGAGCATTACTTATGTGATGTACAAAATTATAAAAAGAAGAAACCTCTTTAAATCATGCTTAATTTTATAAGTGTTGTGTATTACTGTCTGCATACCTTATAAAATTAAATGCCTCGTGTGCTTTGCAAATGCAATATTTGTTAAGGCCCCCGATATAAAAAAAAAATGAGAAAACTTTTTTACGTATTTGGTAAAGTACAGCGTTCTTTGTTTGTATTTGTTTGTTTCTTTCGGAAATTAATTAAAGTGTTTTCATTTTTTTAATTACCACTCGGTTTTGTGAATTCTTACGTTTCGTAAAGCACAAGGCACGTATTTTTAATGAGTTAAATTTTAATACGAAATTGACAATTTTTAAATTTATATTTTAATGCAATTTTTGAAAGTCAATAAATGATGAATAGCATATTCTTTTTGTTCTAAGGATCATTAGTTGTAATAAATTAATTTCATTTATAAAAAAAAAAAAAGTTGGCTTAATTCTAGTGTTTGTTGGATATTTTTAGTGACAATCTAGTGATTTACTATCATCAGAAAGCGATTAAAGATAAAACAGTTGAACATTCCAAAATACTGTCAAAACTATTAACATTAGAAAATATCTATCTTTACATTCATAAAAATGTCCATGTCCAAATGAATCATAAACTTACATTTCTAAGGAGTATATTTCAAACTTCTCCTGAAATCATTGTCTTGTACGCGTGGCGCATGAAGTAAAATTTCGAGTTTAGAAAAGCCCAGAAAATTTGTCTCGGGTCGCTGCGCGACCCTCGACAAATTTTCACGGGGCTTTTCTAAACTCGAAATTTTACTTCATGCTTAGTCTGGGAGTGGAAAACCCTCGATTGAAGATGCAAATTGAAATCTTCCAAATTTTTAAGCTTTTCTAAACTCGAAATTTTACTTCATGCTTAATCTGGGAAGACTCGTTAGAAGTTTTAATTGAACACTTTTATAATATAACCTAAATAGTCACTTGTTCTTCACTACCTTAACCTGACAAATTAAGAACCAACATAACCTAAAAACGGATACATATGACATAACGTAACTTACCAATCAAGCTAGTGTTAGGTTAGATCAAATTAGTTGATGATGGATTAAGCTGATGGTTACTTAAACAACTGGCGTTCAACCTAACCTAAGGAATTGGTAATCTAACCTAACCTGAAAATAGTACTGATACATATGGCATAACGTAACTTACCAATCAAGCTAGTGTTAGGTTAGATCAAATTATTCGATGATGGATTAAGCTGATGGTTACTTAAACAACTGGCGTTGAACATAACCTAAGGAATTGGTAATCTAACCTAACCTTTTTTTTTTATGTTGAGGAGAAAAATGCATTTACGCACTGTTGTGTGTGGGACTCCTCCCCTTATCTAAAGGGCTCCTACCCACTAAAAAACTCCCCATTGCCGTTTTGCCCTTACCGGCATCGCCCAAAGGCATTCCCTCAGTAAGGCGGCGCGCTGCTCTAGGATCTTCGGCAGCGCTACTCTCTTGCGTTCATTTGCTCTTCTTCGCCGTACTTCCTGGTCATTATGCAGTTAGCATATGCACCCACTGCGTCCCATGACTCCTCGCTGGCCAGCATTCGGCCCACCATCGTCCCCACGTCCAACCCTCCAATTTTGTCGGCAAGTGCCGTCCTCTCATCCTGCCACATAGGACACCTGAACAGAGTGTGCCCTGCTGTATCTTCCTCAGTCCCGCAGTATTTGCAAGTCCCGCTTGCCGCTTTCCCTATCCTGTATAGGTATGCCCCGAAGCTACCGTGGCCCGTCAGTACCTGCGTGAGCTGGTGGGTGACCACCCCATGGCCCCTCTCCACCCAGGGTCCTATATCCTGGATTACCGTTCTGGTCCATCCCTCGCTCATGGCCCACCTTTCCTGCCACTTGTCCATCGCCCTGATGTGTGCAGCCTCTTTAGCCATGGCCCGGTCTCCGGTCTCCCTTCCTTCGCCGTAGGCTTCCGTCCTCTCGATTACGTAGAGGTCTCCGGGCACCGTTGAGGCCAGTACCTCCGCAGCATCCGTCGAGACCGTCCTATATGCCCTTATTATCCTCAGCGCCCCTGTTCGCAGTGCGATCCTGGCTTTGTAGCGGTTCCGCGCTGATGACATCGCCTCCGCCCACACGGGTGCAGCGTAGGCCAGCTTGGCTCTGGCTACCGTTGCGAGCAATCGACGTCTGCCTTCGCTGGGCCCACCCGCGTTCGGCATTATTCGCCCAACCGCTGTGTCCGTCCTAAGCGCAGCTTCCGATGCCTCTGCGCAGTGCCTGCTGAATCGCGGATTTGCCTCCATCCAAACTCCCAGGTACTTTATGGCCAATGTCGAGCGTTTCCTCCGGTCCCTTCCCTGCTCTTCTAGTTGAGAGCCACACCGCCATGGTCTTTTCGGCCGCTACCTTCAGCCCTTTATGCTCCATCCACTGGACGATCATTCTGGTCGCCTCGCTGACGATTCGTCGCACTTCGTCCATGTGCCTGTGTCTTACTATAAGGGCGAGGTCATCCGCAAACGCAATGGTGGTGGCGCCATCCGGTAGTTTTAGCGCTAACCTAACCTGAAAATAGTACTGATACATATGGCATAACGTAACTTACCAATCAAGCTAGTGTTAGGTTAGATCAAATTAGTTGATGATGGATTAAGCTGATGGTTACTTAAACAACTGGCGTTCAACTTAACCTAAGGAATTGGTAATCTAACCTAACCTGAAAATAGTACGGATACATATGGCATAACGTAACTTACCAATCAAGCTAGTGTTAGGTTTGATCAAATTATTCGATGATGGATTAAGCTGATGGTTACTTAAACAACTGGCGTTCAACTTAACCTAAGGAATTGGTAATCTAACCTAACCTGAAAATAGTACGGATACATATGACATAACGAACTTACCAATCAAGTTAGTGTTAGGTTAGATCAAATTAGTTGATGATGGATTAAGCTGATGGTTACTTAAACAACTGGCGTTCAACTCAACCTAAAGAATTGGTAATCTAACCCAACCTGAAAATAGTACGGATACATATGACATAACGTAACTTACAAATCAAGTTAGTGTTAGGTTAGATCAAATTAGTTGATGATGGATTAAGCTGATGGTTACTTAAACAACTGGCGTTCAACGTAACCTAAGGAATTGGTAATCTAACCTAACCTGAAAATAGTACTGATACATATGGCATAACGTAACTTACCAATCAAGCTAGTGTTAGGTTAGATCAAATTAGTTGATGATGGATTAAGCTGATGGTTACTTAAACAACTGGCGTTCAACTTAACCTAAGGAATTGGTAATCTAACCTAACCTGAAAATAGTACGGATACATATGGCATAACGTAACTTACGAATCAAGCTAGTGTTAGGTTAGATCAAATTATTCGATGATGGCTTAAGCTGATGGTTACTTAAACAACTGGCGTTCAACATAACCTAAGGAATTGGTAATCTAACCTAACCTGAAAATAGTACGGATACATATGACATAACGTAACTTACCAATCAAGCTAGTGTTAGGTTAGATCAAATTAGTTGATGATGGATTAAGCTGATGGTTACTTAAACAACTGGCGTTCAACTTAATATAAGGAATTGGTAATCTAACCTAACCTGAAAATAGTACAGATACATATGGCATAACGTAACTTACCAATCAAGCTAGTGTTAGGTTAGATCAAATTAGTTGATGACCTTGACCTTCTACGACGGTGCCCTAAAACTTCACATTGCCGATAACATCCAGACAGTGGGATATGCAGACGACATAGCGCTACTGGTGTATTCTAACAACGAAGACGACATGACCAGGGATATTAACAATGCGACGCAAACAATAGAAAGATGGCTTGGCGGGCATGGGCTTAAGCTGGCCCCCCATAAAACAGAGGTAGTACTCCTAGACGGAGGATTAAAAATAAAATCAGTCACGGCCACGGTAGGGAACACGCAGACAGCAAGCTCCCAGTCCGTCAAATACCTGGGGATGCACATTGGGAGAAATGGCAATTTGGGGATCCACATACGGGAAGCAGCACAAAAGGCAGATAGAACGATCGCGAAGCTAAATAGAATACTCCCGAACATCAGGGGCCCGAGAGCGGGGAAAAGAAAACTATTAGCTAGCGTAATCAACTCGATCGTCCTATACGCCGCGCCAATATGGGCAGGATGGGTGCAGTGCAAGAAATATAAAGAGATGCTGGGGAAGACTCAGAGGAAAGCACTCCTCAGAGTATGTTCGGCGTACTGCACCGCAGCAACAAGAGGCCTACAAGTGATCTCGGGCTGCACTCCGATACACCTCCTAGCCGAGCAGAGGGCAGCCAACTGGAGTAACGGGCAAACACAAACAATAACAAACAGGGAAGTGAGAAACAAATGGCAGCAGGAATGGGATGAAGAAACAAATACGTCACAATGGACAAAAACGCTAATCCCAAATATAGACAAATGGGCAGACCGGAAACACGGGGAGATAAACGTCTACCTCGCGCAGCTACTTACGGGGCACGGCTGTTTCGCGCAGTACCTGCATAGGTTCAAATTGAAAGAGGACGACGGCTGTATGTACTGCGGGGAAATGGACAGCCCGGAGCACACCTTCTTCGTGTGCAGGAAATTCTGCAAAGAGAGGAAAGAGTGCAAGGGCAAGGTTGGAAAACAACTAAAAGCGGAAACCATAACCGAGACTATGCTATGCACAGAAAAAGACTGGACGACCATCCAAGACTTCGTTACGCACATCCTGAAAACGAAGGAGGAGGATGAACGGAGAATGCAGACGGCGCAAGCGCTGCACAAAACAAACGACAGCAACACTGTAACAAGAGGCTCAATCAACTAGGGTCAGCATATAGCTGGTCCGGGCGTCACACCTTGAAGTTTAAAGCCACGAACGGCGGTACCAAGGTGAAAACGCACACGCCAAGTGGGAAGAGGGTTTTAGTGGATGAGAGCTCCACACTCAGGCTGGAAGAGCTTTCCCTACCCACACAAATAAAAAAAAAAAAAAAAGTTGATGATGGATTAAGCTGATGGTTACTTAAACAACTGGCGTTCAACGTAACCTAAGGAATTGGTAATCTAACCTAACCTGAAAATAGTACGGATACATATGACATAACGTAACTTACCAATCAAGTTAGTGTTAGGTTAGATCAAGTTAGTTAAGCTAATGGTTACTTAAACAACTGGCGTTCAACTTAACCTAAGGAATTGGTAATCTAACCTAACCTGAAAATAGTACTGATACATATGGCATAACGTAACTTACCAATCAAGCTAGTGTTAGGTTAGATCAAATTAGTTGATGAAGGATTAAGCTGATGGCCACTTAAACAACTGGCGTTCAACGTAACCTAAGGAATTGGTAATCTAACCTAACCTGAAAATAGTACTGATACATATGGCATAACGTAACTTACCAATCAAGCTAGTGTTAGGTTAGATCAAATTAGTTGATGATGGATTAAGCTGATGGCTACTTAAACAACTGGCGTTCAACTTAACCTAAGGAATTAGTAATCTAACCTAACCTGAAAATAGTACGGATACATATGGCATAACGTAACTTACCAATCAAGCTAGTGTTAGGTTAGATCAAATTAGTTGATGATGGATTAAGCTGATGGTTACTTAAACAACTGGCGTTCAACTTAACCTAAGGAATTGGTAATCTAACCTAACCTGAAAATAGTACGGATACATATGACATAACGTAACTTACCAATCAAGTTAGTGTTAGGTTAGATCAAATTAGTTGATGAAGGAATAAGCTGATGGTTACTTAAACAACTGGCGTTCAACTTAACCTAAGGAATTAGTAATCTAACGTAACCTGAAAATAGTTACGGATAACGTAAACTAATTTTTACGATGTATTATCTAACCTATGCCCAGCTGAGATGCCAATTACTTATATTCATTTAATTGGAACTGCTACAAAAGCTGAGCCGTAAGGTAACCTAACTTTTATTAATAATCTAACCTAGCCTAAACTACGTTCACAATCTAGCACAGTTACAAATATTAGATAAACTTTCGGTTGAGCTTTTGTAGCAATTCTAATTAAACGAATATTCGTAGTTGGCATTTGAGCAAGGGTTAGGTTAGAATAACCCTAGCTCAAATGCCAACTACGTATATTCATTTAATTAGAATTGCTACAAAAGCTCAACCGAAAGTTTACCTAATATTTGTAACTGTAAATAAGACACTTAAATTTTGTTTGTATAACTGAGTTTTTTTATTGTGACTATAGTTTCGACAACTTTAACTTGTCATTATCAGACTACAAGTAGTCTGATAATGACAAGTTAAGGTTGTCGAAACTATAGTCACAATAAAAAACCTCAGTTATACAAACAAAGTTTAAGTGTTTTATTTATGTTAATAATGATGTATAACGAAGTAGAAGCCTCAACAGTTAACAATTTGTAACTGTGTCCAAATCTAACTTTGGTGGTTTAGCGGCGGCTCGCGGCCTAACTTCAGGGTAGGCGATCGACCCAAGGTAATATGTAGCCGTTATTGAAAGGTTACTTTGTTGGGCAATTCGTTCTATTTATAAAGCGCGATTCTAACCTCAAATTTTGTGTGCCTTGGCGCCGTCGCATACCCTGAAATTGGGCCGCGAGCCGCCGCTGTGGTGGTTACATATTATCAAATCTATCCTAAGTAAATGCTACTTAAAATAACCTAAACAACTCTCTCTAAACTTCGATAAACTGTTTTTTTTCCTTCCTGTGGCGGCGTCTCCCTTGCGGATCCGGATGCATTGCAGCCTAGGTGGCTTATTGTACGATAAACTGTTAAGAAAGTTACAATAGCTCAGTAGCGGATTTAGAAAACCGTCAAGGGGGGGGGGGCGCATCTCCATCGCAAAAGCTCAATATATTTTTGTAGTTATGAAACAAACTTTATTGCTGTTACATTTTTAAATAACAAAGTTTATTCTTCTACTTTTCTTGGCGAAATGGTCAATAACTTCCTCGATGCAACATTCTATGTCGAGATGGGTGTTTAGAAGTGCAAGCCCATTGAGACGATCCTCATTCATCGTTGACCTCAACCACGTCTTCGTACGACGCAATGTGGAAAAGCTTCTCTCTACCGTGGCTATTGACACGGGTAGACAAACGAATACTGTGTACAGCTTATGGAGAGTGGGATAGTCACTATTGGAACACACAGCTAGAGCTTCCATTACAGAATTCGAATTTGTTACTTTTTTTTTCATGTGTATTTGTCTAAACTGAAGCACCTCTGCCATGAGTTTTTTTGTCATATAGTGTGCCTCGTCAAAAAATGGGGCAATAGACAGACAGTCCTCCAATTTCTCTGCCAAGTTTTCAGAGGCGATATTTATTAGTTGGGAGGGTAGAAGATTATTTAATTTTAAATGTGTTATAAAGGGTGATTCATTTTGGATTTCCACATTAAAAATAATAAAAAAAAACACGTAGAAGTTGAAAAATATAAAAAAAATTATCTGCCCTTTATCATGTAAATGACCGCCGCGGCTCATGTGACATGACGTAATTCGTTTGTTAAAATTTTCGACTACTCTGCGACACAAATCAGGTTCTATGCCGGCTATTTCACGTCTGATCTCCTGTTTCAGCTCTGCAATGGTGTTCGGTTTATTCTTGTATACTCTGCTCTTCAGATATCCCCAAAGGAAAGAAATCTGCGGGAGTTAAATCACACGATCGCGGCGGCCAATTGAAGTCACCGTTACTGAAATAATGCGACCGGGAAACTTGCCGCGCAGTAATTGTATCGTTTCTCCTGCTGTGTGGCAGGTGGCACTGTCCTGTTGAAACCATAAATCTTCGATATCCATATCTTCCAACTGCTCCCAAAGAAAATATGTTATCATGTTCCGATAACGAACGAAATTAACCGTAACAGAGTTCTCCGCATGATCCTCAAAAAAAAAAATGGGCCAATTACGCCTCCGGACCAAAAGGCACACCAAACAGTGACCTTTTGAGGATGCATTTTCGTTTCAACAATCTCTCTTGGATTTTCCAATCCCCAAATACGACAATTGTGCTTATTTACGAAGCCATCAACGTGGAAATGTGCCTCATCGCTAAAGATAATTTTCATTGAAAAATTTACCCCTTGTTCTCTTATCCATTCGGCGGCCGATGTGAAGTTTACGGGATGTTCTCGAAAATTGATTTTTTATATTGATACTTGTAGAATCGCGTATGGAATGGCCGAAAATGACGAAAAAAAAGTGCGGAAACCACGTTTAGCCCCATTTGGGGGCTCCGAAAGGGTGAAAATTGGTGTATTTCAACAGTGTTTTTTGGTGTGTACAAAATAAAATGTGGTGATTATATGTATTCGTTTCACAAAACTAAATGGTTTAAATGTGTTTTTATAAGGATAGGACTTACAGTTTGCTTAAAACTTTCACTTAAATATTACGATTTTTGACAGGTTATGTTATCACCTACTTCCATTGTTATTCATAGATATAGCACAATTGATGCTAAGGGACCATGGTTTTGAATCAAATTTAAGGTTCAATTTCTGTACACCAGGAGGCAGCAGCAATATTTTAAAAAACATTTGATAAAAATCAACGTCTTATAAGCCCGGCATAACAAACACGAGAAATTAGATTGTTGCTCCAATTTCATATTTAATAATTGTTTTTAAATTTATAACGCTGTCAACTAATCTAACAAAAACGAAAAATGAAATCAATGTTCCCATCACATATTCTTTTTTTTTTTTAATTTATAGTGAGCGTTGGTACTTTACTCCTGGAAATGACACCAGGGTGCGCCTATCTCTTGTTCTGGGCAATTGTGAACCAGTTATCACATTCCATTATAGTATTATTGGTATCATTATGTTATATCTATGAATCAACAAAAGAAGTAATTGTCAACAACTTAACCTGCCAAAAATCGTAATCTTTAAGTAGAAGTTTTAAGCAATCCGTAAGTCCTATCTTTATAAAAACACATTTAAACAATTGAGTTTTGTGAAACGAATACATATTATCACCACATTTTATTTTTTTCCGGCTAAAAAACACATTTTAAGTAAACGGATTTCCAACCTTTCGGGGCCCCAAAATGGGGCTAAACGTTGTTTCCGCACTTTTTTTTCGTCATTTTCGGCCATTCCATCCGCGATTCTACAAGTATCAATATAAAAAATCAATTTTCGAGAACATCCCGTAAACTTCACATTAGCCATCGATGTGCTTGGATTTTCGGCCCCGCTTTCGCGAACAATGGCAATATTTTGTTCCGAACGACCTCTACGAGCACGCTGAGGGGTTTTGATGTTAGCTACGGATCCAGTTTGTTCGAATTTTTGGACCACATTCCAAATTGTCCTCTCACAAGGTCGATTTTGCGCACCACAAACTTCACGTAAAGCACGAAATGCACTTTTCCTCGATCGGCCATTTTCATAATATGCTTGGATAATTTTAACACGTTGTTCTTGCGTATATTGCTCCATGACTACTTTTGTTTAACTTTTTAGGTTAGAAATCACACGCTGCCCTTGACAAATACAGTGGCGTGTCATAAATATTTTAGATTGTAATGTGGAAATTCAAATTGATTCACCCTTTATTTTCGCCACAAAACCGTTCCCTCATGTCTGTTGTTACATGGTCCAATATTGGTACAAAAACAGCTATTCTCCAATATGCTATTGGATCGTCGTTTACATCAAAATGTGCCCTGTGACATTGCCTTCCGGCATGGCGAGGTATACACATTTCTACATTGAGCTCTTCCATTGTTGTTCTAGAGTCCTCTATGACACGGGTGAAGTGAACGACTGCATTGGTTCGCATGTCATCATATATTTTAAGAGTTGCCTCTATTCTGATTTTCGCTGTAGCAACATCGATGGTAGGGTTCTGTAAAATCTTGCTCAGAGGGAGTGTTACGCTCATTATTTCACTCAGAGAGAAGCCCCCTGTTCGCGGCAAAAATTCCCCGAACTTTAGAAAATAAATTTGTACGTGACTTTTTGTTATTTTGTAAAATTGTTTGCTTTTGTCGTGAGAGACTGGCTTCATTTTATGACAACCTTAAGAGCCGAAGACCCGAAGACCCGAAAAATAGCAAATAAATGCTTTGTGTAAAATTTCTTATGTGACAATGGGTTTTCGGCTCTACGTGCCCGATGAGGCGCAATAGGCGCTAATCCGTCGCCGAAAAATGTTCGTCGAAGTTATAAAATGCAGGCCAGTCGGAGAGATAATTTATTCTGTTTTTTCCACTTCTATTTCCCTTCTTTGCATGCTCTATGTTCTTCTTTCTTTATCTAAAATTTCTCCCACTTTTCACACCCTTGTGAATTCTCGCCTTCAAAACTAAAAATCGAAGAGTCTTGTTTTGAACAGCAAACGAGTAAGTTCTCTCTTTGAATCGAAAACGTGAAACTTTGTATCTTGCTCATTATTTTAACTTGTTCTTTCACCGGGTATCTTTGCTCAGTTTTCCTAATCTCTACTTTAATCTTTTCTTAACTTAATTCATTTCTTTGTGTTTATTGTTTATTTAAATTATTATGTTAACTTGATATTTGTAAATATTTATGTAAATAATCTGATGCACATTATTTGAGAATATACCCTTTATTACAAATTTTGTGTTTAAGTAATTTTTAAAACCAAATCGCGTAATTCGCGTAATTCGCGTAAACACCCCCCTAAATCCGCCACTGCAATAGCTTAGATAGTGATCGGCTAACCTAACTTATGTAACTGTTTGTTACGTCCGGCTAGTTGTAATATGTGGGGTTGGTCTGAGTAAATTATAAGAGAAACACAAGGAATAAATTTATAGTTAGTAACTAAATTTTTTAAATTAATTTCTAATAACATAAACATCAGAACGAAAATACATGAGCGCCACCTAGAAATAAAGCGTTCTAGGACGGTTAAATAATGTTCAAATCGACGATAGCTCTTAAAATTTCGAACTAACACTCATCTTAAATTGACTGCTCCCGGCTACAAGTTCTTTTTTGATTCTCTATCGTTTGCGGATCCGGATGCGCTGCAGCCTAGATGGCTTATTATACGATAAACTGTAAAGAAAGTTACAATAGCTTAGAGAGTAATCGGCTAAGCTAACTTATGTAACTGTTATTCAATCTAACCTAACTTTTGTAATTGTTATTCAATTTAACCTAACTTCTTCTCTTCTTCTTTCGCATATTTAATGGCCTTGGCACCTAAGCCCTGTTGACCAGTCACAGTATTAATGAAACAAATGTTTGTTTAACCATTTGAATAAATAAATAAATATAGGGGTAGTTATCAAAGGAAAAGGTTATGGGAATGATTGTAGCTATTTTGATAATAATATTATTGGAGTGTCGACAGAATTTAAATTTGGACTAACGCCCTTCCCGAGGGATAGGAAAAGGAAAATACACGTGCAGTTAGCAGGATGAGGTACACTAAAAGGCAATGCAAGGAATAGGAATATGAAAATGGATGTGACTGAAAGGATAGGAGTCTAACCACGTGCTGGCTTTGCGTTTTAATTTTTGCGCAGCGGTCCGACCTGCTCGGGATCTAGACACGGACCTTAACCTAACTTTTATAACTGTTATTCAATTGAACCTAACTCTTCACCATGTGAAATAGCAAGTTAGATTAGGTTAGATACGATAACATGCACCATATTACCATATCCAACTTAAATGTTATCATTGTCAGATAAGATATTATTAAATATCAGGTTGGGTTACATAATTTGTTATCTAACCTAACTGCAATCATTATGTTAAATTTGATATTATTAGATATCATGTTGGGTTAGATATATGCTAAATAATCTAAATTTTTATCTATCTCAATCTGGTTTAAGTTCATGAGTAAAAATATGGTTTTTGCTCCTCATACACAAGGGGAAATTGGGTGGTATGACCCCATTCCGTGTAGATGTATATGTGCAAAATTTGTATGTGATATTTATTAACATTGGAATAAAGAACTGTTATTATTATTATTATTATTATTACATACTCGCGGAATACTGCACTCGCCGCTGCGCGGCTCGTGCCCAACATATCCGCTTATATGTAATATAGTGCATACCACTCTCGTTACGTAAAATACTATTTTCAAATTTAAGTTGGCTACACACTTTAGGAATCGACATATAAAACGTCAGACATATATATATATATATATATATATATATATATATATATTGAATTACCCGCTCTACCCGCATGGGTGTGGGGTTAGACATAATAATTATAATGTATATTTTCAGAGTTGCTAACCTAGAATATTTTCCATGGCACTCTGGAGATTTTTTTAATTGAACATACGATATTATTTAATGTGTGCAAACTATAAAAAGCGTAAGATTATTTTCTCGAATTCAAATATTTTTGAATTGGAATTATTCTTGTTATTTTTTTTTTTTTATAAAAATTAAAATCTTTCAGAAGGAGAGAAGAAAAGTGTTCCCATTAAAACACTCAAAAAGTGGGTTAGGGAACCATACGTGACCATTCAACAAAACCCAATGGAAACCGGAACAAAGAAGCCACGCAAACCGGTGAAAGTGACTTTGAATAAACTTCCTCAAATCAAATCAAATCAAGAATAACCTCGCAGATACCAAACAAGACGAAAACCGTATTAAAAAAAATCTACGGCTCCAGCAAAACTCACTATTTCAGCAAACATCACGGTTTCAATATTTATTAACTGAATTGACGGCTGAAAATAAAAACGGGGAATTGAGTGTGCACGATCCGGCAACGCCGCCTCGTATTTCACACGAGGAAAAAACCTTGTTTACAGGACGGATTTCGGAAATTCAGCGATGTCCGAACGATTTTTCCGGAAGGGTTTCCACGGGGGGTGAGTCTTTGAGAAGTTCCGCGGTCGTTTTGTGGTGGTTTCGTTCAGGGTCACTAACACGGCACCTTCTATCTGTCAACGTTCAACGCCACGGACGAAAATAGAACGGCGAAACGTCAGCGTAGTAAACATTGGATAACAGTTATTCAATTGTTTTGTTGCGATTTTTTTTGCCGAGTTTCGTACACCTGGTTTTCGATTTCGGGATGAAATAAACTGATTAGGTTTACCCGTAAATTTATGAAGCCGTTTGTTTCGGCACCAAAGTTGTGTTTAATTTAATTAATTTAATGACTGTATGAGAACAAAGAACTAGGCAGTTTTATTAACACATCAATTTTGCGGTTCCACGACTATCCAGTCGTAATAATCAATCGTTTCATTTTTCAACCCCTCGTACCACGCATTATTCATATTCACCTCTAGTTTATATGTTACGTAGATACCATGAGGTACAGTATGCTGTCGATATATTTAATCCATCGAAATCAGACTTCATTGCATCACTAAAATCATGTTTACTGTAATTACAATTCTAGCTATGTTTACTGTAATTACAATTCTAGCTCATATTACATTTTGTTTATCGTTTTTTCCACTCTACTCATTTAATTTAGTTTTAAGTTTACTTAGTTGTTTTATGTTATAATTAATATTGTTATTTTTGTATGTTCCTTTGTAATTAGGCTTCGGCCTGTAAGGGAAATAAATATTATTATTATTATCAACGGCCGAGCCCCCCAAAAGAAGTGTAGAATTTTACCTAAAATTAACTTTTAGAGTTAACCCTATAAACTCTAAAAGTTGATTTTAGGTAAAATTCTACACTCCTTTTGAGGCCAGTTGCACCAAACAGTTTGAACTGGTTCAACTCTGCCCACTGAGCAAAAAACAAACAAATAATGTTATATCAACATTGTAGCAACATTAAACGTTGTTTAATTATTGATGAAACATTACTTAAATGGATTTGCTCAGTGGGTCAACCTTAGTTTAAAGTGACATTAGAACAATAGGAACTGTCATCTTGAACTCAAGTTCAGCTTGAACTCGGGTTCAACGGTTTTGGTGCCTTAATGATTTCCACGAATGACTTATTAGAAGTTTCAAATTGAAGGATTACTAAGTTTATTAACATTTTACAGCTCGAAGGACCAATCAAGGTCTTCAGAGACCGAAGGACTGCAGGGAATCGAAGTTTTTTTGCAAGAAAACAACGGATCTCTGAAGGTTTACAGCATGGATAGGAAATTTTGAAAAAATATCGAATTTTGGTTGGTTTTCAGTGCGTTTTTTAACTTCACTTTAAATCAGTGTTTTATACGCGTGGCGCATGAAGTAAAATTTCGAGTTTAGAAAAGCCCCGTGAAAATTTGTCGAGGGTCGCTGGCGCGACCCTCGACAAATTTTCTACGCGGGGCTTTTCTAAACTCGAAATTTTACTTCATGCTTAGTCTGGGAGTGGACAACACTCGTTCTTAGACGTTTCAAATTGAAGGATTACTAAGTTTATTACCATTTTACAAAGGCTACAGCTCGAAGGATCAAGCGTGGTCTTCAGAGGCCGAAGGACTGCAGGGAATCGAAGTTTTCTTACAAGAAAACAACGGATATCTGAAGGTCTACAGCATGGATAGGAAAGAAAGCATCCAATTTTGAGGTTGGGTTGGTTTTAGTGCGTTTTTAACTTCACTTTAAATCAGTGTTTTATACGCGTGGCGCATGAAGTAAAATTTCGAGTTTAGAAAAGCCCCGTGAAAATTTGTCGAGGGTCGCTGGCGCGACCCTCGACAAATTTTCTACGCGGGGCTTTTCTAAACTCGAAATTTTACTTCATGCTTAGTCTGGGAGTGGACAACACTCGTTCTTAGAAGTTTCAAATTGAAGGAATACTGAGTTTATTACCATTTTACAAAGGCTACAGCTCGAAGGACCAAGCGTGGTCTTCAGAGACCGATATGACTTATTCTTTGAAGGTTTAGAACTCTTGTTATTAGACAAACCGGTATTAATAATAGGTGACTTTAATGTGCCTAACTATAATATTCCAAACTCTTCAGATTATAAAGTACATTCCTTAAATAGTTTTACAAACATCTTGAATCTAAATCAAATGAATTCTGTACCCAATTCTAGAAACAGGCTGTTAGATCTCATATTTTCTAATTCAAGTATATTGCATTATGACTTGTGTCGAGAACCCTACCCTTTGGTACCTGAAGATTTACATCATCGATCTCTAGCATGTACTTTTTACATCAATCTTAATAATCTAGATGCTAATTTTCCATCAAGTCATAACCTTCGATACAATTTTCGGCGTGCAAATCTTCTTGGTTTATATAACTATCTTTTTAGAAAACTATACTGATGTGAATCAGGCCGTAGATCACTTCTACGAGATATTATATGATAGTTTTGATAGGTATGTTCCTCGACACAAGCATGCGCAATCCAATAAATTCCTCGCATGGTTCTAAAAAGAATTAATGTACAAGATAAGAACTAAGAATTATTATCACAGTAAATGGAAACGTTTCAAATCACAATATTATCGTTCACAGTTTGAAAGACTCCGGAACATTACTAAGAATGAAATAAAAAAAGAATATAATATATACATTTTTAATACTGAAAGAAATTTAACCAATAATCCCAATGAGTTCTGGAAATTTGTTCACGACAAAAGAAATGTATCTAGAATTCCTGGTGAACTATATTCAGGTGAACATCATTATGACAAACCCCATGACATTGTGAATGCATTTGCCGAGCATTTTTCGAGTGTTTATTTGCCTGAAACAAACGAGGTATTTGTAGAAAAATCAAACAACCGTGAAGTCCTTAATGTTACTAGCATAGCAGAACATCAGGTTATGCAAAGCATACACAAACTAAATAATTCTACCTCATACGGTGCTGATAATATTCCTACCTTTTTAATTAAGGATTGTAAACATTTGTTTGTTCGTCCGCTAACAAAAATATTTAATTAAGCGAAATCTTCGTGTGAATATCCTACTAAGTAGACGCATGCAAATGTTTGCCCAGTTTTTAAGAAAGGGGATTGTCATGATATTAATAACTACCGACCAATTTTAATATTGTCGAATTTTTCTAAAATATTTGAACAAATTATTTTTACTATCATTAACTCTCATATAAAAGTTTACCTATCACCAAATCTGCATGGATTTACACCTGGCCGTTCAACAACTACTAATTTAGTATCAATTACCCAATACATATCAGATTCACTTGATAACTGTGGATAATCCGGTGTCATATATACTGATTTCTTCCGTGCTTTTGATACGTTGGACCACAGTATATTATTGCAAAAATTGTCTCTATTCGGACTATCGTATAAATGTATTATTTAATTTCCTCATATCTACATAATAGACAAAATACTGTTTATTACAATGGCTTCTCTTCTTTTACATTTACATCTAGTTCAGGTGTTCCACAAGGTTCAAACCTTGGTCCATTGTTGTTTAATTTGTACATTGATGATCTAATTGCATCAATTACATGCCCAGTCTTAGAATATGCAGATGATTTGAAAATATATTCACATGCTAACACTAATTTAGATTCTTTCAATTTGCAAAACAATCTTGATATAATTGATAACTGGTGCACATTTAATAAACTTAAACTATACTCTACTAAATGTTATGTAGTTTCATACAGTCGCAAAACTTCAACAATTGTTAGTAACTATAACATTCAAGGCACAATAATTGAAAGAAAACTTGAAATTTTGGACCTCGGTGTACTTTTCGATTCTGAGTTGAGATTTTCTAGACATATTAATAATATAACATCGTCCGCACTAAAAATGGGTTTTATAATGCGGATATCTAAACAATTCAATAATATAAATGCCATAGTATCGCTTTACTATGCGTTTGTTAGATCAAAATTAGAGTATTGTATGTTGGTCTGGTATCCGCATTATATGAATCTCTCACTGATGGTAGAAAAAGTACAGAGAAAGTTTTTGAAATATTTATCTTTTAAAAAGAATGATACATATCCAGATCGAAATACTGACTATAATTCTTTACTTACTGAACATAGTTTTGTTTCACTTGTTGATCGTAGGAATGAATATAGTGCTAATTTTATTAAAAAAGTGATTGACAACTCCATTGACTGTATGTATTAGGTTTTCCAATAGGGATGATAAGATTTTGAAGTGACGTTTCGGCCATATGTAATATGTCATGATCTGTCATTTATTTTTCATTGTATTCAGTAGTGTTTACAATTTCATCATGGAGAGATATACGCAAGAACAACGTTTACAAATTATTCAGTTTTATTATCAAAATAATCGTTCTCCAATTGCAACTTTTCGTGCGCTTTTGCCATTTTATGGTCGTAATAATCGTCCAAGTGTGCTCGCTATTCGTCGAATTGTTGAAAATTGTGAGCGTACATTTTCTTTACATAATGTTAAAGTACCAATAAGACAAAGAACCGCTCGAAGTAATGCAAATATTGCTGCCGTTCAGGCAAGTGTTGCTGAAGACCGCAATTTGTCGATTCCAAGACGTTCTCAACAATTGGGACTGTCCAAACCACAACCTGGCGGATTTTGAAAAAGGATTTGGGTTTGCATCCGTATAAAATTGTTCTCACTCAAGAACTGAAGCCATTGGACCACCGTAAACGTCGTGAATTTGCTGATTGTGCCTTGGAACAACTTGAAAACGATAACGATTTTTTTAAGAAAATCATCTTCTCCGATGAGGCTCACTTTCATCTGAGTGGTGCGGTAAATAAACAAAACTGTCGATTCTGGTGCGAAGAAAATCCACAAATTATTCAAGAAAAACCATTACATTCACCTAAATTGACAGTTTGGTGTAGTTTTTGGTCTGGTGGAATCATGGGACCGTACTTCTTTCGAAATGAAGATGGTAACACCGTTACTGTCAATGGAGAGCGGTATAGATCGATGATAACCATCTTTTTATGGCCGAAATTGGAAGAAGTTGATCTTGACAACATTTGGTTCCAACAAGACGGGGCTACGTGCCACACAGCAAATGCAACAATTGAATTATTGCGAGAAAAGTTTGGAGATTCGATTAATTCAAGAAATTGTGATATTGAATGGCCTCCAAGAAGTTGTGATTTAACACCATTAGACTATTTCTTGTGGGGTTATTTGAAGTCATTGGTCTTTCGAAATAAACCAGACTCTCTTCAAGCTTTACAAGTCAATACTGAACGTGCCATTCATGACATACGACTTGATTTAGTGGAAAAAGTGCTCGAAAATTGGGTTCATCGAATTCGTTCCTGCAGAAGAAGTCGTGGAGGCCATTTGAATGACGTTTTATTTAGAACTTAATTGTATCGATTGTACTTCACATTAAATAAAAAACATTTGAATTTCCTCAACAATAATTGTGTGTTTTTTTTAAAGAAATCATATCACTCTTATTGGAAAGCCCTTTATCTACTTTCAAAAATAAATTTTTATGTACCTAGAACTGCCTAGCGCTATACTAACACCTTTGTACAGGGCTTTCATTAATTCCCGAACCCCACGTGACTAAATTTAAAATTGCCGCGTAAATTATTGTATTTGTACGTTGGAAGCTTTGAAAAAAGTAACCAAACGTTACTAAAGTCAAATTTGACATAAACGTTTATGCGCGGTGCATCGTTAAACCAACCTTTGAGATCTTACAAGATTCGCCCGGAATTTTCAGGTAAGCAAAAATTGTTTAATTATTCTGAAACATTGAGTTTTATTTCTATTTATTTTGCAGAGTCAATTTGCTAGGATAAGCAAATACTGCGAAAATGGTATTTACAACGAAAAAATTAATAAAAATTAGTTACATTTTTGAAGATGAGCCTACTATTTAATCATTTTAAATATAATATTTTCAGTCGTCATAAAAATACGCCGGCGAATAAATATTTTTAAATCTAGGGAATTTTTGTGTGAGCCATACCTCCTTGTACATTTGGTTGCCTATTATTTTTGGTCACGTGGGGTTCGGGAATTAATGAAAGCCCGGTATTACCCGTATGCAAAACAAATGTTCTAGTTAAAGCGCCTTTAACACATATGTGTCGTAAAGCGATGCAGGGAATCGAAGTTTTTTTACAAGAAAACAACGGATATCTGAAGGTTTACAGCATGGATAGGAAAGAAAGCATCCAATTTTGAAGTTGGGTTGGTTTTCAGTGCGTTTTTAACTTCACTTTAAATCAGTGTTTTATACGCGTGGCGCATGAAGTAAAATTTCGAGTTTAGAAAAGCCCCGTGAAAATTTGTCGAGGGTCGCTGGCGCGACCCTCGACAAATTTTCTACGCGGGGCCTTTTCTTAGATAAAAACAAAGGCACTGAATAGACTGTCAGCGACATTTCACGGCCCACTTTGTAATGTTTTATCCTAGTTTCAACGTAAATATCAACTTCTTATACAGCATTATAAGGGGAATTTAGAGACGAACATGACAAGTTAGAAAAAAGTTGGGGTTGCAATTTAAAATAAGAAAAATTATATCACTTCCGGCAAAACCGGTAGTAATATTCCTAATTAATACTATGCTAAAATTAAGCTATAATTAAATTATACATACGTCCCAAAACTCAAATGTCTACCATTTATATTGCCTGAGTAATTGCGTAGGCATGGCCACCCGGTATTAAATGAATTAAGAAAAAATAAGCATAATGATCTCCATTGTAAATGTCAAACATTTGATTTTCAAGGAAAGTGTAGCTAGTTTGTTTTGACAGTTTAAGCGAAATGTTTTAGATAAGATTTGTGTAAGAGTCAAATTAGAAATAAAGTTACTTTGTTATCATAAGTACAATTTGAAATTAATAATTTATAACAAAAACACGACTAGACTATAATTTTCTCAATTATAATCTTTTAAGATTCATTCTTACCGTCAAAAGAAACTAGTAGAAAGTCTCAACTGTCAAATCAAATTAATTACTGATGTAAAAACAAATGACAACTAAACGCTGCAACTGTCAGAATAAACGAATATTCGTTTGTTCAGACAGTTGCAGCGTCAAGTTGTCATTTGTTTGGCGCGACCCTCGACAAATTTTCTACGCGGGGCTTTTCTAAACTCGAAATTTTACTTCATGCTTAGTCTGGGAGTGGACAACACTCGTTCTTAAAGTTTCAAATTGAAGGATTAATAAGTTTATTACCATTTTACAAAGGCTACAGCTCGAAGGACCAAGCGTGGTCTTCAGAGGCCGAAGGACTGCAGGGAATCGACGTTTTTTTACAAGAAAACAACGGATATCTGAAGGTCTACAGCATGGATAGGAAAGAAAGCATCCAATTTTGAAGTTGGTTTGGTTTTCAGTGCGTTTTTAACTTCACTTTAAATCAGTGTTTTATACGCGTGGCGCATGAAGTAAAATTTCGAGTTTAGAAAAGCCCCGTGAAAATTTGTCGAGGGTCGCTGACGCGACCCTCGACAAATTTTCTACGCGGGGCTTTTCTAAACTCGAAATTTTACTTCATGCTTGGTCTGGGAGTGGACAACACTCGTTCTTAGAAGTTTCAAATTGAAGGATTACTAAGTTTATTACCATTTTAGAAAGGCTACAGCTCGAAGGACCAAGCGTGGTCTTCAGAGGCCGAAGGACTGTAGGGAATCGAAGTTTTTTTACAAGAAAACAACGAATATCTGAAGGTTTACAGCATGGATAGGAAAGAAAGCATCCGATTTTGAAGTTGGGTTGGTTTTAGTGCGTTTTTAACTTTACTTTAAATCAGTGTTTTATACGCGTGGCGCATGAAGTAAAATTTCGAGTTTAGAAAAGCCCCGTGAAAATTTGTCGAGGGTCGCTGGCGCGACCCTCGACAAATTTTCTACGCGGGGCTTTTCTAAACTCGAAATTTTACTTCATGCTTAGTCTGGGAGTGGACAACACTCGTTCTTAGAATTTCAAATTGAAGGATTACTAAGTTTATTACCATTTTACAAAGGCTACAGCTCGAAGGAACAATCATGGTCTTTAGAGACCAAAGGACTGCAGGGAATCGAAGTTTTTTTACAAGAAAACAACGAATATCTGAAGGTTTACAGCATGGATAGGAAAGAAAGCATCCAATTTTGAAGTTGGGTTGGTTTTCAGTGCGTTTTTAACTTCACTTTAAATCAGTGTTTTATACGCGTGGCGCATGAAGTAAAATTTCGAGTTTAGAAAAGCCCCGTGAAAATTTGTCGAGGGTCGCTGGCGCGACCCTCGACAAATTTTCTACGCGGGGCTTTTCTAAACTCGAAATTTTACTTCATGCTTAGTCTGGGAGTGGAAGTACTCGTTCTAAACTTCATATTGCACGTTTTCATACAAAAACGACAAATGCCTTACATTTACAACGTATACATTATGTACAGGGTGTCCCATTTTACATTATTTTCTTGAATATCTTATTTATTTATTTAACCCAACAGCTAAGAAGGCCAATTACAGGATAACTTAAAAATTAATTCATAACATGTAAGTGAAGTGACATCAGATAATTAATATAATAGCTTTAACATAAATCAGTGTGTGATATACACATGAAGACAATTGCTATATTTGACAAATTAAATATTTAAGTACAACACGAAAAGGAAACTACAATACATATCGAAAATACAATATGATGAGAGAGAAAATATTGTTATTCGCGCGATATATCTTTATTAAATTGAAATTATTGCTATACAGAAATAAATAGAGAAAATCGTAAACATTTATATATACATACATACACCCACGCGGATATATTTTTGCGCACCTATGCATAATATTAATTTATTACACATATAATTACTTATATATGAAAAAAGAAAACTATTGTAACTGTGATCTCAGTACAGCTTCGCTGACATTAAACATGTCCAGGTCCTGATGAGTACAATATGTGTTAACAGTATTACACATTGATAATATTGGCGAGTTTAAATGACGATGGCTATTCGCTGAGGGAACATAGAAGGTTAATTTTTGTCTGCCATTTAAACGGGGAATGTAAAAGTTGAATTGAGAGAGCAAATACGGATCATTTATTTTGTGATAGATTAACTTGTACACAAATATAATTTGCGACAAGATTGTTCTATATTGAAGTGAAGCGATTCCAAACTCACTTTCGAGTACATTTAACGGATAAATTGATGAAACACTTGTATCTTTTCTTCACTTGTTTATTTGGAGTACCAAATGCACATTTCGATCACGATGTGATCATTATCAATGGTTGACAAATACAAACTTAAAAGCTAAAATGCGCTTAATATATACCTGCGGATTAGGAGGAGTAATTACGCAATGATGCGCGGGGGTTTATGGAATTTTTCACGCAACTCAACAACAATTAAGTATTTAAATATGGCTTCTTGGTCAACCGAGTTGAACAAACATTTCCAAACTAAAACTAAAATTAAACTTATTAGTGCAGACATCAACTTTCTAAAACAGTGCATTATAAATACAGTTTTCCCAAAGTTCACCGAAAAAAAAATGTGCAACCATAACAAGAATATCACAAAATTAATCACAAGTTTTAAAATAAAGTGGCTTAAGTATGAAATGGGTATATTATACAGAAAAAGGGCGGATTTGGAAATAACAGCCTACGAACAACACCTTTTTCTAAGTAAAAATCTACCAGTTAATTCATGGGACGATTTTTAAAAGAAAATGCACACAGTTATTAACAAGAAAATCGTTATTAAATCCAGAACTTTGCATAGAAAGTTAAAACACCTGTTATCCCAAAAACCACAAGGAAGAAGCCTACCCTCACCTTTACTAGCACAAAAACTTGTGATAAACAAAACGGATATCACCTTTTCAAATAACGAAGAAGAAGTTCTACAGAAAGGTCTAAAACACGTTTTCCCGCCAAAACAAATTCCATTAGAAGATATCCTCAACGACTTGGACACCGCAGCCAGCAAGCTCCCACCATCAGAAGCAGCATGTTTTACCACCGAGGCCCAGAAAACTGTACAGAAAATACGAGAAAACAGGAAGCAGAAAACGGACTACAAAACATCTACCAATTCCAACATCATAAAAGAACTCAAGAAAAAGGATTGCTTTTATTTAAAAGCAGACAAAGGCAATAGTGTGGTTGTGAAAAAAGATGATTATTCCGCGAGTGTCAACGAGTTACTTAATACAGGCCCATATACAGTTACAACAAAAAAAACCATTAAATTCATATATTCGAAAAATTAGCACGGCATTAAAGGAATCAACAGGTATAATTGATAAAAAACAGATTTACAAATTGAAAGTAAGTAATCCCAAACTTCCACGCATATACTGCCTACCGAAAGTCCATAAGCCGGGGAATAACTATCGACCGATAGTGTCAAATGTTAATTCCCCGACTTACAAGGTAGCTAAATGGCTAGTTAGACAATTTGAAACCTTACAACTTGATAACAACTTTTTAATAAAAAACTCAATCGAGTTAACCGACAGATTAAAACAGATAAATGTTCCTCCTAATCATAAATTAATTTCATTTGACGTCGAGTCCCTTTTTCCAAGCATTCCCATAACAGATACATTAAATATTCTTGAAAAATTACTAATAAAAAACAATATTCCAGATGAACAAACTAAACAATACCTTTCACTAACGAAACTCGTTATGCAATGTAATACATTCGAATTTAATAACAAATTCTATAAACCATCTTTTGGCACCGCAATGGGCAATCCTTTATCCCCCTTCCTTGCTAACATTTTCCTTAATTTCTTTGAAAATCATGCTAAAAGAACAATAAATAATTTTCCCGACTTCTGGTTCCGCTATGTCGATGACATTTTCTCAATCGTACCTAACAACTTCGACATAGATACCTTTATTAATTCTTTAAATAGTTTATATAATAGTATTAATTTTACATACGAATCAGAAGTTAATAATTCTCTCCCTTTCTTAGATATTTTAATTACAAGAAATAATAGTAAACTAGGGTTCGATATCTACAGAAAAACTACACATACATAATTATATGCATTCAGAGTCATTTACACCTACAAAATATAAAATGGCAGCGTTTAATAGCATGCTTTTCAGAGCAATTAAACTCCCCCTCTCTCCTTCAAACCGAAAAAAGGAACTCGACTTCATACGTTCAACTTAAAGTACAACATTAACACCATCAATAAATTAATTAATAGACATTTATTTAAACAAAAAATTACCTGTTCTACCCGGTTAACTAACTTAAACAGCAAAGAGACCACATACGCTAGGATAATTTATGTACCTGATTCAGAAACCCGATTTGATAAACTATTTAAAAAATTCAAAATTACACCTGCTTACTACGTCAACATAAATTTAAAGTCACTATTGGGTAACACCTTTGATGCAGTAGACGACTTGGAAAAACAGGGAATCTACTCCATCAAATGTTGTAACTGCAGTCAAATTTATGTAGGCCAAACTAAAAGAAATGTCATTACGAGATACAAAGAACATACATCACATATCAAATACAACAACCCTACAAAATCTGCAGTTGCCCATCACTCTATTGAAACAGGTCATAAATTCTCCCTCAACAACACCAAGCTATTAAAATTCTCCACAAATTATCACTTAAACCTGTACGAAGCTTTTTACATGAAAAAACATAACGCTGATCTGCTAAATTTTGATTTGAGCCCACTAGACAACCCATTACTTAAACTCGTTCCGTTGTAATAATTTTTGTATTTTTCTTGTTATATGTTTTCATGTTTTTATGTATATTGTAACTGTGTATTTTTGTTATTTTTCTATTTTATATTATTTGTTCCAATTACACTTAAAATAGATTTAAGATGTCGGCCTAATTGTCGGTTTTCCTTAATTCCATAAACCCCCGCGCATCATTACGTAATTACTCCTCCTAATCCGCAGGTATATATTAAGCGCATTTTAGCTTTTAAGTTTGTATTTGTCAACCATTGATAATGATCACATCGTGATCGAAATGTGCATTTGGTACTCCAAATAAACAAGTGAAGAAAAGATACAAGTGTTTCATTAATTTAAAACCATCTTCACGCAACTCAACAACAATTAAGTATTTAACGGATAACCCTGCACAGGATAGACTTGGTGTTTTCTGAAGTACAAATAGTTCAGGAATTTTCTCTGAACCTTGTCGATTTCCAGTGCGTATACTTTGTACATAGGGCTTCAAACTATTGAACAATACTCTAGCCTACTGCGTATATACGCGTAAAAGAAATTAATAATAGGTTCCAGACTATTCAAAATTTTTGTATTTCTAATTATGAAACCCAATAGCTTGTAGGATTTGCTGGTAATCATTTTTATGTGATCGTTAAATGTAAGCTTGCTGTCAAACAAGACGCCTAAATCCTTAAAAGATTGAACGCGATTTATCAGCGTGTTATTAACTGAGTAAGGAAATTCTCTGATGGTTTGTTTTCTGTTGAAGGTAATTACTTTGCATTTAGCTATGTTCAGTTGTAATCCATTGTTGTGGCACTAATCAAGAAAGTTATTTAAGTCATTTTGCAGTGCTGAGCAGTCATTAGGTACATCAATGGCTCTAAACATTTTTAAATCGTCAGCATACATTAGACATCGAGATCCACTATTACTATTTGCAGCGTCATTGAAAAATAATAAAAATAACAATGGGCCCAGGTTTGATCCTTGCGGGACACCACTATTTGATACATATGTATAAGATCGATGGCCTTTGTACTCCACATAATTTGTTCGATCTGACAAATAGCATGTTATCAGTTTTATTAAAGAATCACTTATTCCAAACATGTGCAGTTTCTTTATTAGCAAATTATGTTGTACTGTATCGAAGGCCTTCGATAGATCGGTATAGATGACGTCCATTTGGCAGCGTCTATCCAAGGTCTCAGACACAATATTGGTAAAAGTACAGAGATTTGTGGTAGTTGATTTTCCACTCATAAATCCATGCTGGTTTAGTGATAAATATTGAGCAACGTGAGCATATAATACTTTGTACAACATAATCTCAAATATTTGAGCAAACTTGCTAATTAGCAAAATAGGCCTGTAATTATGGATATCAACACTTTTGTTTTTGTGAATTGGTATAACCTTTGATGTTTTCCAAATAGTTGGAAATATATTATATTTGAGCATCATATTGTATATGTGAAGTAAGGGTGTTGCTAATGCATATCTGCAATCTGTGACGACCATGGCTGGTATATTATCGGGATCCATTGTTAGATTTTGTTTTAGTGACTTAGCAGCTGAAGCAAACTCATCTAGACTAAAACTTTTAATATTTATTAAGAGCGTTTGTGAGAAAATGTTATTTGTATTGTTCATGTTTTTAGAATTACTGATTGTACGATATACAGAGGAAAAATAGTCTGCAAATCCATTTGTTATGTCCTGTGGTTGATCGAGTTCGACATCGTCTTTTTTCATATATCCGGGAATTCTTGACCTACCTTTACGAGCATTAATAAACGACCACATTTTTGCGGGATTTTGTTTAATGTCCTCTTCAACAGTGTTGATATAGTTGTTAAAGTCATGTTTAATATTATTTTTCACAAGCTTTCTATATGCAAAGTATTGACGTGTATTGAAAATATTTTTACGCTTTCTCCGAACTGTATAGTAGTGTTGTTTGCGTTTGATATTTCGTATTGTTAAGCTTGAGTACCAGGACGGAAAATTCGGTATTTTCATGGGCACACATAAGGTTATAAAATTGTTTAGTATTTTGTAAAATGCTTCACATGCCTCATTGGGGTCTTCTAGCACGATAACTGGTTCCCAATGTGTTTCTGATATCAGTTTATACAGCATTAAAAAGTTTGTTTTCCTAAAATTGTAGACAGGTTTATTTGACTTAAATTTTTTGATATGGATGCCACAGGATATTGCACATGAAATATTTAACGATGGATGGTAGTTATCTTCCGAAACAAGGGGAAGATCACTGCGTTCTATCAAGCATTCGACATTTTTAGAGGATATAACACGATCTAGTATTCCGTTGATACTATTTCTACATGCATTCGATTGTTTTGCGCCATGAAAATCAATGAAATTTAAGAGTGACAACGATTTCTTATTTGTATCATCAGGATATCCCGGTAAGTTGAAGTCGCCGGCAAATATATATTCACCTTCGAAGAGAGATTGCGATTCTAGGACAGATAATAAAATATCGTATGATGTAAGTGGTGTTTGGGGCGGTATATAAATAGCAATTATGTTCAGATAAACATTCAACACACATGCACGTACACACAATATATCAATATTCAAATCCGTTGTTACACTTATGTTTATTTCAGAGACTTTAAAGTATTCCCTGGTAGCAATTAAAACACCGCCACCTCGACCGTGCGATATATCTTTGCGAAAAACATTGAAATGTGAAGGGAATAATTCTGCATTCAATAAGGAATCATTTCCCCACGTTTCGGTTAGTATAATTATGTCTAAATTATCGGAAGCCAAAATATTGTGGTAAAATGTAAAAGTCTTGGTATTAAGCCCGCGGACATTTTGGTTGTAAGTATTTACATTTGGACGCTGGGTTGTAATACGTTTTTTCCTGCGATTATACGGGGTAGGCCATTGTCGTATTTCAAAGACACGTTATCTCCGGAGCTCTTACGTGATCTAAAATCTGCTAGAATTGTTTTCCGTTCTTCGCTTTCGCTTGGAGTCAGATCCCTGTTGATGTAGATGTTAGAATATTCGTTGAATAGCTTTAACTTCTTGCCGTTGTGTAGAGTATCCTGAGCAATGAACGCTGAATCAAATACTACCTTGAGCAGCCTTGGTTTGGGGCCATTTCTTTGGACCCCAAGACGAAAAGTTTTAATGCGGTTTTTAGATAAAGGAGTAGTATTGATTTTGTTTATAATATTCAGTGCAGTTTGTGTATCTTCTTCCTTTGTGGAGCCTTCGGGTATATTAGTCATAATCTCTGCGTTTTTGTTCTCTTATTTCAAACAAAACTTCGTCTATTATTTTCGAATCTGATTGAGCAGGTTATTTCATTTGTGCAATATCGCGTTGGAGTTTGATCACCATATCCTTAAGCGCGAGAATGTGATCTATTAGATCCGATGTACAGCACCCGCGCATGTTCATTTAATATTCTTGGCGGATCGTAAGAATTTTGTTTCGGTATTATTTAATTTCGCACAAGCTGTGCTATATGTGCTTCTACACACATAACATTTGATGCAATTGTTGTCGGTTAACGTAGCTGAACAACATTTACATTCCATCGCGTATTGAATAAATGTAAGATGGTTGTATTGGATAATAGGTGATTGGGTTTTGATAGGGATTTGAACGAGGATACAATACTTCACGCCAACCGCGCCCGTGGTGGCGGCTAATAATTACACAAACAAGACTAGGCGACGGGGGGGAAACACACCAGAGAACGAAGGAATTTTGTTAATACGATAAAGAAATTAGTTTGCAGATGATGTTGGTTTTGATTAGTATAATATTTAATTATATCTGATGCGAAGTACGCCTATGGATGTGAATATAAACACCTGCGATGAGATGTAGTGCGAGGTGCCAATAAAAAAAAGTAAATACAAAAACGCCAATAAAAACAATGCCTCGAGTTACGTATCTCTCTCAATGCATTCCTTATGATAGATATATATGCTTATTCTATTAAATGTTATCTTTGCATTATTCGCATTTACTCTTATATATAATCTAATGCATGCTATTGTAGTCAGTTCCTGATAGTTCCTGATAGAGTTCCAGCCGGTAATTAGTATTCGCGCGTATTGTTGTTGTAATTCAGTACTTATGTGTAATAAAAAATATATAATTAAATAAAACGTTTTTTAAAAAACCAACCGCTTGGTCGAAAAACGTAAATCTCGTCCTCGCCTTCTCCTCTTTAACGTCAGCGTTTACTTGGGAAGATGCGATAGAATTTTAATATCACGCTTACCGCTACTAGACTGACTATACCAATTCTACACCCCCACACATTGACTAACTGTTCACTATTTAATTCACTTTAAAATTAAATCTAACATGTATATCACTGAGGATTCACTAATTTTTCGGAGCTCACACCGACACCGACACCGACGAATGCAATAATCTCTTGAAATCTTGAAATTAAAGCATTTTACCGAAAAGTATGCCGAATCATAATCGTCGTGGTTTTGAGGGGGAAATCGGATTTTGGCAAAATGGCCCCCCTAGCCCCACAGGGGGGCCGGGAGGGGGGTCAACTTGAAAATTTTAAATGGTAGGGGTTCCCATTTAAAATTTTCAAGTGGACTCCCCTTTGTTATTGCAGATTCTACAAGAGCGTTAAAAAATACGTAAGGGATTTTGATAAAATGCCCCCCCTAGCCCCCCAGGGGAGGCCGGTAGGGGGGTCAACTTGAACATTTTAAATGGTAGGGGTTGCCATTTAAAATTTTCAAGTTGACCCCCCTTTGTTATTGCAGATTCTGAAAGAGCGTTAAGAGATATGTAGGGTTTGTGCGGATACTTTTTTTTTAAATTTCCAACAGGTGGCACTGTAATCGTGAATGTATGATTTTTCTGTAAAATGTTCGTGAATTAATGTTGTCTCAATAACTTTATAAAAAATAATATTTGATGTTTCGTAATGTTATGAAGTCGCAAAAAGAAAAAAAAATGAAAATGTTGTTACAATGTTGATAAAACGACATTTGTTTGTTTTTTGCTCAGTGGGCCAATAAAAAAAAACCTACAGAGTGCCATGAAAAATATTGTGGTTTGGCAACTCTGAAATTATATATTATAAATATTATGTCTGACGTTTGATATGTCAGTTCCTAAAGAGTTGGCTACACGCTAAATTAGAAAAAAAAATTAAATCATATATGGCACTCTAGAGGTTTTATTGTATTGAACATACGATACAAATTAAAAATTTAAACATACAGGGATTTGTGCATACGCTTTTTTTAAAAGAGTTTAACCCTTTCATCCCCGACGGTGGCCAACACTAATAGCAAAAGATGCTAAATAAAGATTTGTAATGTTTGTAATATTTTATTATTTACAATTATATATACATGTCAAAGTGTACATTAATATAGACAGTCTGGATTGTGTGGTTGTTGGTTTGCTCGGCTGGGGGTGTGGTGATGCTGTCCAGGTATGGCTGTTTGGCGAGCCGCTTGGAAGTGGTGAACGCTTACGTCGTGGTCTCGTGAAGGTGCGAGTAGCTGGTATGATTCAGACTTCTTCGTCGGATAGAGTTCGGGTGAGGTAATCTCGGTCAAAGCTCTAGCAAAGTCGTGTTCAAGGTGGTACGAATAACTTCTTCGTCGGATAGAGTTCGGGTGAGGTAATCTCTTCGAAGCTCTAGCAGAAGTCGTGTTCAAGGTTCGGGTGAGGTGATCTCTTTCGAAGCCATGAGCGTACTGATTTCCTTTTTTTTTTTGGGGGGAGAGAGGAGGAGAAAATCCTGATGGATACCTTCTATTATCCTGCCCACGGATGGGAGGGATAACAGTAGGTTATGTCAGACTCTTACTAACTAAAACCCCCTCTTGTACGTCAAGTCCAATAAAGAACTTTTTATACTTTATAGGAAGAAGTAGTAAAAATGGCTTTGTAGAAATTGACTGGTGTGAGTACTATAGCAGTATTCATATATTAGTTTCGGGTGGATGGGGTAGGATTTAGGAAGGAAGCGGTTTAAAGTTTCACTACTTTAAACTGTTTTCCTAAAAATTAAGTGACAACGTCTAGGTGGAGTGGACGTTTTTTCCTGGTTCGGAAGTTTTCAGGTACACCTAAGTGGTCCTGGAGGAGGGAGACGTCGAATTTGGAGCAGTTTTTAATCGCCAAATCGCGAATGAAAACCTGGAGTTTTGGCACTTTCGTTTCGCTTCGAAGTTGGACATTACTGATAAACCACGGAGCGCCTACGATCCGGCGGATCATGACGCTCTGCGTGGCTTCCAGTTTGTTCATCTGCGTTTGAGAGATATGGATCCACGAGGGACATCCGTAAGTCAATTTTGACCTGATGATAGCTTTGTAAATGTGAATTTTACTAGCTAGGAAGAGAGTGCTATTTGTAAGCAGAAGTGACTTTAGTTGCCCGAAGACGCATTTTGCTTTTCTGATTGCAGAATTAACATGATTTGTCCAGTTTAGGTGTCTATCCATTTGTAAACCGAGGTATCTCGTATCGTTTACCCATGGAATATGTGTGCCTCTGAAGGTGAGGTTATCTTGGGGGGTGTTTCTGGTTTGAGTGAAGTAGATAGCCTGGCTTTTCAAATGTTCAGGCTTTTCTAAACTCAAATTATCTTAGCTGCTAAAAATAAATATTTGCTAAATTATATTTTATATTAATTCATTAACATTTTTTGTTTGTTTTTAAATTTTAGCTAAATTGTTTAAGATATTTCAAATTACAATATCAAACAAAACATTTTATTACAATAAAACTGTGTGTGCATAAATACAGGGATTTTTTCTATCAGGTATACATAAGTATACACTGTATTTTTTTTTTGACGTTCGTTGTGTTTTGTTCAAGATTTTAATTTGAATTTTTAAACGAGGGTTTTCCACTCCCAGACTAAGCATGAAGTAAAATTTCGAGTTTAGAAAAGCCTGAAAATTTGGATTGGCCGCGTAGCGAAGCGGAGCGGCCAATCCAAATTAGGCTTTTCTAAACTCGAAATTTTACTTCATGCGCCACGCGTATAAAACACTGAAATATCGTAAAGTTTAAAATATACGGCTTTAGCAATCTAATATAGACATGTGGATAAAACGTGAGTCAAATTCTGCGCTGACAAAATTGTTTAAAGCAGTGATTATAGGCAACCTAATAACTCTAACGTATATTAGGTTGCTTATAACCGTTATTGTAAGTGTGTGTTTTTTGAACTTCACTGTAAATCAGTGTTTTAAAGCGTGGCGCATGAAGTAAAATTTCGAGTTTAGAAAAGCCTAATTTGGATTGGCCGCTCCGCTTCGCTACGCGGCCAATCCAAATTCTTAGGCTTTTCTAAACTCGAAATTTTACTTCATGCTTAGTCTGGGAGTGGAAAACACTCGTTTAAAGCCTTAAATTAACCGCATTAAAACAACGATTTCCCACAACTTTTAAAAACGCTGTAATTATCGGGATATGTACACAAAAGAAAATTCCGGCGGATCATGACGCTCTGCGTGGCTTCCAGTTTGTTCATCTGGGTTTGAGAGATATGGATCCACGAGGGACATCCGTAAGTCAGTTTTGACCTGATGATAGCTTTGTAAATGTGAATTTTACTAGCTAGGAAGAGAGTGCTATTTGTAAGCAGAAGTGACTTTAGTTGCCCGAAGGCGCATTTTGCTTTTCTGATTGCAGAGTTAACGTGATTTGTCCAGTTTAGGTGTCTATCCATTTGTAAACCAAGGTATCTCACTTCGTTTACCCATGGATTTTGTGTGCCTCTGAAGGTGAGGTTATCTTGGAGGGTGTTTCTGGTTTGAGTAAAGTAGATAGCCTGGCTTTTCTCTGGGTTAATAGAGATACACCATTCATCTGTCCACTCTTCCAGTTCATTGAGTGCGGCCTGGATTTTAGAAATACTGTGTGGGATATTTTTACCACGGTACAGATAAGCGGTGTCATCTGCATACTGGGTCGTTAAGATATTATTCGGAGTTGAGAGGTCATGTACAAAGATGTTAAACAGGAGTGGGGAAAGTACTGACCCCTGGGGGACACCGGCGGTCATTTCGCGCGGTTGAATTTTCGAAGCGAACCGAAAAAGTGCGTTTTCGTATGAATTCTGCGATTATTTTTACCAAATAAGACGGGTAGTTAAGTATCATGAGTTTATACAGCAGTCCCTCGTGCCACACTCGATCGAACGCCTTCGCGACGTCGAGGAAAACAGCGAGAGTGCTATTTTTTCTATTAAAACCGCTGGTTATGAAGTCGCTGGTTCTAATAAGCTGGTGGTTACAGGAG
The DNA here is from genome assembly GCA_932526585.2 of Philonthus cognatus. Taxonomy (NCBI): domain Eukaryota; kingdom Metazoa; phylum Arthropoda; class Insecta; order Coleoptera; family Staphylinidae; genus Philonthus; species Philonthus cognatus. The sequence goes on along the minus strand of OW052252.1, from coordinate 9,663,143 downwards.
AGGCCTTTAATAAAACCGTGCTGAGTGCGCGGTAGTATTTTGTGGTCGTCTGTCCATTCAGTCAGGCGAGAATGCAGAATTTTTCGTAAAGTTTTCCTAACGTACACAGCAGTGAAATTGGCCGGTGGTTTTGCGGGAATTTGTGGTCCTTAAAAGGTTTCGGAATAAGTATCACTACTGCGTGTTTCCACGTTTGTGGAAAATAACCTGTTCTTAGACAGGCATTGATTATATTTGTTAGGAAAACTACTCCGATCTGATTTCCTTGTGGATGGGCTGCTGTTTTATATCTTTTCCGATCTCTGTATCTTTGTCGTTTGAAATGTCTGTCCTTCGCGTTTTGAAATGTTTTCACCCAAAACGGGCCTCTCGGTAATTTATTCAAGGGCTTGGCGAGCCTTCCTTCGAACGGTGGAAAAAGGGTAGCGATACGTGAAAAAAAACTACTGAACTCTCCACCCACATTCCTCTTGTGAAATGCAAGAGACTACTTAAGGACCAAATGATAGCATCGGTCAACCATAGATGGAAAGAAGAAGATACGTGTCTCATAACAAGGCAGCTATGGCCTATATGGCGTACTATAAACAGCAACAGATTAGTTGCACTTAGCAGAATCGACATAAAGAAGGCGGTAGGCATCCTCACGGGCCACTGCCTCCTAGGCAGACATGCACAAAAGATGGGTCTTGAGCACAACGACTTTTGCAGAGAATGCCTGGATGTGGAGGGGGAAGAGACGGTACTCCACTATCTTGGACAATGCCCTGCTCTTGAAGGGAAAAGAATCAAGTACCTTGGTATTTCTATTCTTTGTTCGTCTTCAATTTTCCTACTTGATATTTCTGGATTTTCAATTACAGCCTCAATAACACTAAATCCAACATCTTCTGTGTCTAATATATTATATTCTCTGGATCTCGGGATAGTAAAGGAACCGTGGTTGATGAGATTCGTCTTCAACCGCTGAAGTATGGATTTATCGGGCTGTCTTCTCTCATAATTTTCGTACTTCATGTTTAAACACTTAGTTTATTAATACACAACACAATACTAGCAGATCTCACACCTCTAGATGTGAGAAATAAGATCGGGTTCATTAGGTGCTCGGATTGGTTTGTATAGGTGAGGAGGGAGGGGAGATCTGACTCATTTTTACCCTTATGGTATCACAAGGGGCCCTTCGAGCCTAAGTGAGCGGTCTAACTGCTGCCATTAAAACCTAACCTAGGCCTCATTGTGATGAAAACCCGGGGTATAGAAAAATGTGGGCATCATGGTAATTTTTTTTAAGTAATAAAATAAATCAATGCTTCGAAATGAATTAAAATGTTTACATAACAATAGTTTTCAACAAATAAATTGATACGTATACACAGGCAAGATTGGATTTATAAATAAAAAAAGAAATTTATAAATAAAGAAGAGTGTGGGAGGTGTGTAATGTGTGAGCGGGGTAGGTACGTGGAGTCATTTGGCAGAGGAGTGCGAGGGGGTGAAGGAGGAATGGGCGGGAATAGAAGAGTGATGGAATGAATGAGAGAGGATGGGGCCGGGGTAACGACGCTGGAGAAGTTGGGGGAAGAGAGGGAAAGCAAAAGGAAGAGTGGGGGCAACGATTAGTGTAGATACGGATGCAATGTAGTATTATGCCAATAAAGGTCTTTTTTTTTATAAATAAAAAAAAGCGAAACCATCAGTTACAAATTTATTCACAAATTTCAGTGTAATTCAAATCACGTCATGAAAGATAACAACGACTCCCTTCCAAATCACATCCCGCTCATTTATAAAAAAATAACATATATTCTTCACCCCTCGATATCAAAACGAGCTTTTCTTCTTCTAATGTGACGGTACAAATTTCAGTCTGACTAATCAATCGATTCTATTTTATATTAAGACGTAATTTATTTAGCTAAATTACTCAAATATTACCTCCCTGTTATTGTTTAATCCTTAATCGACAAAAAAAGGAGATCCTATTTAAAAATAAAAAATACATTAACTGTTATTATAATTATAAATTCAATACAAAGCATATTAGACAGCGACGGCTCGCAGCCTAACTTGAGGGTAATTAAATAGTAAGGGGCCCAAAATGGATACCTGTGGAACACCTGAGCTTGGAAATTATTGTTTAATCCTTAATTGACAAAAAAAGGAGATCGTATTCAAAAATAAAAAATACATTAACTGTTATTATAATTATAAATTCAATACAAAGCATATTAGACAGCGACGGCTCGCAGCCTAACTTCAAGGTAATTAAATAGTAAGGGGCCCAAAATGGATCCCTATGGAACACCTGAGCTTGGAAAGTATTGTTTAATCATTAATTGAGAAAAAACAGGAGATCCTATTCAAAAATAAAAAATACATTAACTGTTATTATAATTATAAATTCAATACAAAGCATATTAGACGGCGACGGCTCGCAGCCTAATTTAAAAAAACGATAAAATCATGGCTCTAGAGGTTTTTTTTATTGAACGTACGATATTAATTTGTTGCTTGCTAGTTTTGTTGTTTACTTTTTTGTTTCAACTTGTTTGTCATATATAATCTATAGTTATCTGATATTTTATCTTTAATTGAATTTTCTTAACATGATGCATGTCTGTGATGATCTTTAGTGAACAAAATATTAAAAAAAAAAAAAAAAATTGAAAGTTAAAATTTGTACCTAATATTTAATCAATGCATCAATAAACACACATTTATATAAAAATATCTTAAAAACAAAAGAAGATAGGTATAAAATTAAATTCTCCATCATAATATGTACAAAAATACAGGATGTTTCATTAAAAACAACCGAGATTGAATGGTTCGAAGTTGGAATTTTGAAACCCATTTATTATGGAATGCCAGTACAGACCAATGCAGGATTGAATTCTGCATGGAAATACAGTAGAACCTCGCTATACCGGGCCTCGAGATACCGTGATTCAGATATATCGGGGTCATTTTTCAGGTTTTTTTTCTTTTTTTAAAGATGTTAATTTTAACAATTGACTGCGTACCGCCCTAATTAGGTAAAACGTTCCGGCGTCATTATTGTATTATATAGTATGTCTTGTTATGTAGGTGGCTACTGCACATATGTATATATATATATGTATATATATATATATATATATATATATATACCGTGTTTTCCTTATATCGTGCTAGGTATAGCCAAAAGCCATTCCGGTATAACGAGTTCTACTGTATGTACAAATACACAGGGCGTTCCATTCAGATTTAACAGTTTAAAGTTGTCTAAAATGCGGTATGAAATTTTCAACACTTTTCATAAATCACATTTATATTTTCTTATTTAAATTATACTTATGTGCAACATTGAATCAATTCTTTGGTCCATTTAGGAATAAGCTAAGATATTTATTAATTAGTATAATGTAATTCATTTATTAGTTTACGAATATTTCTATGACTGTTATATATAAATATCTAAATTATTGTAAATCAATTGTAAATTGATTATAAAGGAGATTCCGTAAATAAAGTTAAAGTTAAATTATCATCAATTTTCTACAATAATTTTGATTATGCAATAAACAAATTGACTTACAAGATTTTAATAGTTGTTTAACGGCTATTTTCCACTCCCAGACTAAGCATGAAGTAAAATTTCGAGTTTAGAAAAGCCCCGCGTAGAAAATTTGTCGAGGGTCGCGCAGCGACCCGAGACAAATTTTCGCGGGGCTTTTCTAAACTCGAAATTTTACTTCATGCGCCACGCGTATACAACACTGACTTAATGTAAAGTTCAAATCTTCAGATGGTAATTGATTTGATTGTTAATTATAATTTACTGTATGTTTTTTTTAAATATTGATTTGTTTACTAGCATTTTAAATTAGTTTCCCTTTGAAATCTTAATCATTTTCCGTAAATGAAGCTCTGTTATGTCTTAACGAATAAATTGTAAATAGTTTGTAAGATATGCCAATAAAGGTATTTTTTTTTAATGTCTTTTTTTCTTTCTAAATAATATAAAACTATTTTATTTACTTTATAATTATGGCATTCTGTTGCACTGCATAAAGATATTTTTTCTCCGGAACGTAGATCCCCATTTTTCGTAAATTGTCAGGCATTTTTTGTTTCTATAAATTCAATTTAAAGCTTTTCACAAGTGTTTCCACTCCCAGACTAAGCATGAAGTAAAATTTCGAGTTTAGAAAAGCCCTGCGTAGAAAATTTGTCGAGGGTCGCGCACTGATTTAAAGTGAAGTTAAAAATGCACTGAAAACCAACTCAAATTCGATATTTTTTCAAAATTGGATGCTTTCTTTCCTATCCATGCTGTAAACCTTCAGATATTCGTTGTTTTCATGTGAAAAAACTTCGATTTCCTGTAGTCCTTCGGTTTCTGAAGACCATGATTGGTCCTTCGAGCTGTAAATTGGTAATAAACTTAGTAATCTAGAGTTTGAGGCATTTTTTGTTTCTATAAATTTAATTTGAAGCTTCTCACGAGTGTTTTCCACTCCCAGACTAAGCATGAAGTAAAATTTCGAGTTTAGAAAAGCACCGCGTAGAAAATTTGTCTCGGGTCGCGCAGCGACCCGAGACAAATTTTCGCGGGGCTTTTCTAAACTCGAAATTTTACTTCATGCGCCACAAGTATTAAACACTGACTTGATGTGAAGCTAACAAATACACATTTTAAACCTAATTAAAATAGCACAAGGAAAACAAACAGGGTAATTAAATAGCCCCTTACTGTTTAATTACCCTGTTTGTTTTCCTTGTGCTATTTTAATTAGGTTTAAAATGTGTATTTGTTAGCTTCACATGAAGTCAGTGTTTAATACGTGTGGCGCATGAAGTAAAATTTCGAGTTTAGAAAAGCCCCGCGAAAATTTGTCTCGGGTCGCTGCGCGACCCTCGACAAAAATTTCTACGCGGATCCAAAATGGATCCCTGTGGAACACCTGAGCTTGGAAAGTATGATTTTGGCTTAAAACTATTAACAGAGACATAAGTTTCACGGTTATTCAGATAAGATCCCAAAAGCAATAGTGAACCCAAAACAGTCCAACTTAATTAAACACAGTTATATTCCTTTCTTCACTTTTATTTTTCTTTTTGCTAGATGTACATTTTGGGTACTAAGTACCCATTGTCAATAGCTAACTGACCTTCATTGGCATAATACTACTCGAAATGTACATCTAGCAAAAAGAAAAATAAAAGTGAAGAAAGGAATATAACTTTGTTTAATTAAGTGACTTAACACCTTCACGTAACTCATACAACTACATTAACAGTCCAACTTGTTCAACAGCAATTTGTGGTCGACTCTGTCGAACGCTTTAGACATATCTGTGTACACCACATCAACTTGACCCGATGAATCCAGAACTCTAGATATGTCATGTGTAATAACAGATAAATTCGTAACAGTAGAACGCCCAGGAATGAATCCATGTTGCTGCGTAGATAAATATGGTGCAACATGTAGGTAAATTTGATCATGAAGCACTTTTCGAAGATTTTTCCAATATGTGAAAGAATCGCTATAGGACGGTAGTTAGCAATATTTCGGGTATTCACCGAGGTTTTAGGTATGGGATAAATTAAAGCTATTGAAGTGACGGAATGGATGAGGGGCCGGAGTAAGGACGCTGGAGAAGAAGCAGAAGGAAGAGAGGGGGCAGTGATTAGTGTAGATATGGATGTAATATAGTATTATGCCAATAAAGGACTTTTTTTTTACTTCTTGTTGCGTGATTAATGGCCTCAGCTAAACAGCTCTGTCGACCAGACATCAAGTACTTACTATAGCATTAAGAAATTCTTAAGCTATCTTTAATTTACTACGAAATGTAGAAGTTTCACGCCGTGGCCACAAAATTTGAGGTTGGGATTGTGCTTTATAAATACACCTTTTAATAACGGATGGTCGGTGGGTCGTGTGGCCTCTGGGCCTTTTGAAGTTACCTCGACCTAAAAGATCTTTTGTAACTTTAATAATAACGGATACATATTACCTTGGGTCCCTGGCCTACCCTGAAGTTAGGCTGCGAGCCACAGCTGATATTAGATTATGAGTGGAACGCTATCATAACTTGAACATATCGATCAACTACTTCCGAAACTTCGTGATTTATTTTAGTATTGTAGTCATAGTCTGATATTGTTCTTGCAATTGTTAATAAATAAAAATAATTGTGAAAATTCATTGGAGTACAAGCTTTTGATACCTATGATATAAGTAATAAACTGTTAAGAGGTAAAACAGTAAAAGCTCCACAGATTGCAGCCGAGCTCATACAATTTCACACCCTAGGGTGCACAGCTCTGATATAAGAATAATCCGTATTTTTATGTGAACCCGTTTTGTTTGCTCTTCAAATATGGTTGGTGAAAATATGCATATCCTGGGTGTTACGGCGGTACCTGAACCGCCCTAACACATTTGCATTTTATTAGGAGTGGACCAAGTCGATGAAAGGACTCGGCCAGTATTGTCATTTTTGATTATATTTTTTAAGTTATGCGGAAACATGTCCAGTGCGCGTTTAGGTCTGTGCGTTCAAAAATAGAGCCATAAACGGTCAGTTTCGTCATCCGGAGGACAAAACGAAGGGTGCGAGCCCAAACAATATGGCAATAAAGTACCCCGAGGGATTTCTCGGAATTTGGAAAACAGGCCGAAACACAGCTCGTGTTGGCCTGTCCATCAGAGGTTTGGCAACGCTGCAAAGTGGTGGTAAGCGTGGGAAAAACGTTTAATCAACGCAACCAATTAGAGTCGCCTCGTTACCACCACTTACCCCTTAGCTCCACCCTTAAGGGGGTTTCTCAGTGTAGAATTTAAAAAAAATCGATTTTTTTTTATTGCATATTTCGATACCTTATATTATAGAGAATCCCATATATTCTCTATAATATAAGGTATCGAAATATGCAATAAAAAAAAATCGATTTTTTTAAATTCTACACTGAGAAACCCCCTTAAGGGTGGAGCTAAGGGGTAAGTGGTGGTAACGAGGCGACTCTAATTGGTTGCGACCGTTTTGCCGGGAAACTATTTCATTTGGTCGAAATATTAGATGATCGGACCAGGCGTCGCACGTCATTGCGCGCCTACCGAGGGCGCTCGGAGTAACTTTCTCTCTCGGCTGGAAAGGGTCTCCTATTGCCTCGTGATGGCACCACGTGCATTTAGGAGTCATGTAGTATATAATGTTTCTCCTAGGTGGCGCCACATGCACACGTACAATATACAGTATGTCTGCCTTCTTGATATAGCATAATTCAAGTCAAGTTTCGCGTGTATGCTAGTTTGTAAACAAGCCTAGCACCGGCATTACATTACGATGGACCGAAAAAGTTCGCGCGGCAAAAGGAGACAGACACAATACAGGAAAAGGGCTTTTACGGGCAATCAGCATACAGCAGAAGCGGAGACCGAGTTTACATCGACTTCTGCAAAGAAACTCCGGACTTCAACTTTCAACGAAGATGATATTCCAGTTCACCAAAGCCAAGGTTACCGCCTCCTGAACTTCTTTGTGGTGTTTAACACAATATCCTCCTTCGTTGAGTGCAAAGTGTGTAAGCAAAACGTAAGTTTTTATGAGAAAGGGAAGCGTGGACTCGGCTTCAAGATTTGTATGCTGTGCGTGTGTGGAGAAAAAGAGATTCCTTCATGTACATATATTGGAAACGCTTATGAAGTAAATCGTCGAATCGCCTTTGTTATGCGTCTACTGGGAATCGGAATGCAGGGGCTCAATTTATTTTGTGGACTGATGGACCTAGGTACTGGGCTAGCGTCCGGCACGTACTACGGTTGTCTGAAGAACATAATAACTGCTTCTAAAGCCACGTACGATTTGTCTACAAAAAAAGCTGCTGCCCAGGAAAAGAAGCTGACTGAGGAGAAGACTGGAAATTCTTCGATTCTAGCGGTGTCTGGGGATGGGACCTGGAAGAAGCGAGGCTTTTCATCTCTAATCGGCGTCACGACGTTAATCGGCAGAGAATGTGGGAAAGTAGTTGACAGTTTCTGTCGAATATGTGTCTCCTGGAAAGCCAAACGGGGCACTGCAGAATATGATGTTTGGTATGCTGATCATCAGGAGAGCTGTTCGGCGAATCATTCAGGCAGCGCTGGGAAGATGGAAGTGGATGCGGTGAAGGAGATGTTTTCCAGGTCAGAGGAACTGCATGGCGTTCAGTACGGCACCTACATAGGAGACGGCGACTCCAAGACCTTCAAGGCCATCTTGGATTTGGATCCATATGGAGAGGATGTCACTGTAATGAAGTAGGAATGCGTTGGACATGTGGAGAAGCGGATGGGCAGCAGACTACGATCACTGAAGAAGAAAACGAAGGGTCTTGGTGGCAAAGGCTCTGGCAAACTGACGGACAAACTGATACTGGATCTAACGAAGTACTACGGGTTGGCGATCAGGAGAAACGCACAGGACAAGGACGAAATGAAGAAAGCAGTGTGGGCTACTTTTTACCATAAGATTTCAACGGACGACGAACCTCGACACGAGAATTGCTGCGCGAGCTGGTGCGACTGGAAGAAGGCTGAAGCAGGTGGAACGTTGGCGAATTACGTGCACAAACCACCACTTGACAAAAAAGTTCAGGAAGCAGTCATATCTGTCTACGAAGATCTGTCGATTGACAACTTGCTGGAAAGATGTGTTGGGGCTAACACCCAAAACAGTAACGAGTCGTTGAATTCGCTGATTTGGTCGTTCTCCCCTAAGCATACTTATTCAGGTCTTCAAGTGGTGGAACTTCAAACAAATAATTTGGCCACAATTATTTTTAACGACGGTTTCACCAGCATCGCACACACCATGAATGTCATGGGCATCCAACTCGGCAACACGGCGTTCGAGTTTTGTAGAAGGCGCAACGCGGACCGCCTTGTACGCTCGGAGCACCGTGCGTCTACGGCCAGCAAGGAGGCGAGATCTGCGGCCCGGGAGGAAGCAGTGCATGCAAACGAGATCTATGAGATCGAGGAAGGTGTACTCTATGCCCCAGGCATCGCAGACTGACGGTAAGTTCCCCAAAAACGACTAAAACCATTTCCAAAACTTTTAACGCGATTTCCCAAAAGTCATATTTTTTGGGACGGGCGCGTGGATTGCCGAAAAACTACTTGACCAATTTTGATGTCGCTTAGCAGGTTTTGTAGGAAATTTAATTGGCTATGGTGATACCCAGAATCATTAAAATTGCTTCGCAATTTCGTTTTTTTTCGCACGTTTGAATGCCAAAAAAAAGTCGAATTTTTCGACATGTTATTTCAAATGGCCGCGATTTTGTCAAAAATTGACGATTTGACTTGCCCGAGGCTGCTACCATAGCTACACTAATATATTTTAATAATTTTTTGGTCTCGTCTGTTGGATAATGTCCACCCTCCATCTGGGTGTCGGGGTGAGGGAAGACCCACCCCCTATATAAATAGGTACCGGACAGGCAAATCGCTTTTTTCTTCAATAACCATCGGTCCGAAAAGTACGTGAATAATCGGTCCGAATTAGAGTTTGTACTCGCAGTAAGAATTGTATTACGTGTGTGATTATTATAATTAAACGGCGAAAAACATCTAACTTCTTTTATTAGCCTAACGGCCACCAAGACTTAACATGGTCCTTCGAAACGGAAGTGTAAAGTGATAATAGTCGCGCATCATACATATTTTTCTTTTATTTACGAAGTACACCGTCTGGTATCAAGAATATCACTGACTATAGACTCGTTAATCGTTAATTAATTCGCGAACAACTAAGTGTTTCGCGCAAGAAGAAGAAGAAGAAGAGGGCAGCCACATTTCAAGGAGGAACATTCTTCAGGAGAAGATATTATAAGGTCGGTTCCCTATTTTTTTCCATATCCTTGTAATAATTAACAATGGCTGAATTAAAAAAACAACGTGGAATTTTAAAAAGTAAGTTAACTCGTTTTGAAACATTCATAAACAGTGATGATGCTAAAAATGCTACAATATTTTTATTAAAAAATAAAACTGAAGCAATTAAGGGAATTTTAGATGAATTTATAAAAGTACAAGCGGATATAGACGAACTAAGGCCCGCAGATTTGGAAATTCCCGAAGACGAGGTAGAGGCGGTAGAGAAATTTGAGGCAAAATATGATAAGGCATATGAATTAGCAACCATGTTAATAGAATCAAAAAATTCTAATAAAAATCTACGATCGGGTTCGACACCGACTTCGGATTCTAATACTAAATTACCTGAAATTTCTCTGCCCGAATTTAATGGCAATTTTGAAAGCTGGCTTAATTTTTATAACAAGTTCAAGTCGTTAATACACGAAAACAGTGAAATAAAGAATATTCAAAAATTTCATTACCTAATTTCATGCTTAAAAGGCGAACCAGCAGAATTAATTAGTGAATTCGATATTTGCGACGCAAAATATGACGCAGCTTGGCAAACCTTAGTAGATAATTATGATAACATTAGAAAAATTGCCAATAAACATATAAGTGCAATATTTAACTCTCAAAAGACTGACAGTGAAAATTCTGTTAAACTTAGGGAAATAACCAGAAACATAAATAAACACATCCGTGCATTAAAATTATTAGGGCGATCAAATGATGAATTATTTGAGGATCTTATTATACATTTAATTTCTATTAAAATAGATCAGAAAACTTATTTTGAATTTGAAAGAACATTAGATAAAAAACAATTTCCAACAATTATTCACATTTGTGAGTTCATTCAAAAAAAATGTGATTCGTTAGACGTAATAAATAATCTTAAAGACGAATTTATTTCTGAGAATAATTCAGAAAAAAGGAAATTGTGCCGCTTTTGTAATGGCACACATAATATTCCAAATTGTTTAAAATTTAAACAAATGAATACAGATCAAAGAATAGAATTTGTTAAATCAAATGGACTATGTAGTAATTGTTTGAAATCTGCTAATCACGCTGTTCAAAAATGTTTTGCAAATCCGTGCAAGGTATGTAAACTAAAGCACAATACCTTATTGCACAAAAACAATTCAAATAACAATGTTAGGGCATCAACAAGTCACGAAAATAAAACATCAGTTAATATTGCTAGCCGTCGAGCTATAGCCTTATTATCAACTGCGGTTGTCAATGTTTTCGATCAAAATAATTCCATAATTGAAGGTAGATTCCTATTAGATTCAGGTAGTCAATCTAATTTCGTAACAGAAGATTTTGCAATTCGTTTACGGTTAAAGAAAACGTATGATTTTTTAGCCATTCAAGGGGTGAACGGCGCTAGTTCAAACGCCACACATAAAATTTGTTTAACATTTCAATCTATGTATAATAGTTATAAAAGAACTTGCGAATTTCACATTCTTCCAAATATTACTGGGATGCATCCTAACGAAAATATTGACAAAAATGTATTTAAATTTTCTAAAAATTGTAATTTAGCGGACCCGAAATTTGAACAATCGCGCCCGGTTGATGGTTTATTAGGTGTAGAAGTTTATTGGGACCTGTTTTGTGCAGGCAGGAAAACAGCGGGTGTTCCGGGTGCAATCCTCTCAAAAACCCATTTGGGTTGGGTAATGGGGGGTAATATACCAAACTTGACAAAAACAACGTCAAGTACTTGTCATGCTGCGACATTGGATTTAAGAAAGTTCTGGGAACTGGAATCTGTTCAACCGGAACCAATAAATTCCCTGTCACCAGCGGAAACTGAATGCGAAACACATTTTCAAAAAAATGTCAAAAGGACTGACGAGGGTAGATTTATGGTGGCACTTCCTTTTAACTCTTTTCCTCTTGACATTGGAGAATCAAAATTTATGGCAATAAAGCGATTTTATAATCTGGAAGGGCGCTTTAAATCAAATCCTCAATTAAAAGAAAAATACACTGAGTTCATTAATGAATATATAGATTTAGGTCACATGCAAAAAATTAAACCTAACGACGCGATACCTAACTATTACTTACCCCATCATGCTGTGTTTAAACAAGAATCACTCACAACTAAAATACGGGTTGTTTTTGATGCGTCCGCGAAAACAAATAGCGGGAATTCATTAAATGACTTATTGTTAACAGGCCCTATATTACAAGAAGATCTCCTTAGTATTCTTTTACGATTTAGATCATTTCTATATGCATTTACCGCGGATATAAATAAAATGTATCGCCAAATTTTAATAGAACCTAATCACCGTAATTTCCAACGAATTGTGTGGCGGGAAAATAAGGAAGAATCTCTTAAATTTTTTGAACTTAATACAGTCACGTATGGTACTGCTCCAGCATCCTTTTTAGCCGTCCGATGTTTACAACAACTAGCCGAAGATGCAAAGTATACTCATCCTAATGCGTCCGTTGCTATTAAACGCGATTTTTATATAGACGACTTACTTACGGGATCAGATACTTTAGAAGGCGCGTTAACTTTACGAGATAATATTATAGACATTTTAAAAGGAGGTGGATTCTTATTAAATAAGTGGAACTCGAATTACAACGAAATCACCGAGGGATTGGATAAATGCACCGAAAATTTAATTTTACTCGACAAAGATGATGTAAATAAAATATTAGGATTATATTGGCATTCTAAACTTGATTATTTTAGCTATGTGGTACCACAATTATCGCACGGTGCCATAACAAAACGAAATATTTTGTCTAAATCGGCAAAATTATTTGATCCGTTAGGGTTAGTAAATCCTTGCGTATTATTATTTAAAATAATAATTCAAAAATTATGGAAACTTGAATTAGAATGGGATGAAATAGTACCAGTAGAAATTCAAAATGAATTTAAAAATTTATATAGCGAGTTGCCACATTTAAAAAGAGTCCAGATTCCTAGATGCTTAATTAATAAAGGTACAAAAGGGGAATTTGAATTAATTGGATTTTGCGACGCGAGTGAAGAGGCCTATGGAGCGTGTATTTATCTTCGCCAATTCATAGGTGAAAATGAACAAAAATATAACATCAATTTAGTTTGTGCAAAATCTCGCGTTGCGCCAGTAAAAACTGAAACCATTCCGCGTCTAGAGTTATGCGGTGCACTACTTTTAGTTCAATTAATGGTTAAGGTTAAAAGGGCGATAAATATCAACATAAAAAAGTGTCATTGTTTCACAGATTCTCAAATTGTGCTTCACTGGATTCATGCTCCATCATATAAATTTAAAATTTTTGTTGCAAACAGAATTGAACAAATAAGGGAACTATCTCAAGAACTTGATTGGTCGTATGTAAAATCAGAATTAAACCCTGCAGACATATTATCACGTGGCATGGCACCTTCATTATTAATTAATTCAGAATTGTGGTGGAAGGGACCATCATATCTAAAACATGATGATGTTATTACTAATATCCCAAAAAATATAGAGGAACATAAAGTACCCGAAATTAAAAAGAATAGTTTTGTACATACAGTTGAATTAGCTGAAAATAGTATTTTTAATGAATATAGTAGTTTTTCTAAATTAGTTAGGATAGTAGCGTTATGCCTTAGATTTAAATTAAATTGTAAAAATACAAAAAATAAAGTAAAAGGTTATTTAACCGTGCATGAATTGCAAAATGCAAAAAATGTGTTGATAAAAATAGCACAAAAAGAATGTTTTACTGAAGAGATAGCAGATTTAACAGCAAATAAATGCATTTCTAAAAAAAGTACGTTATTGAAATTAAATCCCTTTATCGACACGGAAGGTATAATTCGGGTTGGAGGTAGACTAAAACATTCTCATCAAAATTTTGATACAATGCATCCAGTATTACTACCTAAACGACATAAATTAACGTCATTAATTATTTTGGATACGCATTTAAAACATTTGCATGCAGGTGCACAGTCGACGTTAGCTGCAACTAGGCAAAATTATTGGCCGATTAATGCCAAGAATAGTATTAAAAATGTAATTAGGAAGTGTGTAGTTTGTTTTAAAATTGATCCTAAGTCAAGACAGCCAATAATGGGCAATCTACCTTCAGTTAGAGTCACGATAGACAAACCGTTTACCACATGTGGAGTAGATTATTGCGGCCCTTTCTTTATAAAGGAAAGCAGCCGCAAAATTAAGATTGTAAAGGCTTATGCCGCCTTGTTTATTTGCATGTGCACAAAAGCTGTGCACATTGAAGTAGTAAGCGATCTTACTTCAGAAGCCTTTATTGCTGCCTTGCGGAGATTTATTGCCCGACGAGGTAAATGTAGTGATATTTATTCCGATAACGGAACCAATTTTGTCGGCGCAAATATCGAACTAAAAAGATTAAAAGAATTTTTTGATAACCAAGAAAATGTTAGGCGACTTGGAAGTGAAACTGCGAGCCAGGGTATAAACTGGCATTTTATTCCAGCACGGTCTCCACATATGGGGGGTCTTTGGGAATCAGCAGTTAAAATTGCCAAAAGGCACCTTTATAAAGTAATTGGGGAAACTAAGGTAACTTTTGAAGAATTGTCAACTATCTTTACTCAAATAGAAGCCATTGTTAATTCACGACCTATAACCCCGATCAGCACCGACCCAAACGATATCTCCTACCTCTCCCCCGGCCATTTTTTAATAGGACGACCGCTAACAGATATACCGAGTCCAGACCTGGAACATATCAAGATGGGAAGGCTGTCACGTTGGCAGCTCATGCAAAAAATGCAGGGAGACTTTTGGAAGAGATGGTCACGCGAGTACCTGTCTCAGCTTCAGGTGCGACACAAGTGGCAGCGCACAAGGGAAGCATCGGTTACGGGAGTCGAAATCGGCGACATGGTGCTGTTAAAAGACGACAACCTTCCACCGCTACGTTGGGTCCTGGGACGAGTCATCGAGCAGCACCCCGGCGATGATGGTGAAGTGCGGGTTGTGACCGTTAAAACCGCGAGTGGCATTTTAAAACGCGCTGTGTCTAAGGTGTGCGTACTACCAATTGAACGCGAGGGGATCAGTGTATCCAATTAGAACTCTCAGTTAGAATCTAATTAAAACAGTTTTCATTGGAATTCTAATCCCAGGCTAAGTCGGAAGTCCAATCAGAACTCTATTTTGAACATTTACTCATCAAATTATTTTCATTCTCGTTTAAATGTATTCTATTTTTCATTTAGTTTGTAATTGTGTATATAATTTCTTAAAATTCAAATTGTATTTGTGCATAATTGACGATTTGCTGAGTCCGTTACCTAATTGAGTCACCTGACAAACAACGTTTTTATATTTGAAACTTTCACTTTGAAAGATCACTGTCTTTCAAGGGGGGCGGCATGGATAATGTCCACCCTCCATCTGGGTGTCGGGGTGAGGGAAGACCCACCCCCTATATAAATAGGTACCGGACAGGCAAATCGCTTTTTTCTTCAATAACCATCGGTCCGAAAAGTACGTGAATAATCGGTCCGAATTAGAGTTTGTACTCGCAGTAAGAATTGTATTACGTGTGTGATTATTATAATTAAACGGCGAAAAACATCTAACTTCTTTTATTAGCCTAACGGCCACCAAGACTTAACATCTGTTTCAGACCTCCCAATTACCCGAACGAGTGACGCCCGTCGACCTTAGCGCGGCGTGCATGGCCATCTTCGACGCCATTTTATTTAATGACAAATGAATATTTTTGGACGACAAAAATCGAAAAATGTTGATGAATAAAATGATATAGGCATTGTCTTACTTATCTTTTTATATCACCCTTAAAAAAAATGTTGAAAATGATGTCAAAATTGAAGCTCTACACTGAGAAACCCCCTTAATCTCTTGGAGGAACACTGGAGCAGAAGAAAACGGAAGATAACAACAAACTGTCCAACTGCTAACATCACCGACATTTTTTATCTGTTGTCACTGTAAATTGTAACTTGTACATTTTTTGGTTATATTCAATATACATTTTTTTAAACTCATAATCTTTAAAGTGAAGTTATTTATTTACTTTACTTTTGGCCTTTCGAATTAAATAAGTAAGAGGTAACCTTTAATCCTATCGGTACGGGTTGATAAGACGGTTACACTGGGCCTGTATTCCCGAAATTGGTCGTATAAAGTCTGTCATTTAGATAGGAATTTAACACATCAGTTTGACATAGGCGGGCGACAGATCGTTCGATCAATTTCAGGAATACCAGCCCTGATATATACAGAGAGTTTTATGTAACACCGAACATTTCCAGCTGCAATATAAGAAGTGGCATGATTATCATCGATAATATTTATGAGTGAAACCGAGCTGCAGATTCAACGAGCCCGAAGGGCGAGTTGAATGTGCTGCTCCGGTTTCACGAATAAATATTATCGATTATTAATCATACCTCGAGTTATATTCGATGAGAGAATATAACGAATTTCACTGCATTTCCGTCTTGTAAACCTCACCCCATCGCCCGGTTGACATTTTTAATTATCGACTGCCAGATTTGATAAATAATTTTCGTAGCAACGACCAAAACAAGGTTATAGGATTCTATTACCGCTGTGATAACATGTATCTATGGAAATACGCGATTCTGATTGGAGGGAATGTGACGCTTGAGTTATATTCTCATAACGATAATTTTTGTTTTAAGTATCCATATGCGTACGTTGCACATTTTTCGATGCTCGATTTATTAAAAGAATTTGAAGCTTTAAGCGAGTGTTTTCCACTCCCAGGCTAAGCATGAAGTAAAATTTCGAGTTTAGAAAAGCCTGAAAATTTGGTTTGGTCGCGTAGCGCGAAGCGCGGAGCGGCCAAACCAAATTTTCAGGCTTTTCTAAACTCGAAATTTTACTTCATGCGCCACCGGCACAAAACACTGATTCAATGTAAAGTCCCGCGGTGTGATTTAAACTTCGTAATATGTCAGTGTTTCGTACCGGTGGCGCATGAAGTAAAATTTCGAGTTTAGAAAAGCCTGAAAATTTGGTTTGGCCGCTCCGCGCTTCGCGCTACGCGACCAAACCAAATTTTCAGGCTTTTCTAAACTCGAAATTTTACTTCATGCTTAGCCTGGGAGTGGAATACACTCGCTTGAAGCTTAAAATTGAATTCTTCTAATAAACCGAGCATTGGAAAATGTGCAACGCATGCATTTGGATACTTCAAAGAAAAATTCTTGTTATGAAAATGTTCGGTGTTACATAAAACTCTCTGTATATTCTGTAATGTTCAGGTATTCGTTCGTTTTTATAAAAGTGTTAAATTTGAAACTTTTAACGAGTGTTTCCACTCGTTGGTTAAGCATAAAGTAAAATTTCGAGTTTAAAAAAGCCTGATTTGCCGGGATGAGCAAAATGAGCGCAGCAAATTCAACTTTTCAGGCTTGAAATTTTACTTTATGCTTAGTCTGAAAGTGGAAACACTCGTTAGGATTGACCGATCGAAATCGTATATTGGGATATGTATACTTAAAAGACAAACTTCCTGTGCGTGTGATGTTGGTAACGAAGACCATTTTTGAAAAATATCTGCCTGTCAAAAACTGCCAGAGATATTGAGATGAAACTTTAAACTGAAAATTTGACAGTGCACTATCGATCCTCATTTATATAATAATAATATGAGTCTTTATTGACCAACGGGAAAATGACATCCCAATTACAAGACAATATGTAAAATAAATTTCGTGTGAAAATTTCAAATCACTTTTATATTTTTATACAATTCTTGTAATGTAATATTGCTTGTTGCCAATAAAGATTGTTGATGAATAGCAAAATATGCCAAATAAAGATTATTATTATTTAATTACAGTTTATATCTTTTATCATAAGCAAAGCTTGTTACACAAGAAATGTAGAATTGAAAAAAAAGAAACCCGAATTAAATAAAAATTACTGTGCATTAAACTTACAATAAATAAACCGAATTAATTAGGATCAGAAAAATAAAATGATTTCCTAATATTTAATGACTTTAAGAAAAATTAAAAACACTCGTAATTATTGAAAACAAAAAAAATCGGAATCTACGTTTGAATCTCACGGAACGGTTTGTAATCGAAAAGGGTCGCAATCGAATCGGTCCACTCTTCATGCCAGGAGTGCTCGAGTCGATCCTGCAGGCGAACCTTGGTTCCCTCGTGCAGCTGATCCTCCAAATCCAATTTTTTAATCCCGGCGATCGACATATCCACGAACTGGTCGTTGCTGAACCTGCCGAACTGCGGTGCAACCTCGAAACTTTCGATGTTCTCGGCGACTTCCGATAGCCAGTTCATCGCCGTACTGTTCCACCAATCCCACGAGATGTTCTCGACGTTATCGCTGGTTAAATCGATTGTTTTAATCGACGCCAGAATAATACCGGTTTTGAGCACGTCGACGGCGTCGATGGGTTTGTACACGGTTTCCATTTCCATTTCCATTACGAGACTAGTTGTTGAGTTAGTTTCGTTCGTCGGTGAGGGGAGTGTTGGCCGGATGCAGTTCCCGGGAATATTACTCGCGATAAAAATCGAACCTAGGATGGTGAGCACGCCTGCAACATAAGTAACCACTAGAGCGGATATTATGTAAGACAGAAAGTTGAAGAGCGTGTTCGGGTCGATTCCAGTTAGCAGCGAGTTGAGCTCCGTGTAGGTGAAGTAACCCCGCGATGTGCCCTGCTTTCTCGCCACTATGAATTCCAGTTGGGCTAGTTTCAGCCAAAACGTCGTTTCGTTAACGTATATATCCCATTGCTGCAAAATCAATAGGTTGTTACATAAAAACAGGTTTCTTTTAAACATCAAGTACTTACTATAGGGGTTGAGCGTGAATGTTAGAGAAACGAAATGGATGAGATTCAGAAATAAAGGGAGGGAGGGGAGGGTGAAGGAATTAGAGTGGAAGGAGGAGGTGATTGAGAGGGTTAAAAAATTGAAGTATTTAGGGTTTATGATCAAAGGGACGGGAGGGTATGAGGAGCATGTGAGGTGGGTGCAGGGGAAGGCTAGAAAGGCGTGGGGGATAGCGTGGGAAATATATAAGAGGCAAAATGCTTCAGAGAGAAGGAGAAGGCGCAACATGCATACACAAGGGGTAGATCAACTAACTCGGCACTACACAGTGTTGTAGGCGAGATAGAGAAATCGTTGGATTGACACGAATCTACCCTGGGTGTATTTGTTGACATTGAAGGCGCTTTTGACAAAACAACCTTACCAAAGATACGGAACGCCCTGGATAGGCGCGGAGTCCCAGTATCAATAGCTGACTGGATTAGCAATGCGCTTGCTAACAGGACAGTCAGCGCGGAGGCAGGGGGACAACGTATCTCCTGCAACATAAGCCGTGGATGCCCGCAGGGAGGTGTATTATCCCCCCTGCTGTGGAACATGGTGCTTGATAGCCTACTGAAGGAACTGCGCACGCAAGGTTTTACGGTCACAGCCTATGCTGATGACCTAGCCATCCTAGTAAGTGGAAAATTTGAAGATGCCATATGCAGCAGGATGCAGACGGCACTTGACACGCTCACCAAATGGTGTCAAGATTACTCCCTCTCTGTTAACCCAGCAAAGACGGAGATGAGGGTACCTCAAAGGGTACGATATTGCAGTACAGCAAGGAAGTCAAATACCTGGGTATAACCATCGACAATCAACTGAGCTGGAAATCGCATATCGATATCAAAACAAACAAGGCCATAAGGGCATTCTGGCAGTGTAGACGTGTAGTGGGGAGGACATGGGGTCTGAAACCAAAAGCGACACTATGGGTCTACACAGCGATAATAAGGCCAATGCTTGCTTATGGCGCCTCTGTGTGGTGGTCAAGAACGAAACTACAGACCACAATGAGGCACCTATCCCAGGTACAAAGAATAGCTTGTCTCGGCGCGACGGGTGCAATGCGCACTACCCCGACTCTGGCAATGGAAGTCATGGAGATCTGGATCTGTATGTGGAGAAGGAGGCCATAAATATCATACTCCGTCTCCAAGCTGAAGGGTTATGGACACGTAACACATGTGGGATGGCTAGAGGCAGCCTCTGGAGGAATGTCTGCAAAGATATACCTCTGTTAGAGGCTAGAAACGACCTGTGCTCGCCCACAAATACCGTACCGGAAGGATACGAGGTACACGTCCATCCCTCGATCGACATGAGAGAATCGGCAAATCACATTTACACCGAGGCATCATGTAAAGAAGGACGCTCGGGACTGGGGATATACTCCAGGAACCTGGGCATCAACCTAAAGACTCCAATGGGAGAGAACACGACCATCGCACAACTAGAAGTGATGGGAATAGCACTTGCGGCTGAAACCATACAGAACCGCAACGTGAGGAACAAAAAGCTACTCATCCTAACAGATAGCAGGCAGGCTCTGATGGCTCTGAAAAACAGAGTAACGACATCGGAGACAGTTCTGGACTGCCACAGCAAACTCAGGCTTGCTGCCCCAGAAAACAGAATCGAGATAAACTGGCTAGAGCAGTGGGTGGGGAAACTGATTCCTCGCCACTGCCGCTAGTAAAAAGCACCATCTCGACTCTAAACGAATTGATCCACAACGAAATTCTGAAGAAATTCAGGGAACGTAGGATGTCTAGGGAAACCTTAGGGTATCCGAACAAAAAGACGGCACTACAATACCTGCAAATGAGCAGAAATAATCTGAGACGCATAACGGCCGTTCTCACGGGTCATTGTGGACTAAATA
>OW052252.1:9450000-9640000 GCA_932526585.2 Philonthus cognatus | reverse complement strand
AACCTGAAAACTGATGCACGTGTCATTTGTCAGATTCATAAACTGCTAACACCGTAATTTTAAACTTCATGAAGTGTTTGATAATAAATTCATTTGATCGAGCAATGGATTTAACCATTGCCCAATTAATAATAACACAGATCCACAAATTAACACCATCATTACATAAACACTGAATAATCCATTAAGATGTGATTTCACTTAACTTTTTAATTATTGATCCGTGTTTTTTAGCCTCGAAAATTAGTCGTGTCGCGATGTAAACCGCGATTTCTCCGAAAATACGGACAATAGAGCGTGAGCGACCCGCGCAGCATGGGTGCTAACCTTCGGTCGGGCGTAATGGACATGAGGCGTCATAAATGAACGTTTTAAAATACTTTTGTTTAAATTGTTTTATTGCATTCTTTGTGTTTGGTACAACATCTGCACAACCAGGGTAATCTCTGGAAATTTCATATTTTGTGCATTGTTGTCAAATGTTTGTGTATCTCATCTTTTGTGTAAATGCCATTTTCTTATTGGTGGATTTTTACCACCACTACCTAGAACCCCGAGATGTGGGGGTAAATTGAAATTCTGTAAATATTTGTAAATTTTGTAAATGAGAGTGTTCCTCTAACTTTTGAAGAGTAAACATCTAAAATATAAAAAAGTTGTTTTTCTTCGAACCAACGAGACTTTGCCTCCATAACAAGTCGTAATGGCCAGATTAATAACCTTTTTAATGTTATTACATAATTACACTAAAGGACCATTATATCATATGTTCATATTAAAAAAAACCTCTAGAGTGCCATGATTTAATCTTTTTTTCAAATTTAAGTTGGCTACACACTTCAGGAATTGACATATGAAACGTTAGACACAATAATTATAATGTGTAACACAAACACACCCCGTAGTTACAAAGCGCTCCGCAACACCCTCTCCGCTAGAGCCACCGTCACGTGAAGTTGTCGCAGCCCCACCAACATCTCCACCCTATCCGAGAGAGAGCACCCGCCCGGTACCCTTTAAATACAGCTCCACCGCATAAACTCGGCAGAGCTTAACTCTCTCGAACTGGATTCTTCCCGTATCCGTAATCGCTTACGTGAAAGCCCTGGATACGCCTCCACGCCTGAGGACGAAGAAGCCGCCCAGCCCGTCTCTTGGACGTGCGCCCGCTACCGAAGCTAGGCCTACTGACCAGAGGCTAAACTGGAAAACCCATGTAGATAACATCACTGCCAAAGCAGTAAGGGCAACATGGGCTTGCCGCAGACTATTTGGCAAAAGATGGGGTTTGCACCCCAAGATGATATACTGGCTTTTCATTACGGTGATAAGACCAATAATCACCTATGGTTCCGTTGTCTGGTGGACAAAGACAACGGAGATCACAACCCAAGCAAGGCTCAGCAAGGTTCAACGGCTGGCATGTTTGGGCATCACAGGGGCTATGAACACCTGCCCCACTGGAGCAATGGAGGCTATGCTAAATCTCACACCTCTGCATCTGCACGTGAAAAGGGAAGCAGCACTAGACGCATTAAGAATAATCCAGACAGACATACCAAAATATGGATACTTTAACGGGCACCTAAAAATACTCAACACTGTGTGTGAAAGAGCGATATACATGCCCAAAGACTACATGTCAACTGACTACGACTTCGACACAACGATTGAAGTGGCCATCCATGGCCGCCATGATGTTGGAGCGAAGGTCAAGCAGTTACAAGGCTCCTCGATAGTTTGGTTCACTGACGGATCCAAAACTGAGAACGGAGTCGGAATCGGTATCACTGGCCCTCGATTCGAGTTATCAAAGGCCTTGGGACGATCCCCATCGATATTTCAGGCAGAAATCGAGGCCCTGAACATATGCGCCCACATATGTTTAGACAGGGGATACAACAAACAGAGGGTTTGCATCTGCTCAGACAGTCAAGCTGCATTAAAGGCAATAAAATCGCCTACATGCAAGTCTAAATCTGTCTGGGAGTGCAAGCTATCCCTAAAGCAGCTGGCTAGGAACAACAGAGTCAAACTGGTCTGGGTTCCGGGACACGCAGGGATCAAAGGCAATGAAATTGCCGACAACCTTGCCAAGGAAGGGTCCAAAACTCCATTTGTCGGACCAGAACCTTATAGTGGAATAACTAAAGTCCGCATCAAGGGGATGATCCGGGAATGGGAAGATGCTGCCAAAAGTGCTCACCTGAGAAACACACCTGGTCTGCGGCAGGCGAAAAGGTTCATCGCCTTCTCTGCCGTAAGAGCCGGACAGTTTCTCAGGTTAAGCAAGGGCAACCTAAGGCTCATAACCGGCCTTCTAACTGGACACTGTCCTCTGAAGTACCGCCAACTGCAGGTTCTGCAACGAGGCACAAGAAACAGCAGAGCACCTACTTTGTGAATGCCCTGCCTTGTCCCTTCAAAGAGGGAACTACCTGTCATCGGCCACTTTAAACACCGAGGAATTGGTACACATTAACCCTCAAGTTATAGTAGACTTCATAAGAAGTCTAGACATTGAGGGACTCAACTAGGTCAGGGATAGTTACAAAAGATCTTTTAGGTCGAGGTAACTTCGAAAGGCCTAGAGGCCATACGACCCACCGACCCCATAACATAACATAGGCCTACTGAAGACACTACTGAATGAATACCATTCGTTAATCATTTTCTCGTTGAAAATCCATGTACAACCTCCTACAAATTGACGCCCAACGAGAGGGACATCGAGAACGGTGATATAACGAAAGATTACATTACAAATGATAACAATACAAATTGTCACCTAACGAGAGGGACAACAAGTTATATTTTTTCAAGATTCCCACCACCAGAAGCCGAGCTTGGTCGGAGCACATCAGCTTGGTACACGGATGGTGCCAAGAACAATAGAGGTACTGGAATAGGCATCTATGGGCCTAACCAAAACCACAGGAGCTTCATGGCTCTGGGTAAGACACCCACGATTCTGCAAGCGGAAGCAATTGCAATTGATATGTGCGCCAGGGAATGCCTGGGTAGGCACCTAAACGGCGCGCATATATATATATTTGCTCAGACAGCCAGGCCGCACTAAAGGCCGTTCGGGCCTACAGCCACGGCTCACAGACTGTCTGGGAATGCCGACGATCCCTTTCGCAACTGGCTAAGAACAACTCGTTGACCCTCATGTGGGTCCCAGGGCATGGGGGTATCAAAGGCAACGAAATGGCAGATGAACTCGCCAAAAGAGGTGCAAATACCACTCCAATAGGACCAGAGCCGTTTTGCGGACTCCCCATAGCGCACCGAAGAGAGGTGGTGCAAAAATGGGAAGAGGACAGAATACGTAAACACTGGAACAACGTCCCAGGCCTACGTCAATCAAAACGACTCATCAAGTTAGATCACAGCCATAAGGTGCTCGAACTCACAAGGAACGAGCTGAGAACAATCACGGGACTCATGACAGGGCACTGTGCTCTTCGGTACCATTTGTGGAAAATTGGAAAAGAGGGAATTGGAAATTGCAGGCTATGTGATTCGGCAGATGAGACGACTGAGCACATACTCTGCACTTGTGACGCGATTGCCCACAAGCGTTTTTCACACTTCGGCAGGGACCGATTATCCCACGAAGAAGTGAGTAGCATCACTCCCAAGGAAGTTACCAGGTTCATAGAGGACGTGGGACTGCTTGGGAAGTGACTGGGTAAGGGCAGAACAATAGATCGAAAAAGGTCGCAGTTCACGAGAGGCTGACTCGCCTCACAATGGCCCTATATAACCTATACCTATACTGAAGACACCCGGCAACCCCGCAGAATCGATTAATCAAATACCTTGTATGTATTGTAATAAATACCATTCGTTAATCATTTTCTCATTGAAAATCCACGTACACCCTCCTACAAATTGACGCCCAACGAGAGGGACATCGAGAACGGTGATATAACGAAAGATTACATTACAAAAGAGAACAATACAAATTGTCACCTAACGAGAGGGACAACAAGTACAGTGCAAGGATATTTTTTCAAAATTCCCACCACCAGAAGCCAGAAAGCTAAGGAGATGGCGCTCACTCTAGACCAATTAAAGGAGCTCATCAACGCCGTTAAGCCAACTAAACAACTGACGGACTTTCCGCTCAGGTTTCACGGATCTCGACGGATGGATGAGGTGACAGACATGGAGTTCTTCAAAGAATCTGAGAAAATCCCTGACGATATTGCTATCAATGGATGATTTTGGATGGCCTAGCAAGTCTATGGTGGAAAGGAATCAAAGACAACATTACCACCTGGAACGAGGCAACACAACTGATAAAAGATCACTCTGGAAGAAATCGAAGACGAATAATTATCCATGGCATGCGACTACGCATCGGAATTGGCCGAAGGTTATGGACCAATGATAACATCGCTTCCCGATACGCCCCGACGCCAGAAATACCGTCCAGTCTCCAGGTACCTCACGCAATTTTCCTACATGGTGCAAGACGCCATAGAACAAATCGACCTGTACTATGACCTACCCTTTGCTTCTTTCGACTTAGAAGAAGAAATCAATCTTAGGGATCAAGATGAAGCAGAAAACCTGCAACCCCAAGAAAAGGAGGATCTCAATCAAATGCTTCAAGACCATAAAAACTTATTTAAAAGAAAAGGCCCCCCTGCGATGGCCGTCGAGTATCACATCGATACAGGAGTTCACCACCCAATTGCTCAACCGCTGTTTACGCGAATTACGCGATTTGGTTTTAAAAATTACTTAAACACAAAATTTGTAATAAAAGGTATATTCTCAAATAATGTGCATCAGATTATTTACATAAATATTTACAAATATCAAGTTAACATAATAATTTAAATAAACAATAAACACAAAGAAATGAATTAAGTTAAGAAAAGATTGAAGTAGAGATTAGGAAAAATGAGCAAAGATACACGGTGAAAGAACAAGTTAAAGTTATGAGAAAAATACAAAGTTTCACGTTTTCGATTCAAAGAGAGAACTTACTCGTTTGCTGTTCAAAACAAGACTCATCGATTTTTAGTTTTGAAGACGAGAATTCACAAGGGTGTGAAAAGTGGGAGAAATTTTAGATAAAGAAAGAAGAACATAGAGCATGCAAAGAAGGAAGATAGAAGTGGAAAAAACAGAATAAATTATCTCTCCGACTGGCCTGCATTTTATAACTTCGACGAACCTTTTTCGGCGACGGATTAGCGCCTATTGCGCCTCATCGGGCACGTAGAGCCGAAAACCCATTGTCACACAAGAAATTTTACACAAAGCATTTATTTGCTATTTTTCGGGTCTTCGGCTCTTAAGGTTGTCATAAAATGAAGCCAGTCTCTCACGACAAGAGCAAACAATTTTAAAAAATAACAAAAAAGTCACGTACAAATTTATTTTCTAAAGTTCGGGGAATTTTTGACGCGAACAACCGCCATATCGTCTATCCCCACGAAGGACTGGGGACCTAAAAGCCGAGGTTCACCAGCTATTAGAGGATGACATTGTAGAAGAGTGTGAAAGCGCATGGGCAGCCCCAGTTGTCATGGTGCCAAAACCGGAAAAGAAAATCCGGCTATGCATTGACTATCGTCGAATCAATGCAATCACGAAACCAGACACATACCCGCTCCCACGAATCGATGACCTACTCCATCATCTCCACCCTGGACCTCCAATCGGGATATCATCAAATTAGTGTGAATGAAAAAGACCAAGACAAGACCGCCTTTATTACCCCTTTCCTCTTATACCGCTATAAAAGAATGCCTTTTGGACTTCGGAATGCACCAGCAACATTCCAACGATTAATGGACCGAGTGAAGACCGGAATAGAGCCAACCAGACTACTCGTATACCTGAACGACCTGATAGTACTCTCCCGCTCTGCAGAAGAACATCTGCGAGACTTGGTAAGGGTTTTTCTCAACTTGGAAAAATTCCAACTCAGGGTCAACAGAAAGAAGTGCAGATTTGGCTGTACAGGGTGCTCTAATTTTCGATGTTGCTTATGGGCATCTCGGTAAATATAAGAGTTACAAAAAATCCGATGGCGCAGTCGCGATCTCTTTTTTTAAGACTAGGATAATGACGTAAACAAAAATGTACCATCTTGTTTCTTTCAGAAGTTATAGGGCAAAATAGGGTTTTCTTGATTTTTAACTTTAATTCATATCTTGCGTAATTTGTGAGATAGATAAAAACTATAAATACCTTCTTAAGACACTTTTTTAAGTAGAATCCAGTGACGTAGGTATTTTTTTATTTTATGCATACATTTTCGAGTTATAGCCAAATTATTTTTTATTTAAATGTAAATCATAGTTTGCTTTGACACAGTTAAAAGGAGTGTTTTTCACTGATTTCAAAAATATATACTTTTGTGAATTTATCTTGAAAAATAGTGTTCCTATAGAGTAGAAACTAAATTTTAATCATATAAATGAAATTGCCAATTCTTGGTTGCAGAATACTTCAAACATTAAAAGTGCGATTCTTTTCGCAATCTACAACAAGTTAGTCTTACAAAGACTATATCAAACACTCATTGAAACAACTACTTCCCGGGCTAATGCCCCGACGGACATTGAATTATACAACAAGTGTTTGCTGTTACATACAGTAACCTACTGCAAATGTAACAATTTGGGTCAAATCTCGAAACGCGTCTATAGATGGCCTGAATAATTTGACCCAAATTGTTACATTTGCAGCAGGTTACTGTATGTAACAGCAAATACTTGTTGTATAATTCAATGTCCGTCGGGGTATTAGCCCGGGACGTAGTTGTTTCAAGGAGTGTTTGATATAGTCTTTGTAAGACTAACTTGTTGTAGATTGCGAAAAGAATCTCGGCACTTTTAATGTTTAAATTTTAATCTGCTAAATAATATAATACGGAAGACAATAGGCATTTTTAATCATTTGCATGCTTAATTTTAATTATTTTATTCTATTGCAACAGCAATGAGTTCTGTTCTTCTTCTAAATTAATTTAGACATATAGGAACATTTTTATGGTTTTCATAGGAACTGTTCCCAACATTCAAATTTGTATCGCCATTCAAGCTGTAAGAGGTAGATGCCAAAGATGCATTAAAAATAATGGCCATCAGTTCGAATATTTTAAATAAGTTTTTTTTCTTAATATATAAAAATTTTAATAAATATTAAAAATAATAAAATATTTATTACTCAAAAAAGAATTATTATTATTTAAAATATCATTAGTTTATAATGTTTATTATAATTAAAACTGAGAATGCAAATGATCAAAAATGGCTATTATCTTCTATATTATATTATTTAGCTGATTAAAAACTAGTTTTTACTCTATAGTAACATGGTTTCTTAAGATAAATTCACAGAAGTATATATTTTTGAAATCAGTGAAAAACACTTTCATCAACTATGTCAAAGCCAACTATGATTTACTTTTAAAAAAAAAATAATTTGGCTATAACTCGAAAATGTGTGCATAAAATAAAAAAATGCCTACGCCACTGGATTCTACTCAAAAAAGTGTCTTAAGAAGGTATTTATTGTTTTTGTCCATTTCACAAATTACGCAAGGTATTAATTAAAGTTAAAAATCAAGAAAAGCCGATGTTGCCCTATAACTTCTGAAAAAAACAAGATGGTGTATTTTTGTTTTCGGCATAGTCCTAGTCTCAAAAAAAGAGATCGTGACTGCGTCATCGGTTTTTCTCTAACTCTTATATTTACCGAGATGCCCATAAACAACATCGAAATTAGACCACCCTGTACAAAGGTCAAGTTCCTGGGGCATATCATCAGTTCAGAAGGATTGCAGCCCAACCCAGACAAAGTCGCAGCGATAGTTAACCGCCTAGCTCCGAAAAACACAAGACCGTTGCTAGGATTTGTGCAGACCTGCAGTTGGTTCCGGAAATTTATTCCCGAGTTTGCACGAATCTCCACTCCTGAGAAGGACGAAGAAGCTGCCCAGCCTGTCTCTTGGACGTGCGCCTGGCTACCGAAGACACCCGGCAGCTCCACCACCGAGGACACCCTCCTACAAATGTAAATTTTCAGAGTTGCCAACGTAGAATATTTTCCATGGCACTTTAGAGATTTTTTTTAATTGAACATACGATAGTAGAAGGGGATTTTAAATTATATATACTAAAGGACTTACCAGTGAAACTAAAAACAATTCAGACGGAGCCACGCATTGGAGATAATCAGGATTACAGGCCTTCAGTCTTTCCAGGTACAACATGGCGAGTACGAACGAGCACGGGGACACGCAAGCTTGTCTAGATATGTAAGCGGCATCTTTGCAGTGGAGTCGATCGAGGGACCTTCCGGTCCTCGGTTCGGAGAATATCTCAGAAGCAAATTCTAAAATATGAGAAAATAATTAAATGCGAGGCGTTCACATGTTTGAGCGCACAGCTGAATGTATTATCGACCTTGCAGGTGAATGTGTTACGCATGATTCAATCTTAAATTAAAGTAAAAGAGGTTAACCGCCATGCAGTGCCGCATGACGACCCACTCACTTTAAATAGAACTGCCAAGTAGTACCCAGTGATCATGAATAGTTTGAATATTTGTTATTTATGTTTAAATGCACCAGAGTTGTTTTTTCTAGGGGCGCCAGATTTTGTTTTGCCTAGAGGCATCAAGCATCCTTAGCAAACTAGCTAAATTGTTCAAAGTAGTCCCCAGTGACCACTGTGTAATTTACTACCTGCGCCAGAGTGGTTTCCTAGGGACTGCTAGGTAGTCACGATCTCAAGGTGTTAAATAACTGCTTAGTTAGAATATTAACACATACAGAGAGTTTTATGAAACACCGAACATTTTCGTATATTCTAATTATCAAACCAAAGCATCCAATACCTGAAAATTAAAGGTATCAACTTTAATTTTCAGGTTATGTGTAAATTGGGTTGCCTATATGACCATTACAAATTGTAGCCAATCAATTGCAATTAATGCCTTAACTTGTAAACACAGGGAGTTTTTCTTTCAAGTATACACGTCCCAATCACATGCCGTAAATCTTTAGATAATCGTTGTTTTTTGAAAAGAGTTCAATTTGAAACTTAAAACGAGTGTGTTCCACTCCCAGACTAAGCATGAAGTAAAATTTCGAGTTTAGAAAAGCCTGAAAATTTGGTTTGGTCGCGTAGCGCGAAGCGCGGAGCGGCCAAACCAAATTTTCAGGCTTTTCTAAACTCGAAATTTTACTTCATGCGCCACCGGTACAAAACACTGATTCAATGTAAAGTTTAGCGGTGTGTCTTAAACTTAGTAATATGTCAGTGTTTTGTACCGGTGGCGCATGAAGTAAAATTTCGAGTTTAGAAAAGCCTGAAAATTTGGTTTGGTCGCGTAGCGCGAAGCGCGGAGCGGCCAAACCAAATTTTCAGGCTTTTCTAAACTCGAAATTTTACTTCATGCGCCACCGGTACAAAACACTGATTCAATGTAAAGTTTAGCGGTGTGTTTTAAACTTCGTAATATGTCAGTGTTTTGTACCGGTGGCGCATGAAGTAAAATTTCGAGTTTAGAAAAGCCTGAAAATTTGGTTTGGCCGCTCCGCGCTTCGCGCTACGCGACCAAACCAAATTTTCAGGCTTTTCTAAACTCGAAATTTTACTTCATGCTTAGCCTGGGAGTGGAAAACACTCGCTTATAGCTTTGGATTGAATTTTTTTAATAAACCGAACGTCGGAAAATGTACAACGTATGCATACTTGAAAGAATAATTCTCGTTATGAAAATGTTCGGTGTTACATAAAACTACGGTACTGGGGTGGCGGCGGGCGGAAAAACTTTTTATTTTGTTATTTGTAATTTTATTTTTTATATGCCTATAAAGGTCTTTTTTTGAACCGTCTGAGCTCGGTGTAAGAATAGGCTCAGAGTATGCCCGCTTGTCGTAAAAGACGACTAATAGGGCCTTCTGTCCGAAGTATTACACTATGTATCCTCACCTCACATCAAGCCCGTGGCTAAGCCGTGGCTAAGGGACTGTACAGGGTTCCTAACGATGCCGGCTGTCTTAGAACAGCCGTTATACCACGTGCCCTTGGGACGTATCTGATATGACCCAAGGGTGAAGGGGGTCCTGGCTTAACCGCCCGCCCGGGCCGAGAGGAGACAACCTCACGTAAACCCCATGGTCACGGTGGAACAGCCTATGCCTACTTCCATGGCTGCCAGCAAACACTGGTAGCTGGCCAGATGGGTAAGTCTGGTCACCAATAGGCGGACTCTGAAAACCTGCCGACCTCCAGATTTCAATAGGCTTACTCAGGCAAGGGAGCACGGCCTGAGTGGACCTTTATTTCTGCCCATCTCGTGGGATCATTTATGGACCATAAGGATAAAACCAAAACCCCGGATGAGGGGGGGAGCCTCGTGACTTCACAAGTGGAGGCGATGGAGACTGGGGTCAATCCCGCTCCAGAAAAGCCAGCGACACAGACCTCTCCAGAAGGCGAGCGGGAGACAGTTTCCCCTGGCACAGAGGAGAGGCTGCTAGCAGGACCCAGCGATGAGGACATCGAGACGATGACGAACCTCTCGCTAAAATACAAGAAATTCGGGGGAGCCGCAAGAAAACGACTCTCCAGAATGCTCAAGAGCGGAATACCGTACGAGACCGCCTTGAGCACTGTAATCGAGCAAGGCCGTAAACGTCGTGAGGCCGAAGGGACTGGTACCCACCCCGAAGGGGCGGAAATCCAACCCAAGGCCGACACGACAAAAAAACGGCAACGCTCTGACGTGACCGCCCCTGAGCAGGGCGCAAAAAAGACCTGCCAGAAGGACACACCGACAGACGTCACTGCGAGGGTGTCGAAGCTGTCGTACAGGGCTGCAGTCGCGGGTATAATCCACACTGACTACCCCGGCACTGCCCTGACGACTGAGCAACTCACGACACTTCGCAAAAGCATCATGGCGGAAGTAGACAGGCTGCCGGACAACGGACCGCCTGTCAGGTTCTAGGGATGCATAGCAAGGCCAGGCTGGCTGCTCCTGACCTGTATGAATGAGCCAACCGTCTCATGGCTGCAGGAGGTGTTAATGCGCCTGCAGCCGTGGAGCGACGCGAGGCTCAAACTCGTACGGGGAAAGGAGCTGCCTAAACAAAACATATGCGTGGCCTATATCCCAGACGACGAAGCAGGAGAACGGCTCGCGTCAGAAGTAGTCCTTAGAAGACTGAGGGTCATGAACCCGGGACTGCAGGCTCAGGAGTGGGTAGTTCTACGCCTTGAGGATGCAGGACCGGGGCAGACCTGGACGTTTTCGATGGACGACGGGTCATTGGCCTATCTCAAGGAGATGGACCTCAAACCCTACTTCGGCTATGGACAGGTGAGGTTCAGAGTCAAAGGCAGGGACAAGGAGGCCAATAAGCCCCCTGCTGCAGAGCCAGGGGAGACAGAGGAGGAGCGGACTCCAACCACCCTCTCAGTCGACCAGATGGCCGGCGGCAGCGGAACACCAAGCGAACCCCAAAGGACACATCCTAGGCCTACATCGGCCAAGGGTAAGGGTCCACTAAGGGGCAAGGCACACCCAAAGAGGGGCGGTAAATCGACCTTTCGGGGAGCCAAATCTCCGTCGGGTAAGTGATGTACCCGACGGTGAGATGAGTGCAGGCCAACCTGCACCATGCCAAAGGAGCCTCTTTTCTCCTTGGCAAACGGTTCAGAGAAGAGCGTGCAGATATCGCCTTCATACAGGAGCCATGGGTGACTAGCACAGGCTGGATAAGCGGCCTGAGCAACATACCAGGGTAAGGTAATTATATATAGTTCGGGGCAAAAACCCAGAGCTTGTATATTAATCCGTAAGGACATTGAATACTTTCTGTTGACAGGATACTGCACCAGAGATGTAGTCGCTGTGCAGCTGAAACTCCCGGTGGGGAAGAGCAGGCTGGACGTAATAGCCTGCTCGGCATACTTCCCGGGGGACAGCGCAGACCCACCACCTCCAACAGCTGTGAGAAGACTGGTGGCCCACAGCAAGAGGGAGAATATCCAGCCTGTTGTGGCATGTGACGCCAACGCACACCATCTAGCGTGGGGCAGCACTGACACCAATCCGAGGGGTGAGTCTCTATTAAACTTTATTATGGGGGAAGGGCTAGCTATACTTAATACTGGCAACGAACCTACCTTTGTTACGAAAAATCGCGCAGAGGTATTAGATATTACTTTCTGCTCAAACTACTTGAGCACAAAAATTTCCGACTGGAAGGTGTCAGAAGCCCCTCTTGCTCTGACCATCGGAACATTCAATTTAACATTGAAGCAGGCACTAGACCAATAGTGGAATACCGTAATGCTAGAAGCACTAAGTGGGACGGTTATACGCGTACACTTGGAGAGCTTCTGGGATCAACGGCACCCACTATTAAAAGTCATGAGGACATTGAGACGGCGGCGGAGCATATCTGTCGATCAATCGTCTCAGCGTACCATGAAAATTGTCCACTACAAAGAAAAAAGGACAGTAGAAATGTCCCCTGGTGGAACAATACATTAGAAAAAATGCGAAAAGAAGTCCGGAAACTAATCAACCGGGCTAAGGAGGCGGGCAAATGGGAACTGTACAGTACGGCTCTAACGGAGTACAATAAACAAATTCGCAGGGCCAAGAGGGAATCTTGGAGGAAGTTCTGCGAGGGTATTCATGATACTCCCCGTAGTGCAAGAATCCACAAGATTCTAGCCAGAGAGCCGGCGCAAGCACTTGGGTCGATAAAACGACCTGATGGCTCACATACGGCCTCTGGTAAAGAGACGTTAGAGATCCTGGCCCAAAATCACTTCCTAGATTGTTCCCTTCTAAGTAACGAAACACCGGATACAATGCTTCCACGGGATCGAACTAAGAGACCGGGGAAGCAGGACTGGAAGGTGGTAAACAAAATCGTTACCTACAGATCAGTAAGTTGGGCGGTCAAATCCTTCCAACCATACAAAGCACCAGGAATAGATGGGGTCTTCCCTGTCTTACTCCAAAAAGGCTTGGAGAAAGTAATCCTCCACCTTATAAGACTGTTCAGGGCGAGCCTAGCGTGGAATTACATTCCAACTAGCTGGTCGGAAGTAAAGGTAGTCTATCTACCTAAGGTGGGAAAAACAGATCCCCTACCAAAATCCTTCCGACCTATAAGCCTGATGTCATTTATCCTAAAGACCCTGGAAAAGGTGCTGGATGGCTACGTCAGGAGGGAGATACTGAGTATTAACCCTCTTAGTGTGCACCAGTATGCCTACCAAAAGGGGAAGTCAACGGACTTGGCGCTGAATAACCTAGCCGGGAAAGTTGCGCAAACCCTGGACTACAAGGGAATTGCGGTAACAGCTTTCCTGGACATAGAAGGGGCCTTCAACGCTGCTCTGACGGGATCACTCTGCAAATCCGCGAGGGACAGAGGGGTTCCACCGGCTATTACAGGCTGGATCAGAGCAATGCTCGACACCAGAACCGTGACAACGTCACTATGTGGCGACACGGTCAAGCTGAGGACTGCCAGGGGATGCCCGCAGGGAGGGGTTCTTTCCCCCCTGCTGTGGTCTTTACTGGTAGACGATCTGCTTGCAATAATAGATACGCTTGACGTCGAAGTGCAAGCGTATGCTGATGACATAGTCATTCTTGCAAGGGGCACGGATGAAAGACAAATCTGTGAAACCATGCAGGAGGCACTGGATGCGACTCAGAACTGGTGTATAGGGGAACGGTTAAACGTAAACCCTAGCAAAACATCAGTTGTCCCGTTCACGAGAAGGAGGATCCTGAAATTGAGACCTCTTACTCTACGGGGAGAAACCATACCATTTGTGGAGGAGGCGAAGTATCTAGGAATCACCCTGGATAAATCGCTGAATTGGAACTCCCACTTGGACAAGACAATCCGCAAAGCAAGGTACGCCCTGTGGACGTGCCATAGAATTTGCGGGAAGTCATTTGGATTAAACCCCAAGCAAATGTACTGGCTATATGGTTCGGTCATAAAACCAATAATAACCTATGGCAGTATCGCCTGGTGGCCGATTACAACTCGAAAAACGGCCATATTAAGGCTCTCCTCACTGCAGAGAATGGCGACAGTGGCGGTAACTGGAGCCATACGCACTACCCCATCAGCGGCGCTAGAAATGCTAGTGAACCTCATCCCCCTGCATATCCTAATACAGGGCGAGGCCAGAATGGCAACGTATCGATATCACCACGCGGCCCTATTGGATCCGAAGGTGATAGTCTTCACACCAAATGGGCTGTCAACTGCCATTGAGGCGGATGACACCCTAAGTATGAGGACTGACTACGCAGTCACGGACTACTGCGAGGATCAGCCGTACAAGGTCCTGTTCCCAAGCAGGGACGACTGGGAGCGACACAAAATCACCCCAGAAAAGGCTGACTCCTACTGGTACACTGACGGCTCAAAACTGTCCACTGGAACAGGAGCCGCAGTCGTCGGACCAAGGACTGAACTTTACTACAGCCTTGGCAGGTATGCTACCATACTTCAGGCTGAAATATACGCCATTGAAATGTGCGCCCACGAAATCCTTTCAAAGGGTTGGGCGGGCAGGACAATAAAAATATGTTCGGACGGCCAGGCGGCCCTTAGGGCCCTGGCATCTTCTAGATGCTCCTCGCTGGCTGTACGGAACTGCGAGAAAGCCTTCTGCCAAATGGCACAGGTAAACGGGGCCAGTCTGATGTGGGTGCCAAGCCACTCTGGCGTGAAGGGAAACGAATTAGCCGATTCCCTAGCCAGAGAGGGGGCGCGTACAGCCTACATAGTACCAGAACCCGCTCTGGGGATACCCAGATCAACAGCTAGAGACCGTAACAACGGATGGATGAGACACGAGGCACAGGATTTCTGGTAAAACCGCCCTGGGATGAGACATTTCAGAGCGGTAACAAGTGGACCATCTGCGGCCAGGACGGCCTCATGGTTGAAGCTGAGCAGATCAGATGTTCACACATTAACTGCTCTCTTCACTGGACACAGCCGTCTAAGGCATCACCTTAATAAACTAGGACTAAGCGACACCACTGAGTGCCGCCTATGCCTAGAGGATGATGAAACAGCAGAGCACGTCATATGTGCCTGTCCAGCTGGCGACCAGATCAGGACCACGGTGTTTGGCACACCGAAGCTAAACCTGAAGGACCTGGAGAAAACTTCACCTGACAAGATCCTTGACTTCATCAAGAAGATGGACTTGGAAGGTGAGCTGTAAGGTCGGATGTTCGACCTTAATTGTGAGCCACAATAGATCCTTGTGGTCGCAGTGGAGGGTAGCATAACTACCCACTCACTTTCAATAGAATAGAAGAATAGAAGCATGAAGTAAAATTTCGAGTTTAGAAAAGCCTGAAAATTTGGTTTGGTCGCGTAGCGCGAAGCGCGGAGCGCCCAAACCAAATTTTCAGGCTTTTCTAAACTCGAAATTTTACTTCATGCGCCACCGATACAAAACACTGACATATTACGAAGTCTAAAACACACCGCTAAACTTTACATTGCATCAGTGTTTTGTATCGGTGGCGCATGAAGTAAAATTTCGAGTTTAGAAAAGCCTGAAAATTTGGTTTGGCCGCTCCGCGCTTCGCGCTACGCGACCAAACCAAATTTTCAGGCTTTTCTAAACTCGAAATTTTACTTCATGCTTAGCCTGGGAGTGGAAAATACTCGTTTAAAGCTTCAATTAATTTGAAGCTTTAAACGAGTGTTTTCCACTCCCAGGCTAAGCATGAAGTCGGAAAATGTACAACGTATGCATACTTGAAAGAATAATTCTCGTTATGAAAATGTTCGGTGTTATATAAAACTACGGTACTGGGGTGGCGGAGAGCGGAAAAAAGAAAGGAAATGATGTAATTTTTTGTTCTTTTTGTTTTTGTTATTAATAATTTTATTTTTTATATGCCAATAAAGGTCTTTTTTTTACATAAAACTCTCTGTATAATAGATCACGTTGGCTTGTAAAGGTTATTTGCCAATATTAATTCCAGAAATATAGTTGATGAACAGTTTCATTAGCGTATAATTTAATTTATCATTATATATATATATATATATATATATATATATATATATATATATATATTATCAAAACCCTTATACCCTTTCAGGTGTTAGTTTGTCTAAAAACACAAAATATCCCTTATTTCACATTGCATTTTTGCAATATACGCGCTATGGCGGTTAACGTGTTAAGCAAACATCAAATATAGTTTCATATAACCTCTTGATTTCTTGAAAGTATTTAATTTCTATTTCCTATTATTAACACATTAACTGCCGCACCAGAGGCTTGTAAAAGCGATGTGAAGCCGTAGAACAAAATCTTTGGTAGAATCGTATACGTATGCCGGCGTAGCCTGGAGTACATGCAAGTAATATTTAACTCTCGCCCAACACAAAATATATCTTATTCCACACTGGATTTTTGCAATATACGCGCTATGGCGGTTAACGTGTTAAGCAAACATCAAATATTGTTTCATATAACCTCTTGATTTCTTGAAAGTATTTAATTTCTATTTTCTATTATTAACACATTAACTGCCGCACCAGAAGTTTGTAAGAGCGATGTGAAGCCGTACTACTTTTTCATGCCTTAGAACAGTGGTCTCCAAACTACGGCCCGCGACTTGCATGAATCCGGCCCGCGATTGTTTGTATTTTTTTTTGTAAATGTCATATTTTGAAATATTGTAACAATTGTTCCTTAAATTTTTCATAATTTTATAAAATTAATCGGATCTTGGCCGACTTTATTATGTAGAATTGTATTTGTGGCCCGCGAAGAAGATAGTTTGGAGACCCAGGCCTTAGAACAAAATCTTCCGTGGAATCGTATACATATGCCGGCGTAGCCTAGAGTACATGCGAGTTGTATTTAACTCTCGCCCAACACAAAATATCTCTTATTTCACACTGGATTTTTGCAATATACGCGCTATGGCGGTTGACGTGTTAAGCAAACATCAAATATTGTTTCATATAACCTCTTGATTTCTTGAAAGTATTTAATTTCTATTTCCTATTATTAATCATATACAGAGAGTTTTATCTAACACCGAACACGCTAGAATGTACTCAATGTTAATTTTCCTACAGAGAGTTTTTTGTAACACCGAACATTTTCATAACGAGAATTTTTCTTTTAAGTATACATAAGCATGCGTTGTACATTTGCCGACGTTCTGTTTTTAAAAGAATTTAATTTGAAGCTTTAAACGAGTGTTTTCCACTCCCAGGCTAAGCATGAAGTAAAATTTCGAGTTTAGAAAAGCCTGAAAATTTGGTTTGGTCGCGTAGCGCGAAGCGCGGAGCGGCCAAACCAAATTTTCAGGCTTTTCTAAACTCGAAATTTTACTTCATGCGCCACCGGTACACAACACTGATTCAATGTAAAGTTTAGCGTTGCGTTTTAAACTTCGTAATATGTCAGTGTTTTGTACCGGTGGCGCATGAAGTAAAATTTCAGGCTTTTCTAAACTCGAAATTTTACTTCATGCGCCACCGGTACAAAACACTGATGCAATGTAAAGTTTAGCGGTGTGTTTTAAACTTCGTAATATCTGTGTTTTGTACCGGTGGCGCATGAAGTAAAATTTCGAGTTTAGAAAAGCCTGAAAATTTGGTTTGGCCGCTCCGCGCTTCGCGCTACGCGACCAAACCAAATTTTCAGGCTTTTCTAAACTCGAAATTTTACTTCATGCTTAGTCTGGAAGTGGAACACACTCATTTCAAGTTTTAAATTGATTTTTTTTTAACAACGAATATCTAATGATTTACAATATATACAGTGTAATTGGGAGATGTATACTTTAATGAAAAACTCCCTGTGTGTACACGTTGAGGGACTAATTGCGATTGATTGGCTTCAATTTGTAATGGTCATATAGGCAATCCAATTTACACATAACCTAAAAAATAAAGGTGTCAAATTGTATTGGATGAACATGTTCGGTGTTAAATAAGTATTATTACCTTTTTAGTTATTGTTTTTTGCATAAATATATAAGTATTGTTGTATTATGGATTTATTATTTTTACATAGATATTTAAGTATGGTTTTAGACTGATTTTATTAAAGTAGTAAAAAGATTATATATTAGGTATTATTATGTGATAAATTTATTATACATACACAATTTATGGATTAAGGATGATCAAATGTTTATTTTATATATATATATATATATATATAGATATACATATATTTTTCTATGTTATTATATAGCAAAGATGCTAAATAAAGATTATTATATTATATATAAAACTCTCTGTATGTATGCCGGCGTAGCCTAATTTCTAATTCCTAATTCTAATACATGCGAGTTGTATTTAACTCTCGTGGCATCAACGTATTAAACATATGAAAATGAGTTCCACGTAAAAACAAACACATTCAAATAACAAAAGAAAAATTCAAACAATCTAACCTTCTCAAACTCCGCGCACATTTCATTCACTTGTGAAACACACAATTCGCACACGATTACACTGATAAAGCACCCACCTGTAACGGGAAGACTGAGCCTGTCTGTGCTGGGCAATTTGCTGTAGTAAACACATTCAAATAACAGAACAAAATCTTCCGTGGAATCATATGTATGCCGGCGTAGCCTAATTTCTAACTCCTAATTCTAATACATGCGAGTTGTATTTAACTCTCGTGGCATCAACGTATTAAACAAATGAAAATGAGTTCCACGTAAAAACAAACACATTCAAATAACAAAAGAAAAATTCAAACAATCTAACCTTCTCAAACTCCGCGCACATTTCATTCACTTGTGAAACACACAATTCGCACACGATTACACTGATAAACCACCCACCTGTAACGGGAAGACTTAGCCTGTCTGTGCTGGGCAATTTGCTGTAGTAAACACATTCAAATAACAGAACAAAATCTTCCGTGGAATCATATATGTATGCCGGTGTAGCCTAATTTCTAACTCCTAATTCTAATACATGCGAGTTGTATTTAACTCTCGCGGCGTCAACGTATTAAACAAATGAAAATGAGTTCCACGTAAAAACAAACACATTCAAATAACAAAACAAAAATTCAAACAATCTAACCTCCTCAAACTTCATTCACTTGTGAAACACACAATTCGAACTCGATTACACTGATAAACCAGCCACCTGTAACGGGAGGACTTAGCCTGTCTGTGCTGGGCAATTTGCTGTAGTAAACCCATTCAAATAACACAACAAAATTTTCCGTGGAATCATATATGTATGCCGGCGTAGCCTAATTTCTAATTCCTAATTTTAATACATGCGAGTTGTATTTAACTCTCGTGACATCAACGTATTAAACAAATGAAAATGAGTTCCACGTAAAAACAAACACATTCAAATAACAGAACAAAAATTCAAACAATCTAACCTTCTCAAACTTCCCGCATATTTCATTCCCTTGTGAAACACACAATTCGAACACGATTACACTGATAAACCACCCACATGTAACGGGAAGACTTAGCCTGTCTGTGCTGGGCAATTTGCTGTAGTAAACACATTCAAATAACAAAACAAAATCTTCCGTGGAATCATATATGTATGCCGGCGTAGCCTAATTTCTAATTCCTAATTCTAATACATGCGAGTTGTATTTAACTCTCGCGACATCAACGTATTAAACAAATGAAAATGAGTTCTACCTAAAAACAAACACATTCTAATAACAGAACAAAAATTCAAACAATCTAACCTTCTCAAACTTCGCGCATATTTCATTCACTTTGAAACACAATTCGCACACGATTACACTAATAAACCACCCACCTGTAACGGGAAGACTTAGTCTGTCTGCGCTGGGCAATTTGCTGTAGTAAACACATTCAAATAACAGAACCAAATCTTCCGTGGAATTATATATGTATGCCGGGGTAGCCTAATTTCTAATTCCTAATTCTAAAACATGCGAGTTGTTAACTCTCGCGGCATCAAGGTATTAAACAAATGAAAATGATTTCCACGTAAAAATAAACACATTCAAATAACAAAAGAAAAATTCAAACAATCTAACCTTCTCAAACTTCGCGCATATTTCATTCACACAATTCGAACACGATTACACTGATAAACCACCCACCTGTAACGGGAAGACTTAGCCTGTCTGTGCTGGGCAATTTACTGTAGTAAACACATTCAAATAACAGAACCAAATCTTCCATAAAATCATATATGTATGCCGGCGTAGCCTACTTTCTAATTCCAAATTCTAATACATGCGAGTTGTATTTAACTCTCGCGGCATCAAGGTATTAAACAAATAAAAATGATTTCCACGTAAAAACAAACACATTCAAATAACAGAACAAAAATTCAAACAATCTAACCTTCTCAAACTTCGCGCATATTTCATTCACTTGTGAAACACAATTCGCACACGATTACACTAATAAACCACCCACCTGTAACGGGAAGACTTAGTCTGTCTGCGCTGGGCAATTTGCTGTAGTAAACACATTCAAATAACAGAACCAAATCGTCCGTGCAATCATATATGTATGCCAGCGAAGCCTAATTTCTAATTCCTAATTCTAAAACATGCGAGTTGTATTTAACTCTCGCGGCGTCAACGTATTAAACAAATGAAAATGAGTTCCAAAAACAAACACATTCAAATAACAAAAGAAAAATTCAAACAATCTAACCTTCTCAAATTTCGCGCATATTTCATTCACACAATTCGAACACGATTCCACTAATAAACCACCCACCTGTAACGGGAAGACTTAGCCTGTCCGTGCTGGGCAATTTGCTGTAGTAAAGCGTCTTCTGGATTCTTTTAAGGAAACTCTCGTGGTCGCCCATGGACTGCAAAAAGGAAAACAACGGAAAGAGCGAGCGTGAAACGGGGCCGCAGAGCGGCGAACTCACCCTGAGATCTCGGGCCCTCCTGGACACCTTCGACATGATTTATATCCGCGTTACAGACGAAAATTTGAACAAGTTATCACCGCAAAATAAGACAAACAACTCGCGAAATCACCTCATGCGACCGCACGTCACGCCACAAGAAAAAAAAAACGAATGACGGAATTCCAATGTTGCAATTATTTATAAATAAATATTGTTTTTTAAAGCGAAGCTATAACCTGATGAAACGGTATGGTATGTATGTTTTAATTGGTTTAATGCTTGTTTTGATTGTTTAAATCAGGAATTTTTAACTAAAAACCACGTGGTTTTAAATATTGCGGAACTGCGTATTAATTTTTAGGAGTCGAATTTCATTCAAACTCCTTTTATTTCTTCAGTAAAGCTAATTAAGTTTTAATAAAATCCAGTGTAATGTGTTTATTTGTTGATATCTATTTGAAACTAACGATTTTACTTACTGTTTATTATTCTAACGCTTGGCAACGCTGTAAACTGATTCATCGCGTTAAATTTTTACGGGGTTGCCAGATTAGGCGAATTATTACCAATGTAGCGAATGTAGCGGAACTACATATTAATCTTTACGAGTCGAATTTTATTCAAACTCCTTTTATTTCTTTAGTAAAGTTAATTAGGTTTTAATAAAATCCAGTGTAATGTGTTTATTTGTTGATATCTATTTGAAACTAACGATTTTACTTACTGTTTATTATTCTAACGCTTGGCAACGCTGTAAACTGATATATCGCGATAAATTTTTACGTGGTTGCCAGATTACTTACTTAGATTAGGCGAATTATCACAAATGTAGCGAATGTAGCGGAACTACGTATTCATTTTTAGGAGTCGCATTTCATTCAAACTCCTTTTACTTCTTTAGTAAAGTTAATTAGGTTTTAATAAAATCCAGTGTAATGTGTTTATAATAATAATAATAATCTTTATTTAGCATCTTTGCTATATTATTTGTTGATATCTATTTGAAACTAACGATTTTACTGTTTATTATTCTAATGCTTGGCAACGCTGTAAACTGATTCATTGCGTTAAATTTTTACGGGGTTGCCAGATTAGGTGAATTATCACCAATGTAGCGAATGTAGCGGAATTACGTATTAATCTTTAGGAGTCGAATTTCATTCAAACTCCTTTTATTTCTTTAGTAAAGTTAATTAGGTTTTAATAAAATCCAGTGTAATGTGTTTATTTGTTGATATCTATTTGAAACTAACGATTTTACTGTTTATTATTCTAACGCTTGGCAACGCTGTAAACTGATTCATCGCGTTAAATTTTTACGGGGTTGCCAGATTAGGCGAATTATCACCAATGTAGCGATTTTTTAGTTGGTTTGAAGAGAATTTGACTTAAACGTTACATATACCTTAATAGAGCGTTGTAACAAATGAAATTAAATAAGATTTTAAATATTTCATTGTATTATTCAATATCCGGAGGTGTGTTTGCATTGTATCAATGGATATTTATCGTCTTAAGTTATTTATCGTCTTATTAATTAAGACATTGTTTGCATTTTCACGAATAACATTTTCGTAATTTTATATATTATATTTAAAGTGTGCAAACTATAAGAAGAGTAATCTTATTTTCTCGAATTCAAATAGTTTTGAATTTGAATTTATCTTGTTATGATATTTGGTGAATATATTTTTAAATGGCGACTAGGCAAGTTTTTGGCGACTGACAATTGTTTGTATAACGATAATTGACGTCTTCTTTTAGTAACGTGAAGTTTTTATAAAATAATCTTCTGCTTAATTTAAAA
The DNA here is from genome assembly GCA_932526585.2 of Philonthus cognatus. Taxonomy (NCBI): domain Eukaryota; kingdom Metazoa; phylum Arthropoda; class Insecta; order Coleoptera; family Staphylinidae; genus Philonthus; species Philonthus cognatus. The sequence continues at coordinate 9,617,270 of OW052252.1, read as the reverse complement.
TAAAATTCGAATTCTTATAGGAACTCAAAGTGAATTTTTGTTCGCATTAGAATGTACATTTTTTTAAGTGAATTGAATTTAAAAATTACTTTTTACAATTCTGCTTAATTTTAAATTACATGGGCGATTTTCGCTAAACTTATTCGCGTGTGTGGCGACCACTTATCTGATACCCTGGAATAATAATAATACTAATAAATAATAAAAATTGTGAAAACAATTCAGAATTGCTATTAAGATAGCAATTTCGTAATAAGTTTGCTGTAAAAACAGCAGTATGAAAAGCAAAGATTAGAAAAAGTGCAAAATATCTAAAAAGCCACGAGAACAGGTCATAAATATCTGCGAGCAGTGGCTTAGAATCGTTAAGGGTCATTTTTGATGTACGAAAATCGTCATTCTTTATTCTAGCCTTCCCAGAGAAGCTAGAGTTACGAAAAAATTCATACATTATCTTGACCCGATTTTAGGACCTGTGTGCATCGCTTATAATTCTAGCTATTATCGTTTTTCTGTAAAAAAATCATGAAAATTGCAATAATTGTCAATCACGAAATAATCTTCAAAAATTCTCACTGATTTGCAAAACCGATGCACACCGGACCTATTTTTGCCCCCTGAACATTTCTGTAAAGTTAGATTTTCACGAAATGGCCTGGGAAGGCACAAATAAAAATTTTCACTCGTTTTGCAATTTTCCGCATACCGTCTCGCCACCTAGTGGTTGTATAGCAGAAATGGGGTATTTTTCAGTTCAGGGTGTCTTTAACAGATGGCGGTCTTACGTGACAACAATTTGCGGGATTTCTTTGAAAAAGTCGTCATCTTAACGATTCTAAGCCACTGCTCGCAGATTTTTATGATTTGTTTTCGTGGCTTTTTAGATATTTTACACTTTTTTGTAATCTTTCCTTTTCAAACTGCTGTTTTTACGGCAAACTTATTACGAGATTGCTATCTTAATAGCAATTCTGAGTTGGCTTTGCAACTTCAATTATTTTAATACAGATTTTTTTTAAACGTGTTTTTTTTTGCAGGGCCAACAGTGTGAGGGTGTGCGGAAATTCAAAAAGAATGTTTCGCAAGCGTATTGTGTATTGTGCAAAAGGCTAAAATCAGGTGAGTGTTTAAACACAATTTGCAAATAAATACACGGAGAGAACATTTATTGTCACTACGAAATGAATTCTCATAAGATGAATGTGGGTGTAATGTAGTTTTATGTAAGTGACAAGAGTCTAAGTCAGAAGTAGACAGTTGTGCATACATCACGGATGGGTTGCCTATAATCGTTGTTGTATGTGTGTTTTTTGAACTGCACTGTAAATCAGTGGTTTTAAGCGTGGCGCATGAAGTAAAATTTCGAGTTTAGAAAAGCCTAATTTGGATTGGCCGCTCCGCTTCGCTGCGCGGCTAATCCAAATTCTTAGGCTTTTCTAAACTCGAAATTTTACTTCATGCTTAGTCTGGGAGTGGAAAACACTCGTTAAAGCGTCAAATTAACCGCTTTTAAACAACGAATTCCCGCAATTTTAAAAAACGCTGTAATAGTCAAGAACATACAGGGCGTTTTTCTTTTAAGTATACTTATCCCGATAATTACAGCGTTTTTTTTTTAAATTGCAGGAATTCGTTGTTTCAAAGCGGTTAATTTGAGGCTTTAAACGAGGTTTTTCCACTCCCAGATTAAGCATGAAGTAAAATTTCGAGTTTAAAAAAAGCCTGAAAATTTGGATTGGCCGCGTAGCGAAGCGAAGCGGCCAATCCAAATTAGGCATTTCTAAACTCGAAATTTTACTTCATGCGCCACACGTATAAAACACTAAATATCGCAAAGTTTAAAATATATGGCTTTAGCAATCTAATATGTAGATGTGAATAAAACGTGAGTCAAATTCTGCGCTGAACAAATTGTTTATAACAGTGATTATAGGCAAACCAATAACTCTAACGTATATTAGGTTGCCTATAATCGTTCTTGTATGTGTGTGTGTTTTTTTTAACTTCACTGTAAATCAGTGGTTTTAAGAGCTGCACATGAAGTAAAATTTCGAGTTTAGAAAAACCTAATTTGGATTGGCCGCTCCGCTTCGCTACGCGGCCAATCCGAATTCTAAGGCTTTTCTAAACTCGAAATTTTACTTCATGCTTAGTCTGGGAGTGGAAAACACTCGTTGAAAGCGTCAAATTAACCGCTTTTAAACAACGAATTCCCGCAATTTTAAAAAACGCTGTAATTGTCAAGAACATACAGGGCATTTTTCTTTTAAGTTTACTTATCCCGATAATTACAGCGTTTTTTTTAAATTGCAGGAATTCGTTGTTTCAAAGCGGTTAATTTGAGGCTTTAAACGAGGTTTTTCCACTCCCAGATTAAGCATGAAGTAAAATTTCGAGTTTAAAAAAAGCCTGAAAATTTGGATTGGCCGCGTAGCGAAGCGAAGCGGCCAATCCAAATTAGGCTTTTCTAAACTCGAAATTTTACTTCATGCGCCACACGTATAAAACACTAAATTTCGCAAAGTTTAAAATATATGGCTTTAGCAATCTAATATGTAGATGTGAATAAAACGTGAGTCAAATTCTGCGCTGAACAGATTGTTTATAACAGTGATTATAGGCAAACCAATAACTCTAACGTATATTAGCTTGCCTATAATCGTTCTTGTATGTGTGTGTTTTTTTGAACTTCACTGTAAATCAGTGGTTTTAAGAGCGGCGCATGAAGTAAAATTTCGAGTTTAGAAAAGCCTAATTTGGATTGGCCGCTCCGCTTCGCTGCGCGGCTAATCCAAATTCTTAGGCTTTTCTAAACTCGAAATTTTACTTCATGCTTAGTCTGGGAGTGGAAAACACTCGTTAAAAGCCTCAAATTAACCGCTTTGAAACAACGAATTCCCGCAATTTTAAAAAACACACACAAGTGAATGCCGCGCCGCGATTTACGTGTTAAATTATCGACAAGTCATTCCAATAGTTCATCAAAAAATATTCAAAATGAATGGAATTTTATTTAATAATAAAAATATACTGATAAAATAAATATATATCAAATAAAATGTTAACTTTGATTTAATATTTTGGAATATCCACTGAAGATATTTAAATTTCAATTAAAGTCAATCAAAGTTTATTTATCTCTGTATAGATTCTATAAATTTCGTGTTGGTTTGGTAATCTGTTGATTTTTAACAATTTTTTCAAAGAAAACATTCTCCTAAAATCGTTGATTTCATTGCATAATTTCAACTTTGGCTTAATATTTTAAGATAATGCGTTGAAATAATTTAATTTTCTTAAAATGCAATGAATTCTGTGACATTTGTGTTGATTGCATAACATGTTCAATTCTTTACAATTTTTTAAACGAAATTAGTTTGTGAATAATGTTTTTCTTTACAAAATTTCAACTACGATTCGATATTTTATTAAATCCAGTAGAGATATTTAAATTTTAATAACAGCCAATAAAAATTTATTAATTTCTATGTGGATTCTATAAATTTTGTGTTAGTTTTGATAATCTGTTGATTTTTAACAATTTTTCTAAACAAAGCATTCTCCTAAAATTATTTATTTTGATTAAATTACATAATTTCAACTTTGGCCTAATATTTTAAGAAAATGTGTTCAGATAGCTTTAGTTGCTTTATTTGTAAGTAAATTCTGTGAATTTCCTGTTAATTGTGTAAAACTTGAGTTTTTTTAAAGTTAATTTTCCTAAAATCGTTGATTTATTATTTCAACTTTGGCTTAATATTTTAAGAAAATGCGTCGAGATTATTTAATTTTATTTAAAGCAGATATAAGTGCAATGAATTCGAAGTAAATTCTATGAATTCTATCTTGATTGCATAAACCTTTGATTAGATTTAATATTTTAGAAAGTTTACTGCAAATATCAAAAAATAAACAAATATTACATAACCTCCTCTTCCATTTGCCTCTCAGTTATGTGATTATTATAACAAAACCCAGTACCAATAAGTAGAGTCAAACAGAATCTTAAATATCGAAAGCACATTACGATCATATATTATTGTATTTTTCACTTTTACTTTAATTAAAGTCGGATTCACAATTCAAAATAAATCAAACGATGAAATTGCAAGGATTTGCAGAAGTAAAATTAAAAGAACAGCGCAAAACGTTAGAAAGAGATGGATGCACAGATAGTCCGGCTCGAAAATAAAAATGTATCGAGAAATGAATAAATGTGTTCCCCTTTTACTCCCCTCATCCCGACAACGCGCAAAAGACCGGTTCCGTGCGGCTAACAAACGGAGTATTACATGACGAGTATTTTATAGAAATCATAAATGATGAACAACTGTGTTGTAAACCAAATTCCATGTCCATCATCGCCACCAGGGGCGCATTTTCCTTTAGACTCGATTTCGTCAAGGTCAAAAAGTGAAAAAGACCCTTAAGATAACGAATTATTTAAAGAAATCCCGCAAATTGTTGTCACGTAAGATCGCCATCTCTTAAAGACACCCTGAACTGAAAAATACCCCATTTCCGCTATACAACCACTAGATGGCGTGACGATATGCGGAAAATTGCAAAACGAGTGAAAATTTTTATTTGAGCCTTCCCAGGTCATTTCGTGAAAATCTAACTTCACAGAAATGTTCAGGGGGTAAAAATAGGTCCGGTGTGCATCGGTTTTGCAAATTCGTGAGAATTTTTGAAGATTATTTCGTGATTAAAAATTATTGAAATTTTCATGATTTTTTTTCAGAGAAACGATAGCAGCTAGAATCACAAGCGATGCGCACAGGTTCTAAAATGGAGTCAAGATTATGTATGAATTTTTTCGTAACTCTAGCTTTTCTGGGAAGGCTGGAATAAAAAATGACGATTTTCGTACATCAAAAAATACACTTAATGAATACATCTGGCAACACTTAATTTCTCATCTGGTAATTGGTGAAACATATTAGACAGCGACGGCTCGCGGGCTAACTTCAGGGTTGGCCACAGCGCCAAGGCACACAAAATTTAAGGTTGGGATCGCGCATTATAAATACATGGAATTGCACAACAAAGTCACCTTTCAATAACGGACACATATTACCTTGGGTCTCTGGCCGACCCTGAAGTTAGGCTGCGAGCCGTCACTGATATTAGAATATGTAAAGTTATTTAAATTAAAAGCACTTGGTATTGTTTCACAAATTAAAACTTTATTCCTACTAGTTTCGGTTTGTTGGACCATTTTCAAAGGAATTCCTTTGAAAATGGTCTAACAAACCGAAACTAGTCGGAATAAAGTTTTAATTTGTGAAACCATACCAAGTGCTTTTAATTTAAATAACTTTATACAATCTGGCAACACTGTTTATCTTTATCGGAATGTCTCATCCCGATTTCGCGAACACCCATAAATGTCAAATGTGTCGTGTTGTGCGCGCAACGGACAACGGTGTCGTATCGTCGCAAATTAATGATTCCGCGGGGCGTCCGTGGTGTCCTGGGCCCCCGAGACGACCGTTTCGTTTCCGTGCGAAACATGAAAGATGCTAAATTTTTTCAAGAAAACAGGTGAGTCTCGGCCGGACTCGAGGGGCAAGGTTAAGTGTGTTTACGTTTCGCGGTGCGTTTGTTTTGTTTCAGGTCGCGCCAGGGGCAGGAGTAACTCGGTGGCGTCCGCCCCCGATTCCGGCCCCCGCGCGGACGAGATTCGCGATGGAGGCGGAGGTGGTGGTTGCAACGGGCTGGACAACCAGCGGCAGGCCACAAAAGTGCTCTCTATTTTGGACGATGAAGGGTTGTGTGATATAGGTGAGAACGGATTCAATTGTTTTAATTAATGTGAGATAAACAATATGCTTTCACTATTGTTTGAAGAAATATTACACTTTTATAACAATGTTATTTCTATATAAGTGGGAATTTATGAGTAATTCTTTCTTGTTCTTTGTTACTTATTCTTTTTGTGCAAGTTAAGGTAATTTGCTATAACTATTTATTCCTAAGGAGGGAATGCTCAGATGATTTATCTGTTCGCCATGAAGAGAAAAAGTTGTGCAATATGTAATTTTCTCTCATCCTAGACAAGATGTAATGGTTATAGGCTTAGTTTATAATTTTTGTGACAAACCGTTACGAAGTTCTTTTATTTATGAATCTCCTGGAATTGAATTGTGAAAATAGCAAACCAACTAGTTTAACAAAGGTCAATTTATTATTAATCGGTACAAAACTTTACAAAGAGTGTGCTTATAATAATAATAATAATAATAATAACAGTTCTTTATTCCAATGTTAATATCACATACAAATTTTGCACATATATATCTACACGGAATAGGGTCAAATCAAGATTAATACATATTATGTTTCTCTAGAGAAATATTCATGCATATTATATGGTTCTAAATCAAGTAAGAACTCTTTAATAGATTGTTTCCAGCTCGAAAACGTATCCGATTTTTGTGTGTTTGTGGGCAGACTATTGTATATTTTTATACAAACATATAGTGGATTCTTTTCAAAGAAAGTTAATCTATGATACGGATATTTATTTAATGATGCGTTGTTGTTTACGTTCGGAAGTGGAAGAGGACGTTTTTGGAAGTTAACATGTCTTTTATTATCAAAAACAGTTCCACTTCCTTACGTCATTAGCAAGTAAAAGTTGGTACATCTATTTCTATAATATAATTAAGAGCACGCATAATATTGGAAAGCAAGGTTAAAAACGTTAAAGGAATGCAATTAATGAACCACTTGCTATTCCAATATTATCTGTGCGATTGAAAAATGAAATATCTTAAATGGGCCCGCCGTGGCCGAGCGGTTGAGCCGCCGGTTTCGCCAAATCGGTCACGGAGGTGATCTGGGTTCGATTCCCAGCGGAGGCGAGTAATTTTCCTAACGAAAAATACTCGTCTCCGGTTCCATGGATGTGTGTGAATGTGTTGTGACGTCCAAATTAGTCGAAATATATGTTAATATAAATCAACGTTAGTGGCTGAATGGTAAAAACCTATGCCAAACAAACAAAAAAAAAAAAATATCTTAAATCACATAATAATATATACATAAAAAGGGGTACATTACAAAGATATTGAAGCGACCCTCAATGTGACAGTCTGCCACATTAGTACGTTACTCACATCGTTAAAGTGTACCAACTGCGTTGAAAGTAACTCTATAGCGGGAAGTTGAAAATAAAGTACACATTTCCTAGGTATGAGGCACTATTTTTTATTCTCACTAAATAAATATGATTTTTTTAAACATAGAAAACATAAATAATAACCATGATTAATACTGTTCTGATAAAAAATTAAAGCAATATACCGAGAGTTTTATGTAACTGCGAACATTTTCGTAATGAGAATTTCTCGTTTAAGTATACATTAGCATACGTTGTACGTTTGCCGACGCTCGGTTTATTAAAAGAATGTAATTTCAAGCCTTAAACCAGTGTTTTCCACTCCCAGGCTAAGCGTGAAGTAAAATTTCGAGTTTAGAAAAGCCTGAAAATTTGGTTTGGTCGCGTAGCGCGAAGCGCGGATCGGCCAAACCAAATTTTCAGGCTTTTCTAAACTCGAAATTTTACTTCATGCGCCACCGGTACAAAACACTAATGCAATGTAAAGTTTAGCGGTGTATTTTAAACTTCGTAATGTCAGTGTTTTGTACCGGTGGCGCATGAAGTAAAATTTCGAGTTTAGAAAAGCTTGAAAATTTGGTTTGGTTGCGTAGCGCGAAGCGCGGATCGGCCAAACCAAATTTTCAGGCTTTTCTAAACTCGAAATTTTACTTCTTGCGCCACTGGTACAAAACACTGATGCAATGTAAAGTTTAGCGGTGTATTTTAAACTTCGTAATGTCAGTGTTTCGTACCGGTGGCGCATGAAGTAAAATTTCGAGTTTAGAAAAGCCTGAAAATTTGGTTTGGCCGCTCCGCGCTTCGCGCTACGCGTCCAAACCAAATTTTCAGGCTTTTCTAAACTCGAAAATTTACTTCATGCTTAGCCTGGGAGTGGAAAACACTCGTTTTGAGTTTCAAATTGAACTCCTTTTAAAAAAAACAACATACACCAACTGTCGCCTCTGTAATACGGCACCGGAAACAGCTATGCACGTTCTGTGCAGGTGCAATGCGCTGGAGAGCAAAAGACGGCTCATATTTGGGAACAGACAAATGGAACCAAATGATTTCCACCCGCAACCTCTGAAGGACCTGCACAAGCTAGTGCAGGGCATCGAGTTCGGAATAGTTGCGTGAGTGTAATAATATTGGGGCAGTACAATAAGTCACCTAGGCTGCAGTGCATCTGGATGCGAAAGGAAGACGGCCCCCATAGGAAAAAAAAAAACGATTATCTCAAGATTTACGGCATGTGATTGGGACGTGTATACTTGAAAGAAAAACTCCCTGTATTTACAAGTTGAGGCGTTAATTGCAATTGATTAACTAAAATTTGTAATGGTAATATAGGCAACCCAATTTACACATAACCTAAAAATTAAAAGTGACAAATCGTATTTTCTGAAAATGTTCGGTGTTATATAAAACTCTCTGTATAAAACATCAGACATAGTAATTATAATGTATATTTTCAGAGTTGCCAACCTAGAATATTTTCCATGGCACTCTAGAGATTTTTTTAAATTGAACATACGATACAATAATACAAACTGCAACCAGTGTTGCCTCGTGTTTAAACACTACTTATGCAGTATCCCAAAGCATTATATTTTGAACTTTACTTGAAATCAGTGTTTTATACGCTTGGCGCATGAAGTAAAATTTCGAGTTTAGAAAAGCCTGAAAATTTGGATTTGCCGGGCTCGCTTCGCTCCGCCCGGCAAATCCAAATTTTCAGGCTTTTCTAAACTCGAAATTTTACTTCATGCTCAATCTGGGAGTGGAAACACTCATTTAGTAGCTTTAAGTTGAACTCTTTTAAAAAAACGTGGAATGTCTGAAAATTTATAAATCGGGCAATGAAGAAACTATTTATAAATATAATACAATGTTTTTCTTCAAACTGTAAAAAAAATATTAAGCAGTTATCAAGTTTGCGGTACGGTCACGGACATGAATATTTAAAATCGTTTACAACTGTGAGCCGAACTGTATTTAAGTTTAATCATAAAGCAACATTACAATTTTAATATTGATATTCAAAAAATGACCAAGGCCAAATAGGTCCTATCTTTCTCGAGTACAATCTAATGCCACATGAAGTATAGGAAAATGTAGGAAAATGTATTTATTTACTGGATACATGTGTACAGAGTTTGTTTATTTTGAATATTTTACTTATAATCTAACAAATATAAAATTATGTTATGTGAGGTTGTATTTCATTTAACGAAACTAGTATACAGGTTCCGGTCTTTGGATCATCAGTATGCCGAACCGTTTCTTCATCGTTATCCTTTCCCTCGAGTATTTGTCTTCTGGTGAAAATCTCGCTGGATGTGCCGAAAACGTGGGTTTCCCAGTAGGATCATTCTTCTTTAGTGTGTATACACGTTTGCCTTCTTCATTCAAATAGTACATAAGATACATCTTGTTTTAATTACTTAAATATTCCCTCAAACAAATACAAAACTAAGCAAGTGTTGAAAATGTAAACACCAACGCACACACAACAGTTATATAGTTTGTAGTTAATGCCAAATGAAGTATAGTTATATAGTTTGTAGTTATGCCAAATGAAGTATAGTTATATAGTTTGTAGTTAATGCCAAATGAAGTGTAGTTATACAGCGTGTAACTGAACTAATGTACATCCTCTTAAGGGCGTATACACAAAATATTTTGACACCAATTGCAGCAAAAATAAAATCGGAAAAAAAATATTGGATTTTTCATAATTTTTCATGCATTTTTTACTTTTTGAGAACTTCTGGTTACCTGTGTTCGTGATATTTTTCGTGGATGCGTAAGTTGTTGTATTTTTTATTTACTTTTACTACTGCGAGGCGCATAAATCACTTCGCACGCACTATCGAGACGTATAAATCACTTAGCACGCACTACACACACACACACACACTGTCTAGAATTACTAGATGAAACTGGGTCACGTATAAAAAAAATCACAATAACAACATAGACATAATTCTTCACAATCTGACCCACTTTTCTCTGGATGGTGTAATTCGATATTCAAATCGTTTAAAAACTACCAGTCTATGTGGAATCTCTCTTAAAATACGCAATGTGCGCGTATACCAGATACCACAAACATGTGGCCTATTATTATTAATTATTTTTAATAATTATTTGTGACCTATCTACTAAAGGTATGGTAATTTCAAATGCAGGTATTGTTTATTTAAACGCTGCCCCTTATGTGGTAGAGAGCCTGTACAGTAGTTCGTTTACACGCTGTATAGTTTGTAGTTAATGCCAAATGAAGTATAGTTATATAGTTTGTAGTTAATGCCACATGAAGTATAGTTCAACTTATGGTAATACCGTCCCGAAAGGACTTCTTTATATAACGTTTTATAAGGTTAGCTCAATTCAATATTGCCCACCTCGTGCAATTTAAATGACGTCACGCGTGGAGTTCCTCATGTGACGTCAAAATTTAATATAGTCGACCTTACGTGATCAAAGACCTTAACCAATGACGTCACGCGAGGATTTCTTCATGTGAAGTCAACATTCAATATAGTACACCTTAATGTAGTTGTATGAGTTACGTGAAGGTGTTAAATCACTTAATTAAACACAGTTATATCCCTTTCTTCACTTTTATTTTATAAAAGTGAAGAAAGGAATATAACTGTGTTTAATTAAATAGTACACCTTACGTAACCGAAGACTTTGATCAATGACGTCACGCGTGGAATTCTTCATGTGACGTTATTTGGGCGGGTCTGTGCCCTATGAAATATTGTAACTCACAGCGGGAGCTGCCGTGAATTTCATAGCGGTTTTTTGCGGCGGCCGACAACAAAGTCGGACAAATTGCTAGGGAACGGTAGCGAAAGATAACTGACCTTTGGTGTGTCGGTATCCGGGTCCTTACAGCTTCTCCTGAGGGTGTAGTTCCGAGGTGATCGTCACTACTTAACTAATCGCCGGGGTGGCGCGAGATCGACCGTGGCGTGTCGCTGTACATTTACGACTCTCCTCTCTCGATCAGCGGACCGAACAAGGATGGGGGAAGTGTTGTGCATAGCAAAAAAAGGGTGAAATAGAAAAAGACGGCTCATGTTGCCGACCGATTAGAAAAACCGCTTGTTTGTACCGAACAGACGTCAAAATTCAATATAGTCGACCTTACGTGATCGAAGACCTTGACCACTGACGTCACGCGTGGAATTCTTTATGTGACGTCAACAGTCAAGGTTATTAAATTTATAAGGTCTGCTTTATTCAATATAGTCGACCTTGTGCGATTGACATCCGTCACAGATAAAACTGAAATGAGGTTTAATAGTGCTTAAAGCATAAATACATATATTAGTAGACAGTTTTAGAACATAATTATACAGGGTGTCCTAAAGCTCTTTAAATTGCACGAGGTGGGCAATATTGAATTGAGCTAACCTTATAAAATAAACAGTTATCGATCACGTATTTTAAATTTTGACGTCACATGAGGAATTCCAGCGTGACGTCATTGGTAAAGCTCTTTAAATTGCACGAGGTGGGCAATATTGAATTGAGCTAACCTTATAAAATTTTACCAATGACATCACGGGTGGAATTCCTCATGTGACGTCAAAATTTAATATAGTCGACCTTACGTGATGGATGACTGTTTATTTTATAAGGTTAGCTCAATTCAATATTGCGCACCTCGTGCAATTTAAAGAGCTTTACCAATGACGTCACGCGTGGAATTCCTCATGTGACGTCAAAATTTAATATAGTCGACCTTACATGATCGATGACTGTTTATTTTATAAGGTTAGCTCAATTCAATATTGCCTACCTCGTGCAATTTAAAGAGCTTTACCAATGACGTCACGCGTGGAATTCCTTATGTGACGTCAAAATTTAATATAGTCGACCTTACGTGATCGATGACTGTTTATTTTATAAGGTTAGCTCAATTCAATATTGCGCACCTCGTGCAATTTAAAGAGCTTTACCAATGACGTCACGTGTGGAATTCCTCATGTGACGTCAAAATTTAATATAGTCGACCTTACGTGATCGAAGACCTTGACCACTGACGTCACGCGGGGAATTGTTCTTGTGACGTCAACAGTCAGGGTTATTGAATTAATAAGGTCTGCTTTATTTGATATAGCCGAGCTTATGCAATTGACATCCGTCACAGATAAAACTGAAATGAGGTTTGATGTCACGCGTGGAGTTCCTCATGTGACGTCAAAATTAAACATAGTCGACCTTACGTGATCGAAGAACTTGACCACTGACGTGACGCGTGGAATTCTTCATGTGACATCAACAGTCAAGGTTATTAAATTTATACGGTCTGTTTTATTTGATATAGTCGACCTTATGCGATTGATGTCAAGTAGATAGTTATGCGATTGACATCCGTCACAGATAAAACTGAAATGAGGTTTGACGTCACGCGTGGGGTTCCTCATGTGACGTCAACATTTAATATAATCGACCTTACGTGATTAACCAATGACGTCACGCGAGGAATTCTTCATGTGAAGTCAACATTCAATATAGTAGACCTTACGTAACCGAAGACCTTGACCAATGACGTCACGCGTGGAATTTTTCATGTGATGTCAAAATTCAATCTAGTCGACCTTACGTGTTCGAAGACCTTGACCACTGACGTCACGCGTGGAAATCTTCATGTGAGGTCAACAGTCAAGGTTATTAAAGTTATAAGGTCAGCTTTATTTGATATAGTCGACCTTATGCGATTGACATCCGTCACAGATAAAACTGAAATGAGGTTTGACGTCACGCGTGGAGTTCCTCATGTGACGACAAAATTTAATATAGTCGACCTTACGTGATCGAAGACCTTGACTAATGACGTTACGCGAGGAATTCTTCATGTGAAGTCAACATTCAATATAATAGAACTTACGTAACCAAAGACCTTGACCAATAACGTCACGCGTGGAATTCTTCATATGACGTCTAAATTCAATATAGTCGACCTTACGTGATCGAAGAACTTGGCCACTGACGTAACGCGTGGAATTCTTCATGTGACGTCAACAGTCAAGGTTATTACATTTATAAGGTCTGCTTTATTTGATATAGTCGACCTTATTATTATTATTATAAAACTGAAATGAGGTTTGACGTCACGCGTGGAGTTCCTCGTGTGACGTCAAAATTTAATATAGTCGACCTTACGTGATCGAAGACTTTAACCAATGACGTCACGAGAAGAATTCTTCATGTGAAGTCAACATTCAATATAGTAGACCTTACGTAACCGAAGACCTTGACCAATGACGTTACGCGTGGAATTCTTCATGTGACGTCAGAGTTCGATATAGTTGACCTTACGTGATCGAAGACCTTGACCACTGACGTCACGCGTGGAGTTCTTCATGTGATGTCAACAGTCAAGGTTATTAAATTTGTAAGGTCTGCTTTATTGGATATAGTCGACCTTATGCGATTGACATCCGTCACAGATCAAACTGAAATGAGGTTTAATAGTGCTTAAAGCATAGATAGATATATTAGTAGACAGTTTTAGAACACAACTATACAGGGTGTCCCACTTTGAGCAAGAAAATATTGGTAACTTTGTTAATATTAACGATGCAGCCTTATGGAATAATTTGAATAATTTAAATGAATATTTTGACTTTTACAATATTTCAGTGTTTCATCAAACTTTTGCGAATCCCCTTCGCGAATGCTCGTTTTGTATTTGGTGATGTTTGTATAAAAAATGTGCTGTATTTTTCTGTAAAAAAAAATTGTGTAAAACCGCTTTATGCTGCGCGAGGAATTCTTCATGTAGTAGACCTTACGTAACCGAAGACCTTGACCAATGACGTCACGCGTGGAATTCTTCATGTGACGTCAAAATTTATAGTCGACCTTACGTGATCGAAGACCTTGACCACTGACGTCACGCGTGGACCTCATGTGACGTCAACAGTCAAGGTTATTAAATTTATAAGGTTTGCTTGATTTGATATAGTCAACCTTATGCGATTGACAGCCGTCACAGATAAAACTGAAATGAGGTTTAATAGTACTTAAAGCATAAATAGATATATTAGTAGACAGTTTTAGAACACAACTATACAGGGTGTCCCACTTTGAACAAGAAAATATTGGTAACTTTCTTAATATTGATGATGCAGCCTGTATCAAATAATTTTAATAATTAAAATATTTTGACTTTTGCAATATTTCAGTGAATGCTCGTTCTGTATTTGGTAATGTTTGTATAAAACATGGGCTGTATTTTTCTGTAAAAAAAATTGTGTAAAACCGCTTTATGCTGCGCGAGGAATTCTTCATGTGAAGTCAAAATTCAATATAGTAGACCTTACGTAACCGAAGACCTTGACCAATGACGTCACGCGTGGAATTCTTCTTGTGACGTCAAAATTTAATATAGTCGACCTTACGTGATCGAAGACCTTGACCACTGACGTCACGCGTGGAATTCATGTGACGTCAACAGTCAAGGTTATTAAGTTTATAAGGTCTGCTTGATTTGATATAGTCAACCTTATGCGATTGACATCCGTCGCAGATAAAACTAAAATGAGGTTTAATAGTGCTTAAAGCATAAATAGATATATTAGTAGACAGTTTTAGAACACAACTATACAGGGTGTCCCACTTTGAGCAAGAAAATATTGGTAACTTTGTTAATATTAACGATGCAGCCTATATAGAATAATTTGAATAATTTAAATGAATATTTTGACTTTTACAATATTTCAGTGTTTCATCAAACTTTTGCGAATCCCCTTCGCGAATGCTCGTTCTGTATTCGGTAATGTTTGTATAAAAAATGTGCCGTATTTTTCTGTAAAAAAAATTGCGTAAAACCGCTTTATGCTTTTCCCATTATTAATATTCAATTGTATTCTAGGTGAATTCGAAACCACTAGAGAACGTTCCCGCCTCTCTAAAACCCTGCCCGAAGTCTTAACGGACAAATCAGCTCTCGGATACCTCATCCAATACCTAGAATCGAGAAACTCGCTCTCTTACATCCGCTGCTGGCTGGACATCGAAAACCTCCGCACCTCGATCCTCCAACAGGAGGACCAGAAGCGGGACGACAGCAACAGCAAAGTCGACCACGACAGCCTCTCCGTTTCGACGGACTGCGATTCCTTCACGGCGGACTCGACTAGTCTCTACGACTACTCGGAGAAGAGCCGGCTGGAGACGGAGGACAACGCCGATCGGTACACCAAGGAGATCACCGACGACGCTCTGAGGGTGTTCAAGAAGTACGTGGCGTTGGAGGCGCCGGAGAGTATCTGCTGTAGTGACGAGATGCGGAACGAGACTGTCGAGAATATATGCAGCGAGGGGAGGTTGTTAACATCGGATTGTTTTAAAAACGTGCAGGATTACGTTTTCGGGGTTATGCAAAAGGAGTTGTTCGACGGGTTCTTGTGCAGTGATTATTTCTGTAAGTACCAGATTGACGTTCTAACGGACGGGAGTGTTGCTTTGGAGGATATATTGTACAACGAGACGGCTCTTTTTTATTTCATGGAGTTTTTAGAGCAGGAGAACAGGAGGAACTTGCTGGAGTTTTGGTTAGCGGCGAGTAATTTCCACCAGCAGCTGCACATACAAAAAGACTTGTTCGATCCGATTGAAGCGCAAAACGACGCCGTTATTCTGTACGATAAGTATTTTTCCTTGCAAGCGCTCTGCCCGCTGGGTTTCGGTAATAAGATCCGCTTCGCCGTCGAGCAGAACATCTGCGGGGAAAACGGGCTGATGCACGACTGCTTCCACTTACCGCTGAAAATCATCGAGCACGTTTTAGAAAAGCACTATTTAAAACCCTTTCTAGCTTCCCAGCTATTCTACAAGTACCTCTCCGAGTTGATCAACACTGTACAAAGCAACGGGTATTGTATCTACGATAAGAACAAGTACATGTCGTCTTCGGAATGCGGGAGCGAGCGCAGCTTCAGCACGCACAGTTTCCTCGCGATGGAGAATCCCAACAGGAAGAAGCGGGAGAAGGGCGCCGACATGAATATAGATACCAGGGAGCTGTACGATCCCGACGCGCTGTGGAGGCGGAAGAAGTTTCACAGGCTGTCCTTCGGCAGGGTGACCGAGTTGGGCAAGTTCGTGACGGACACCGAGCCGCAGCCCGAGAAGTCGGAGTCGAGGATCAAAAACGTCGTCAGGAGATTCGTTAACCTGGAGGCTGATAAGCGCAAAGAGGAGCTCGCCTGGCAAGTGGCGGAGATGATTGTTAAAGATATTACGAGCATTACTTTGAGTGAACAAAAAACCTGATTTTATTCGGGAGTGTGATTTAAAAAAAAAACAGTCCCCTTGAGTTGATTTTCATATCAGTGAAATGCCATTTGATAAGATCAAGAATTTCTACTTATTTATATTTGTTATTTTGTTTTGTCTTTTATTAATTTATTGAAAAATAAGCATATATTAAAATCAGTTTTATATTATTCAAGTAATTACAAAAAATTAATTGCAATGTGATGTGGATAAAATCTAAATAAGTTTATTCGTTTCTACTGCACTAAGTTGAACTGAGTTCAAGTTTGTGACGTCACAGTTCAAGCTAGTTTAACTTCACATTTACAATTGCATGTGCCCAGTTCAGCGACGGCTCGCAGCCTAACTTCAGGGTACACCACAGCGCCGCCGCGGCACACAAAACTTGAGGTTGGGATCGTGCTTTATAAATACAAGGAATTGCACAACAAATAACGAATACATATTACCTTGGGTCTCTGGCCGACCCTGAAGTTAGGCTGCGAGCCGCCGCTGGCCCAGTTCATGTAACGAACAGTTCAGTGCAAAAAGTGCTGCACTAGTTCATGTAACGAACGGACCTATTGAAATTAGAAAAAATACTACTGATTTCACCATTTTTTCTTAGCTTTAAAATTGTACCTAAATACCCTAGCATTGCACGATCGGACAAAAATTATTGGAAACATCATCCCATTGCAAAGACTGTTTATACATTCAACGCGTTCATCAGACTAAATAATTGGGTGTTTGTTGCCAACTGTTGGCGTATTTTCTGCTGATCACGAACATGTATGTGCAGCAGTCGCCATTTTTGCAAGCGTACAAAATAGTCCTTTCTTTTGAACCTCAACCCCGCGTTAACGTCATTATCTCTTGAATTTAAATAAACTAATATCATACTTCACAGGATCATTTCGGTAGTATTCGTTAATACTTTGACTTGATGTTATTTTGAGTGGTTTACATTTTATGAACATTTTATTTCTCCGTTATTGATGATTTATTTTGAGTATGTTGTTGATTTTTTAAATATGGAAATCATTTGGGCTAGTTGCGCCAAACACGTTGAACCGGTTTTACTCTGAACTCAAGTTCAAGGTGACAGAACAATAGGAACTGTCACCTTGAACTCAAGTTCAACGTGTTTAGTGCGATTGGGCCTAGGGTTAAGGATTGGTTGTCGGGAGGGCAGCCATAGCCGCGCCCACTTAAGCCAAGTTTTAGGCCCATTGTAGTGCCTCCGTCCTGATGGTCAGACCCGCTCCGCACTACTGGCAATTGCCAATATTTGTGCGACGGACCAATTCCATCCGGGTCCTTCACGTCTGGGCTGGGTTTCCCTTAACATACTATCCCTTAGTTTTGACAGGGCCGGACACTCGTGAAGCAATTGGGCCTAAGTATTAAATGAAACGTAATACAATATAATAGATCGGTTTTGGATCAGTAATACTATGGAGATTCTATAAATTTTGTAGAAATTGAGATTTTTGTAGTGTACATATACAGTGGTGTATATTTGATATTTGTATAGAAAGAGAGAAAGATATGGTAATATATTGTGAAAAACAATGACGCGCGTCTTATGCTTTTGTGCGTGCAGTCAAGATTTACCATTGTAAATTTGTAAATATATTTTGTCAAGTTTTCAGGTGAAAAATTGTGATTTTTAAATAATGTTGATAATAAAACATGTGAGATGATAATTCCTGCTTTTATTTTGTTCGTTGTTTATTAGGGAAAACGTAGAGAAACTAAAATTGCTGTCCAAAGTAATATATGATTTTTAGAACGGGAGGGAAATTTCCTCCCCCATTTCCCTTCCATTCTAAAAATCTTATATTTATAGCTGGCTTAGTTAAAAATATTTAATTTACAATGTATGTACAAGGTAAGGTACATATGTAAATTAACTTTGCTCATACACAAACCGATTTTTTAAAAAGGAATTTATTTCTTAACACCCGTGTTCACGGTTTGGTCTCTAATTCATAACTAACGATACAATAATAAAATATAATATAATAAGATAAAAAAGCGAAATAAGCATAAGATAACAACTATGCAAAATAAGCAGAATAATGTATAAATGAATAAATAGATAATAAGTCGTATTGTTTATGATGAAAGGAGTCTGTTGTATGATGAAAGGAGTCTGTTGTGTTGGCGTCAGGTAACTTGTATATACAGAGAGTTTTATCTAACACCGAACATGTTCATCCAATACAATTTGACACCTGTACTTTTTGAGTTATGTGTAAATTGGGTTGCCTATATGACCATGTAAATTGAGTTGCCTATATGGCCATTAAAAATTGTAGCCAATCAATCGCAATTAATGCCTCAACTTGTAGACACAGGGAGATTTTCTTTCAAGTATACATGTCCCAATCACACCGTATATGTCGTAAATCTTTAGATACTTGTTAAAAAAAATCAATTTTGAAACTTGAAATGAGTGTGTTTTCAGGGCCGTTCCTACACAGCGTGCCGGTGGTGCTGGCACGCAGGCGGCCAAACGGGTCTGACCGCACTTAAAAATAACATTTTCATTTCCTCGCATTTATCGAAAATTAAGCCACGTTACTTGATCTCATATGCACCTTATGCCATCTACCGATACTTCTCTAAAAGGCCTTGGTATGAAACTTTAATGCAAGGTGATTATTGCAGTTTCCTACCAAGTAGTTCAACTATTTTTCAATAGATTGCGACATGCGTGTTTGTATTTTGACACTAGTAACACATAACCACTCATTAAAATTGTACCTATTTTTGAGTATTTTATATTGAATTGTATTGTGCATAGTCAGTTTTTTGAGATTGTGATTCATATTATTTCGCTAACAAAGGTAAAGTACATACACATTTTTAAATAAGTAATAAAATCGTAATATATTCCGCTCTTAAGGGGATTATCGCAGTGTAACACGCCGATCGTGTTGGAAAGACCTACATAGTTTAGAGTAGGGATGGCAAAAAATATAAATATATCGATATAATCATCATATGATATATCGAAAGCTATATATCGATACATGCGATATATCTAAACAAAAATATCGATATCATGAAAAATATCGATATATTTTTTTATTATATTCAAATCAATCGAATCTAAAGTTTTTGAAACGTAAAGTAGGTACTGAGGAAATATTGAAAGGTAATACATTAAAAAAAAATAAGTGTATTTTTTGATTAAGTAAGTACAAGTTAAAAGTGTTCTACAAAATTGCATGTTTTTACAAAAAAAAATTAAAATGTATTTTTTATTACAATTTAGTCAAGTTTACAATTAAATGTCTTACAGGAACAAGACTGTTTGCCTGCATTTGTGATTTTGTGCATTAGGTGAATACATCAGTTCCACAAATGCAAGTTATCAGGCAAAGAGCTCAAAAATAATAATTTGGAAAGCCTACTTCCCGTGAGACGGTTACGACTTTTAGTAGCTGTTGCTCCGGCTTTTGAAAATAGCCTCTCGCTGGGGACCGACGTTGCTACAACACAAAAATATTTTGCCGCCACTTTAAATAAGTTGGGATATACCAATTTCATTTCGCTCCAGGTGTCCAAGGGATCGTCTTTCAAGTTTCTAACTGGCAAACTTAAATATTGATTGAGTTCACTATCTTTATGTAATTTCCCTTGCCCACTTTTTTTAGTGTGCGCTAATTTTTTATGGTGCGCCCATATATCAAATTCCGGTTCTTCAGTATCCGAATCAGAAGATTCTGATGATGAAGAAGTGCTTTGGAAAGTCGCGATCTCACTTTTGATGTGTCGCATCACTGTGCCCAGGACTTGAGGATCCCTGAAGTTTATTTGTTTAAATCGAGAATCCAATATTGTGGAAACAGCTGGTATATAAGATTTCTCAATAGCACCAAACCTCTTTTCGATTTCTTTTAATAATGATGTTTTCAAGTGTTTACCTACTTCATACTGGGGCGAATAATTGTTGTACTGGTTTATCAGACAACCAATCATTGGTATTACTTTACTTATTGTGGGGTAATTTTCGCCACTTATCTCTACTGTCATCCTTTCTAGTGGCTTCAAAAGTTTGCATATTTCTCGTAAATGCTCAACTTCGGCTGCAGTAATCATATTTGGAGCATTAACATCGGAAAACAAAATATTGCTGACCATAGATGACATTAGTAGAAATCTCTCTATCATGTAATATGTGGAGTTCCAGCGAGTTTTGACATCCAAAATCATTTTTTTAATGTTTCCTTCTATCGTTCCTGCATCGATTTGTATTTTTCTTAATTGATCACTAGCCTTAACGCTTCTTTTGAACCATACTACTATTGATCGTATCTTGTCAATAATAATACTCAAACCTTCTGTGTTTGTAATTGAATTTTCACACACCAAATTGAGGGTATGTGCGAAGCATGGGATGTGTCGGTTTTTCCCAAATTTGTCATGCATAGCTTTGACCATATTGGCTGCATTGTCCGTCACTACAGCAACAACATCATTAGGATCAATTCCCCAATTTTGAAGAGCTTTGCCTAATTCTAAAGCAATATAGTCTGCCGTGTGAGACTCTGATAATTCAACAATACCTATTGTCGCTGATGTTAACTTCATGTCATGTACAAAGTGGACAGTGATGCCCATAAAACTTTTGGTCTGCATATCGGCAGTCCATATATCCGTCGTAATTGTGAAATACTTCGATTTTTTCAATATATTTTTAAATGCTGTTGAAATCACTTCGAACTTTCTATCAACATTATTTTTGATGGTGTTTCTGGTTGGTACTTTGTATAAAGGTGCCACTTGTTTCATCAAAGACAGAAAACCTTTACCCTCTACAATATTGAATGGCAAATTATCCTGAACAATAAATTTTATTAATGCTTCCGTTAGTTTCACATTTTTAGAGCCACCATCTAAAAATAAAAACAAATGATGCATTCATGCAAGTACTATAAACTTTTGCTTTACCTTTGAAAGATGAAATTGTTTTGAAGGTAGACACAATTGTAGCTTGCTTGTATAATGAGCTTGATTTTTCTGTACTTGTGCTTGGTTCAACATCATATTCAGAAACCGTCATTGTTGAAGTTGATGAATGAACATCATCATCAAATTCTTGTGAAGCAATCAGATTTTTCTAGAAATAATATTAACTAATAAATTCATTAACAATTGCGGTTCTATTAGTCATACCTCATCTTGATGTAGTGAACTACTAGTCCCAGCCGTTTCTACATCCATTCGACTTTCGGGTTGGGATGGACGTTTTTTCTTCTTTGGTTCATCAGTCTCCTTTTTCTCCTCAGTTAAATGTTGTAAGATGGAGGAGTGTTTTTGTTTTAAATGTGTTTTCAAATTTGTTGTATTGCCCGAAGTCTTCAGCACCTTGGCACACAAATTGCATTTAGCAGTATTGGGAGTAACTTTTTGAAAATGTTTCCAAATGTTACTTCTCGGAGGAGCCATATTTTCAGGACCAACAATCAGTCACTTTAAATTTATGTAATAAATCAAGATTATTTTATTTTCAACTTCACTAAACTTTTGAACAATCACACTATTATTTATTCACAGCAAACACTTTCAAAGCTCTTTGCAGACTGCAGAAAATTTTTTTGTTGAGGTGTATTTATAAACTTCGAACGGGTATTCCCCGACAAAAATTTTCGGGGAAGAACTGGATTCCGTTCAAGTAATTCAAAGGAATCCCAATTATAGCCGATAATTCGGGTACCTATTGTATCAAATACAGGTACCTAATAAGTTATTTGCGCTTCTCGACGCTAGATGGTGCTGAGAAATTTAACGAGTGATAAAACAAACTAGATTGAAGTTTCGCCAAATTGTGGTGCGTGCAATTTGCAATTAATTAGTTTTTTGATATAGGTATTTACACAAAAATATCGATATATTTTGCGATATATCGAAACTATTACATCGATATTTATATATCGATATATTTGAAAAAATATCGATATATTTAATATATCGATGTATCGTTGCCATCCCTAGTTTAGAGTAGCTCATCCGATGCCAAATTTACAGGACAAGTGGGGCGAATACAGTCAGAGAGAAAAGCGGCAGTTCACTGTGCATTTGTGCATTGCTCCTTGGCATGAACGGATAGGGTCTCGCGTCGCGTGGAATAGACGAAAAAGAAGCGTATAAAAAAGACGGATCGAAGGAAAGTGTCGATTCGTATTATTTAAACACGCTGATAATACATACAAGCTATGTATTGTTTTCAATTCGTTAGAAAGCAATCCTGTGTTATTTTTCGGTATTTACAAAACTGATGATTCTTATTTTTGTCATTATAATTAATTATTTTTACTTTTAAGACTCCAGTTTCGACAGCTGAACAAACTATGTGTTTTATTTTATTAAATTAGAGATTATTTGTTAAAAATATAATAATAAAATAATTATATTTATATGCCGGATATACAGAGAGTTTTATGTAATACCGAACATTTTCATAACGAGAATTTGTCTTTTAAGTATACAGAAGCATACGTTGAACATTTGCCGATGCTAGGTTTATTAAAAGAATTTAATTTGAAGCTTTAAACGAGTGTTTTCCACTCCCAGGCTAAGCATGAAGTAAAATTTCGAGTTTAGAAAAGCCTGAAAATTTGGTTTGGTCGCGTAGCGCGAAGCGCGGAGCGGCCAAACCAAATTTTCAGGCTTTTCTAAACTCGAAATTTTACTTCATGCGCCACCGGTACTAAACACTGATGCAATAGAAAGTTTATCGGTGTGTTTTAAACTTCGTAATTTGTCAGTGTTTTGTACCGGTGGCGCATGAAGTAAAATTTCGAGTTTAGAAAAGCCTGAACATTTGGTTTGGCCGCTCCGCGCTTCGCGCTACGCGACCAAACCAAATTTTCAGGCTTTTCTAAACTCGAAATTTTACTTCATGCGCCACCGGTACTAATCACTGATGCAATAGAAAGTTTATCGGTGTGTTTTAAACTTCGTAATTTGTCAGTGTTTTGTACCGGTGGCGCATGAAGTAAAATTTCGAGTTTAGAAAAGCCTGAACATTTGGTTTGGCCGCTCCGCGCTTCGCGCTACGCGACCAAACCAAATTTTCAGGCTTTTCTAAACTCGAAATTTTACTTCATGCTTAGTCTGGGAGTGGAACACACTCATTTCAAGTTTCAAATTATTTTTTTTAACAACGAGTATCTAAAGATTTACGACATATACTGTGTAATTCTCACATGTATACTTGAAAGAAAAACTCCCTGTGTGTACAAGTTGAGGCATTAATTGCGATTGATTGGCTACAGTATTTAATGGTCATAGAGGCAACCCAATTTACACATAACTTAAAAAATAAAGGTGTCAAAATTGTATTGGATGAACATGTTCGGTGTTATATAAAACTCTCTGTATATGAAAAAAACGGAACGTAGGATTTTCAATGATATTTTTTATATAGGAATATTATCTTTGATAACTGCTATTGCCATGAAAATAATGTGTATTAATTTGGCCTCTGCCAAATTGGGTAAATACCCCAGATTTTGGGGAGAATTTCAATTTTTATTTTATCCAATATTCTAGTTTTTATGAATGCAACAAATAAATAATAGATTGAAAAAAATTAAACGGACAGCTGCCCTGTCTTTTTATAATTAGTACAGGGTTTACAAACTGATGATGTGTATAAATAGAGGATTGCAATAACATTCAATTACAATTCATTTATTCCTTATTTACTTACTATCAAAATATGACTCATCATAAATCAGCCAAATTTGAAATAAAATATATTGGGTTCGGTGCAATGTTGAGCAAGAAGCTTGTTATTTGAAATGCATTATAATAACTACCTTATTATTATTATAGTTCTATTTTTTCTAAAATAATTAACAATGAATATGCACGCAGTTAAAACCTACATTTTTGTAAACATTCGTCAAACATATATTACCTGTGCTCAGTAAAAAATAGTTGATTTGTAACATTAATCTACGACAACGTCATATTGGTGACGTTATTCTCACTATTCTTATAGTTTTGATATCATTGATTCGTTGATGAAGTCGCAGTTAGTTCAAATAGGTCCGATTGCTAGAAACTTTACAATTTACTTTAATAGTTTTATTGCGAGAAGTTTAATGGCATTTAACAACTGTTTTAACAACGAATGATTTAAGACGAAATAATGATTTGAACAAGACTGATTGTTATTCGATTGCTTCTGCTTATTAATCAGCTTAAAACACTTTAAAAATAATTTAATAATACCGACACTGTCAAATAATTAGGAAAGCCAATATTAAAGGTATATTACACATCTTTATTTAAATTAGTGAAACATTTCGTGTTTTCTATATTAGTGAACATGCAGTATAAAAAAATACTTATTCCATTAGTAGTCAGAAAGCATGAAAATAAAACACTAGTACAATAAAATATCGATTATAATTGCGAAATATTAATTTTACGAGAATAAATGCTAACGACGCGAGCCGTTTTTGTTAACTATGATTGAGAAAAGAAAATAAAAACAAACGCGAAGCCGCGCAGCGTTCACCAGCCCAGGGATAAACGCTGGCCGCATGCTGCTCGCCCCTCCAATAATTGTGCAGATGAGTGTACAACGCGTTCAACTAAGAGAAGATCCGCAAGGCGGCGGTATTTTACGGTCTTATTTTTTAAGATTTTTATTTTAACCTGACTCGGGCATGAGCTATCGCATCCTTATGAAATGTTCACATTATATTCCTTATAGTATAAACTAGCAACATATGGGAATATTTTTTTTAATTTTGAAAAATATAACATTATTTTTTCATACCTCTGAAAGCAAATTGTTAACAAAAAAGTACTTCGATATTTTACTAGATAATTGAGCTTAATATACGCTGTCAAAATGTCAACTTTCTAGAATCTTTAGTTTTTAAATAATCCTGACATAAATTTCAGACCACTGTTATATTCCCCTTAATAGATGTCGGAGAAAAAAACAAAACGTCAATCTGGCAGCTTTTATCGGAAAAGAAAATTACAAAAACAAATAGAACAAGAGAAGTTACAAGGATCAATTTCTAAATATATCAAAGTTGGAGATGCCAATGCTTTATCTTCACTAATGGGCAATATTTCAACTGAAAATGTTGAAAATAAAAAGGAAATTTAAATACTATCGATAACTCAGAACAGAATATAACATTTGTCGAACAACAGACAGAGACAGGGGACAAACACAACATAACTTTGAACATGGAAGAAGTTGGAAATGACGAAACAATTAAAATTATTGACGACATAGAAGGGATTTTAGACGATGAAATAGAAAATGATCAAAAATTAAGTTTTGTTGACAACGCGGAAGAAGAAACGAAAAATACTACACAAAACATAATATTTAATGTTCAAAATCCATCTAGTTGGCCGCTTACTTTAACAAATCGATTAATTGAAATTATAACAAAAATATTATATCATATCCCAAAGATAAAAACAATCGATCTTTCTCGAAAACACAATTTTTAAGAATATTACCCAATGGTGAAAAGGTAGAACGGCAATGGCTAATAAATTCTGAATATTCTGACAGTGTTTTTTGCTTTCCTTGTAAATTTTTTTCTTCGAAGAAAATTCAACTTATTGACAAAAATGGGTTTTCAGATTGGCTTCATTTAGCTTCAAACTTGTCAAGACATGAACGCAGTTCGGATCATATTGATAATTCAAGAAAATGGTGGGAATTAAAACATAAAATGAATGAAAATATGACAATTGATAACAATTTACAAAATTATTATCAAGCAGAAAAGAGACGATGGCGGGCCATAATTGAACGTATCATAGCGATAGTGCAATTTTTGGCAACACAGAGTTTAAGTTTTAGAGGCCAAAATAATAACTTGTATGAGCCAAAAAATGGAAATTTCCTAAAGGCAGTAGAAATGGTAGCAAAATTTGATAATGTAATTATGGAACATGTAAAGAACATTCAAAGTAGTAAAGAAAAAAATACTCATATGCCACATTATATTGGAAACAAATTTCAAAATGAAATTATTTCTTTATTAGCTAATGGAATTCGTGAAGAAATTAAAACTACAGCAAAAAAGAATAAATACTATGCAGTTATGTTGGACTGTACTCCAGATACAAGTCACACAGAACAATTATCTTTCGTCATCAGATTTGTAAATACAAACAAATCACATATTAGGATAGAAGAATATTTTAATATAATAATAATAATAATAATAATAATATTTATTGACGGGAACCCCCTTTTATACACAATAGATTTATAAAAAAGAAAAATATCACCATAAAGTGTACAACTAAATAAACATTAATAATAATAATACCCATAAAGTAACTAATAGAACTAAGAATAATTTGTGTGTATACATAAATTTCGTTTGAATGAATGTAAAGAGCCAGAGAATAGTCGGAACCAATAGAACTTGTTATAATCGTTGGCTGAACTTATTAGTCGTGTAATGCTATTGTGAGAGGCGAAATCCGAATTATGAGTGCGGATCCGGAAAAGCGGTGTGTGTCGGAGGCTGCGGGTGGATGATGAAATATAAAAATTGAGCTGAGAGAGTAGTTCCGGGCAGTCACTGAAATTATTGACTAGTCTGAATAATGTGCATAAATCAGAGAAGGTTCTTCTGTCCTCCAGGGAGTGAATATGAAGATCCGCTTTTATTTCTGTATACGAGCCATGTATATGTTGTCTGCCCATCTTCCATTCTATGGTACGGAGGAATCTATTTTGGATCCGTTCGATCTTGTAAATGTCCGTCTGTGATTTCGGTGTCCAAATTGGTGATGCGTACTCCAGGTTACAGCGTACAAGAGAACAAAATAATAACTTTAAACAGTGACTATCAAAATCTTTGCAAGCATGATAGACAAAACCCCACATTTTATTTGCTTTAATACATATTGCAGAAATGTGATTCTTAAAATTTAATTGAGTGTCAAAGAGTACCCCCAGATCTTTTACCACACATTGTTTATTTAAATTGTTGACATTAAGTCTATATGTATAATCAATAGTAGATCTACCTCTGGAAAAAGATATGGAGTTACACTTTTTGACGTTCAAGAGCAATAAATTATTATGACACCATTCATCAACACTGCACAAATCATCTTGTAAGTCCATGCAATCATTCGGTGACGTAATAATTTTAAAAATTTTGAGGTCGTCCGCAAAAAGCGAAAACTTTGAATGTTTAATATTATGTTGTATATCGTTGATAAACAACAAGAATAGTATTGGGCCACAATGAGAGCCCTGAGGGACACCCGATGTAGCAAAAAAGTACTCAGCCTGATAGTTATCTATTTTCACACTAAGTCGTCGATTTGTTATGAATGACTCGATCCAAGAGATTGTAATGGTATTGAAACCTAGAAGTTTTATCTTATTCAAAAGCAACACTTGATTCACTGTGTCGAATGCTTTGGAAAAATCTGTATATAAAGCATCTACCTGATAACCTTTCTCCAAAGCATCCGACAGAAATTGTTTATATAAAAGTAAATTTGTTACCGTGGAACGTCCTTTTACAAACCCGTGTTGGTGTGGCGATATTATTTGATGGGACATCCATGATAGTTGCTTTGCAACAATTGCATCTAATAATTTTGGAATAACGGACTGGACACACACACCCCTATAGTTTTCAATCAAATTCCGCTGGCCGGATTTGAATATTGGTTTTATGCAGCTGTTTTTCCATGTTATAGGAAATATGCCTGTGGAAAGAGATTTTAAAAATACACGATGAATCGGTGAACTTAATGTACATATGCATTTTTTAATAAGGATGCTTGGAACCTCATCCGGTCCCATTGAGAAGCTGTCACTAAGATTTATTACGCTGTTGAATACATCCGCCACACTGACATCTAAAATGATATCATTTATTAGATTGATATTATTTGATGAAAACAATGTATTATGAGGAGTAGAATCTACAAACACTGATGCAAAAAAATCAGAAAAAGCTTTAACGATATGTTCTCCACAAGTGTGAGTTTTATTATCATATGACATTTTGTTAGGAATGCCTGATTCATTTTTTAGGTCATGATTAAATTTAAAAAAAGACCGTGGGTTTGTTTGTAATTTTGACTGAACATCATTTATGTAATTATTATAAAGATAAGTAGACATTTCTGAACATAAAGATCTAACCTGTTTAAATTGTTGATAATCATTTGGTAAGCCAGTCATTTTATAATTTTTGTGGGCGATTTTTTTCTTGGCAATATTTAGACGTAATTCTTTAGTTACCCATTTGGGATAATTAGTGTTATACTTTCTAACGAATTTGCTGGGAATGAATAAGTTTTTCCCTTCTTCAATAATTTCATAAAACTTATCCACAAGTTCATCGATATTACCAATCTTAAATAAATTATCCCAGTTTACAGATGCAAAAAAGTTGTTGATAGAAGAATAGTCAGCAGAATTATATAAAAATACTTTTTCGTGGGTTATCAGATTGCAAATGGGCTCTTCAATAGGAATTTCTAAGTCATAAGCAGAGTGATGATAGCTATTAACAAACATATTATCATCTGATAAATTTACTCTGACATTACATACATTAGTGAAAAACAAGTCAAGAAAAACACCTCTGGCATTTGGCAGTATATTAATCTGATTTAGATTAAGCACAGAATATGAATTTATAATTGACTCGGACTTACTGTCAAAAGATGTCGATGAATCAAAAGTCAAACCCCTAGAATTCCATTTTAATGAGGGCAAATTATAATCACCGCAGACGATAAATTTTGAGTTGTTTGATTGATATAGTGACTCTAGAATTGTGCAATGCTTTTCGTATTGAGTTACACACGAGTTGGGAGGGATATATAATCCGCCTATTATAAAACATACATTATTTAATAAGAACGATACAAAAATATGTTCAAGTGAATTATCCGCTGTGATCAAAGTCGCTTCGAGACATTTTCTTATGGCTACAAGAATCCCACCGCCTCTTAATTCCCCCTGAGTGGTGCGGTTTGTGCGAAATATTGAATAATTTTTGAGTTGTAATTGACAACTCAATAATGTTGTCGTAAAACCAAGTCTCAGTTATGATTATAATATCATAATCATTACTGGAGATTCCTAACATCAAATCCTTAATTTTTGAGCGTGCACCACCCACGTTCTGATAATACAAACTTAGTTTTTTTGATTCGAGGTATTGGAGGGATTCTTGTTGCTTGTTGCAATATAAGGCATATTATTATTATATTTAATAATCAAGTTAGTTTCACCGTTTGATTTACGAGTTTGCATTTCATTTTTAATTTCATTAAAACAAGTTATTTGTTTCTTCGTTCGATCCATTCTAAATTGGTGTTTTGTTGTGGAATCCAATGCGTTACTTCTTAAAACTTCTTTCGCCTCATTTTCATTTTGAAATATCACTTTAAGAGGTCTAGGGTTTGTATTAGGATTGGAGGTAGAAGTAGTTATTTTTTTCCCAACTCTTACAACCTTTTGTGGATGAATCTTTAAACCACGGGCGCTTAATATATTTTTAACAATGTTGTTGTCATCTTGAATTTTGTCTTCGATTTCCTTTGCTTGAGATTCTTGTTCACCAAAAAGAAGAACATTACATAATCGTCTACTTCTGTCCTCGACCTCTAGCATAATATTTTCAACAATTTCATTGCTATTAGGTAAACTTTTATTCATAGTAGCTGCATTTTCTAGTTGTTCAATTCGGGATTCCAAGTTATCGAAGCGGCTAGCTATGGTTTGTTTAATGTCCTCTTTGAATGCAGCTAAATGATTTGCGAGAACTTTATTAAGTATTTCAATAGTAACAAGTTCACCATTGCTTACTGATTGAGCTACAGTTTGAATATCACATTTTGAACAGCACCAATTGGATTTCGAATTTGTAATTGCAACAATCTCAACGTCATTCAGACCACTGCAGCGTACATGAATAAATTTACAACATTTGCCATTGCATTATTGGGTGTATTAGGAGTAACAGCTCTACCACATATACCACAATTATTAACCATAATTACAAAGGAGTAATAAATGTGAGAGTATTATAATTTTCTATTAATATATAATGTATATGAAATTAACTAAATATTTAGATACGTAGGGAAAAAGACAAAGGACACACGCTTCACACCGACGGGGTCCTTCGTGGTGACTAACTAAACACATAGACAGGGAAAAAAAAGACCACGGAAGGGAAATGAAAATAAACAAAGTGGCGAAAAGGATAAAATATTGGAATTAATTTCAACAATTAAAGTAAAAAATATGAATGAGATAAAGTATGAATGAGTACGATATAAAATTTCGATTCAATAAATATGAGTGACCGTGGGTAAAGATTAGTGCTCACATTTAATTAATTTTTTTCGATATGTGACCTTCACGTCGCTAGACTGCGTGGAATTTTACCAAATGAAATTCGTAAATTAACAATTGAATAACTGCTGATATTTTTACAAGATTCACTCACCACGTTATTGATTAGTAATATAATCACTATGCCAATTTTCAGATTTTTTTGATCCTTTTATCCCACTTAATTAGATTAAACAAGCAAGAGCAGATGTACACAGTACAGTAATATTGGTTTCTAGGTTTCCACCCGGTATACAATTCAACTGGTGAAAATTTATATCGGACATTATTGGATCTCTTAGAAACATATGATTTAGACATTCAAAATATGAGAGGGCAAGGGTACGACAATGGCGCTAATATGTGTGGAAAGAGAATAGGCCTACAAAACAGAATTAAATCTATTAATTCCCGGGCATTTTTTATTCCTTGTGCCGCACACACATTGAATCTAGTTGTAAATGATGCCGCCAAGTCAACCTTTGAAACTGTTGCTTTTTTCGATATAATTCAAGAGCTATATACATTTTGTTCAGCTTCACCATACAGATGGGATGTTCTCAAAAGAAATGTTAAGAGTTTAACAATAAAATCTGTTAGCAGCACAAGGTGGGAGAGCAGAATAGAGGCAATACGACCTTTGAAATTACATTTAAAGGAAATAATAACAGCGTTGGAGGAGGTAATACAAGATGATAGCCTTGATGTAAAGACAAAACATGGAGCACATGCACTTTTATGTCATATTTCAAATTTTAAATTTATATGCTCCATAGTTATTTGGCATGACATTTTATTTAATGTCAATATTGTGAGTAAATCTTTACAAAAGAATGATATAAATATGAACACATGTATAAATATGTTAGACAAGTGCCTACGTTTTTTGGAAACCAGAAGATGCGATGAAACATTTGAAAAATACATTAAGGAAGCTGAATGTATTGCATTGGATGCATCTGTCGAAATTCATTTTCCCCAACAAAGAAACAAAATGAAACAACGATTATTTTCATATGAAACATCCCATACAAATATACCTGACCCGAAAGAAGCATACAAAACCAATTTTTATTTTATAATTACTGATACTGCTATAAATGCAGTCAAGGAAAGGTTCGAATTATTAAAATCATGTGGCAATATATTTTTATTCTTAACACAGTTTAATTCTATGTCAGAAATAGATTTGAAAAAAGCGTGTATTAACTTAAAAGAAACACTTACAATTAAAGAAACAGATGTAATTTCCAAAGACCTAAATGGACTAGATTTATTTGAAGAACTTCAATCTTGCAAATGTCTAAACATCGAATATGATGATCCACTATTAACGCTGCAACACATAATACAAAATAATTTAGAGACTTCATACCCCAATTATTTCATTGCATTGCGCATTTTCCTCACACTTCCAATAACGGTGGCTTCAAATGAAAGAACTTTTTCTAAACTTAAATTAATAAAAAATTATCTTCGATCAACAATGGGACAAGAAAGATTAATCGATTTAGGTTTGTTATCGATAGAATCCGAATTATGTAATAGCTTAGATTTGCAAGATGTTATAAATGAGCTTGCTAGCAAAAAAACCCGTAGAGTTAACTTTTAAGTTTTATAGTTTTGTGCAATTTTATAAATTTGTTATTTTTATTTTATTAATATTACTTGTAAATAAAACACTTTTTACTTTGTTTAACCACTGGATCTTACATTTAATTGTGTGACTAGTTTCGACTATCTAGTAGTCATTCTCAAACTAAAGTAAATACAAATTACACGTTAAAAACTATTTATACGGCTTCGAAGAGAGGGGTGTACATTAGGTCAACCTGGTCATTAAGAAGGGAAATTCCGGGATTACCTAATGTGACCTAATGTACACCCCTCTCTTCGAAGCCGTATAAATAGTTTTTAACGTGTAATTTGTATTTACTTTAGTTTGAGAATGACTACTAGATAGTCGAAACTAGTCACACAATTAAATGTAAGATCCAGTGGTTAAACAAAGTAAAAAGTGTTTTATTTACAAGTGTATTTAAGATGTACTACAAAGTGAACGCCTACAACACCAAACAATTTATAAATATTATATTAAATATTTATCTAAAGTAAGTAATGTACGCAACGTTAAGTACCTGTCATCGTGCCTACATTTATAATCTGTTTTATTTTTAATATTTAATTTATTTCTAATAAATTTTCTTAAAAAAGTAAAAAACGTTTTTTTATTAAACATATCAGCGAATTTTAACGTAAGGGGGCGGCGGTCAGTATTCCGCACGCAGGCGGCCAAGTACCTAGGATCGGCCCTGTGTGTTCCACTCCCAGACTAAGCATGAAGTAAAATTTCGAGTTTAGAAAAGCCTGAAAATTTGGTTTGGTCGCGTAGCGCGAAGCACTAAACAAATGGCAAGCAGAAAACGCTATTAGTTTCAATAATAAAACTACAAAATCGCCTTCATTAGGTAATAATATTCTATGATTCAATTAATTTTCTTCGAATACAGGTTGGCAAGCGTGGTTGTCAGTGACGGTTCAAGTACAGAGTTTTAGAAATCGCTCCTGCTTTAAATAAATCATCGGTAAGTAAGTAAATTTAACTCAACTCCCAAATTAACCATTCTTAAAAAGTTCTTTGTTAAATTCATAATCGACAATCCGCATTTTAATCTTGCGGTGAAATATGGCGTTGGTTAATTTATGTGTTGAAATCTTGCAAAAACCATTGTTGATAACCTAATTTATTTTCGAGTTAATTTTGTTTGTATGGTGAAAAACTTGTTGTTAACTCATTCCTTATGAAATTCTGCGTCTGTCGATAAATAATTCACACCCGACACTCGTTGTAATCACGCGGCGCTTTAAAACCTGGCCATATTAGGAAAAAGAAAGGTGCGCGTTCGGACTTTAGTTTCGTGAAATCGTATATAGATGACACTAGTGCATACTAGTCCAACGCTGCGGTGGCATTCCACTCAGTAATTTGTATGATACGCATTGTGACAGTTTTCGGTAAAGACGGGTTGGAAAAACAGCACATTTTTGACCATTTATATTGTGTTATTGTTAACGAGTGACAGTGATCCGGCCCAGTTATCAAGATCACATGAGATGGGTAGCACCTTAAAAGGTAAGACTATCACATTTGTAACCCTTTTAATAAAGTATTTTGACTTAAAACTAAAGTACATTTAACCTGTATTGCGTAACACCGAAATTCTCAAAAATCATTGTCTACAAAATTTGTTCTGTGACGTTCCACTTCACTGAGTAGCTCTGGTACTACCTTAACAATGTCGTTGAAGATTTCAAAATAAATCGGGTGCGCATGTTTGCGCCATTTCCGTGTACGATGGTTCTTCTGTGGTGTGAACGTGTTTTTTATATTTACTATTACGAGGTGCGTTCTAGATATAACATATCCGATTTTTTTTTTCTCATGACTGAAACAGATAGAAACATGCAGTTTGTTTTAAAATACTCGTGCACTCGTTGTGGATGCGTGGTATTATTATCATCACTGTATGGCAGACAGAACTCTAGCGACAGCGCGGAGAGTGAGGACTGTATTTGATGCTTAAAATTTCGGGTAAGCGTCATTGCTAAAAAAAAAATGCATGGTGACCATCATTCTGGGACAGCGATGGGGTAGTTCTTATTCATTGCGTTCGAGAGGGCACTACAGGTGCATCCTACCAAGTTGTTTCAAAGAACAATCTCCCAGCATTTCGTAAAAAACGACCAGAACAGGCTGCATTTCATTGCATATGGGATTTTCCAGTGGTAAAATCAGACTCCTAGCGTTCTCAGCCACCATGGAATCATGGTTTATATGGCCAACATGATTGAACATGATGGCCATATAACCATTTTTTATAGATAATCCTGTGATGAACACTTTGAATAATTTCTTTTGCAGCATCTACTTCAAATTCAAAAACTTACTCGCGTAGGCAAATATTTGACTTGGTGAAAAATGTATGGACAGCAGGTACTAAAAGTCAATTCGCGGCTGTACAGTCCAAATTGAGTGAAGACTTAGGCATCCCGTTTCAGCTGAGCTCTGCTAACGAACAGCAATTACGATTGATTTTGTCAAAGTTGTGGATAAGGTGGAACCAGGCTCAACGGAAACGAGACCGATTTGGCGTTGCCAATAAACAGTGGTTGGACGGATCAATTACATTTGTGGTGAGTACCGTCCGCGTTCGTATTATTGCTTATTTGACATTACTGTATAATAATAAGCTTTCGTTGCAGAATGATCTAGTAACGGAACAGCAGTCCACACGAAGCTATGCAAGGAAGACGTATGGTCGAAATCGTTCCTCATTTGAAGTCACTAGCGACAGAACAAAGCGTCGAAGAACGAAGGAACTCAGATCTTCGACCATCACATCTGAATTGGCGTACGCCATGCAAATGAAACTTCGTGCTGATGGTGGTAACAACGAATTCACGGGAGCGAGCGGCTAAATATCAGAAGGCGTATAATGATGCGCAGAAACCAATGCTAAGCGAGATATCTGCCGATGTAGCTCTGAATATGATGATCTCAACTAAAATGACAAAGGCAGCATACCTCATGGTACGAGATGTGACGAATAAGAACCGCCGTGCATCCGTATATCCATCGTACGCCAAATTATTGTCAGCTAAAAAACGTTGTTACCCGCCAAGTTCGAGTATTAAAATAACAGAGACTGCTGCGGAAGTGCAACTGCAGGCACTGCTGGACCATATTACGGTGAGGTTGATTGACGTGGCGAGAAACAAAATTCACGCGATAGATTCAGACTTTTTGGGCAATTGTACCTTAATTTGTAAGTGGGGCTGTGATGGATCAACTGGTCAAATGTACAAGCAAAAATTCGATAACGAAAAAAGCAGTGATGCAGATGTGCTATTTACTTCGGTCGTACCATTGGAACTGACTGCTGCCAAAAATGATAAAATTGTTATTTGGAGGAATCCGAAGTCATCGTCGACCCGATTTTGCAGACCGCTACGACTGCAATTTTTGAAAGAGTCTGCTGACAATACTCGAGCCGAGAAAGAACATATTGAAAACCAGATTAAATCTCTTGTGCCGTTCCATACTGTTGTCAATGACAGAAATATAGCGGTTAAATATCACTTGGTTTTCACTATGGTCGACGGCAAAGTGAAAAATGCCGTAACGGACACTTCATCGGCTCAACGTTGTTACATTTGCCTATCTGAAGATGCGCAGGAAGCTCGGAATAAAGACATCCGGCGTTACCGAGAAGACTTTACACGTAAATATTCCCGGGAGAAAACTATGTATGACGTCTTCCATCGTCTTCTGGCATCTTCGCATCCATTAATATCGACCTTGCAGCAAATCACAATTGGAGAAGATAAACAGATACCACCTGTAGTAAAAGATCTGCTTCTTGAGTCAGCTACCAGCGAACAACCCGATATCGACTCTTATGACAGTAATGTTGCTAGCGATAATGAAGTCAACGATGAATATGACTACGATTTCGATTGAAAAATGCCACGTACCGGGTGTTGATTCGATCAGGTATTCATAGGGATTAAACATGTCGAATCACATTCACGCATTTTCCTGTTTCCCGGGCCGGGTATCCGGAAACAATATGGGTCTTTTGAGCACTTGATTACGGTCATTTAGAGGTTTAATACTCGACATCCGTATCAAAAATGATAAATGAAGATGGGTGTTCCGGTGGCTTTCTATTTTTAATTTTCGTTATTTTCAAAACTCGATCAAATATAGTAAATGACTTTCAACCAACTATCGCCCTAAACACTTGGGTTTTTTTTTTCGTAATTTTTATTTACTCTTGTACCTTTGTTTGCTTCTGCACTTTTCCTCACCTCGGAAGCAGGAAAATACGTAAATGTGATTTTACATGTTAAATCTCTATATATCGAATCAACACATATCTTAATCGTTATTGGCAACCTCAAAATACCTTAAGTTTCACGCGAATCCGCAAAATTTATAAATTTTCATCCATATTGGATCCACCATTTTGAATTTTGCGATTCTAGCATCAAATTTGTAATCAGCAACCTTCAAATATCTTATACCCGAAGTTTTACGCGAATCCGCACAATTTATAATTTTTCATTCGCCATATTGGATTCACCATTTTGAAATTTCCAATTCCGACATCTAATTCGTAATCAGCGACTTCCAGAACCTAATAGGACAAAGTATTGTAGGATTTTAGGTACATTTTCCTATTATGGCCAGGTTTTGAAGAGCTTTGGCCCACTGTGCGCGGGGAAAAACAGCATTGATTGCTAAAGCCATATATTTTAAACTTTGCGATATTTAGTGTTTTATACGTGTGGCGCATGAAGTAAAATTTCGAGTTTAGAAAAGCCTAATTTGGATTTCTAAACTCTAAATTTTACTTCATGCTTAATCTGGGAGTGGAAAAACCTCGTTTAAAGCCTCAAATTAACCGCTTTGAAACAACGAATTCCCGCAATTTAAAAAAACGCTGTAATTATCGGGATAAGTATACTTAAAAGAAAAATGCCCTGTATGTTCTTGACTATTACAGCGTTTTTTAAAATTGCGGGAATTCGTTGTTTAAAAGCGGTTAATTTGAGGCTTTAAACGAGAGTTTTCCACTCCCAGACTAAGCATGAAGTAAAATTTCGAGTTTAGAAAAGCCTTAGAATTTGGATTGGCCGCGTAGCGAAGCGGAGCGGCCAATCCAAATTAGGCTTTTCTAAACTCGAAATTTTACTTCATGCGCCACGGTTAAAACCACTGATTTACAGTGAAGTTAAAAAACAAAACACACACATACAAGAACGATTATAGGCAACCTAATATATGTTAGAGTTATTGGTTTGCCTATAATCACTGTTGTAAACAATTTGTGTGACTCACGTTTTATTCACATCTACATAATAGATTTTATGAAAGACCCCTTAACGTGAAGAATTGTATCCTTGTTTTATCCTAAATAAATATTGAGCTGGCCATATGGACAAGTATCCGAGGCCAATAAAGAAAAGAAAAAAAAATACATAATAGATGGCTAAAGCCATATATTTTAAACTTTGCGATATTCAGTGTTTTATACGTGTGGCGCATGAAGTAAATTTCGAGTTTAGAAAAGCCTAATTTGGATACGCGGCCAATCCAAATATTCAGGCTTTTCTAAACTCGAAATTTTACTTCATGCTTAATCTGGGAGTGGAAAAACCTCGTTTAAAGCCTCAAATTAACCGCGTTGAAACAACGAATTCCCGCAATTTAAAAAAAAACGCTGTAATTATCGGGATAAGTATACTTAAAAGAAAAATGCCCTGTATGTTCTTGACTATTACAGCGTTTTTTAAAATTGCGGGAATTCGTTGTTTAAAAGCGGTTAATTTGAGGCTTTTAACGAGAGTTTTCCACTCCCAGACTAAGCATGAAGTAAAATTTCGAGTTTAGAAAAGCCTTAGAATTTGGATTGGCCGCGTAGCGAAGCGGAGCGGCCAATCCAAATTAGGCTTTTCTAAACTCGAAATTTTACTTCATGCGCCACGCTTAAAACCACTGATTTACAGTGCAGTTCAAAAAACACACATACAACAACGATTATAGGCAACCCATCCGTGATGTATGCACAACTATCTACTTCTGACTGAGGCTCTTGTCACTTACATAAAACTACATTACACCCACATTCATCTTACAAGAATTTATTTCGTAGTGACAATAAATGTTTTCTCCGTGTATTTATTTGCAAATTGTGTTCAAACACTCACCTGATTTTAGCCTTTTGCACAATACACAATACGCTTGCGAAACATTTTTTTGAATTTCCGCACACCCTCACACTGTTGGCCCTGCAAAAAAAAACACACGTTTAAAAAAAATCTATATTAAAATAATTGAAGTTGCAAAGCCAACTCAGAATTGCTATTAAGATAGCAATGTCGTAATAAGTTTGCCGTAAAAACAGCAGTTTGAAAAGCAAAGATTAAAAAAAAGTGTAAAATATCTAAAAAGCCACGAAAACAAATCATAAAAATCTGCGAGGAGTGGCTTAGAATCATTAAGATAACGACTTTTTCAAAGAAATCCCGCAAATTGTTGTCACGTAAGACCGCCATCTATAAAGGACACCCTGAAGTGAAAAATACCCCATTTCTGCTATACAACCACTAGGTGGCGAGACGGTATGCGGAAAATTGCAAAACGAGTGAAAATTTTTATTTGAGCCTTCCCAGGCCATTTCGTGAAAATCTAACGTCACAGAAATGTTCAGGGGGCAAAAATAGGTCCGGTGTGCATCGGTTTTGCAAATCCGTGAGAATTTTTGAAGATTATTTCGTGATTGAAAATTATCGCAATTTTCATGATTTTTTTTTCAGAAAAACGATAATAGCTAGAATCATAAGCGATGCACACAGGTCCTAAAATGGGGTCAAGATTATGTATGATTTTTTTCATAATTCTAGCTTTTCTGGGAAGGCTGGAATAAAAATGAAGATTTTCGTACATCAAAAAAGACCCTTAAATGTGTTTGCTCAGTGGGCATCTAATAATTCTTTTCCATTTTTTTTTTTAATTTAATTTTTATCTGTGGAATGTTTGCATTACGTGTTGTTTTCAATAAATTAATTAATAAAATCACGGAATTATTAACATTCAATGAATTTTTTTTTTTTTAAACTTAGGTTGGCAGCGACGCACTCGCACCGAGTGTAGTTCGCAGTGACATTTGTAGTGCAGCGTATTTGAAAAGCAGCTCCTATTTTTTCGAACTTTTGGTAAATAAAACTCAATTAATGCTAAAATCGACCAACATCAACGCGTTATTCATAAACTTCCGCTCATTTTGACATATAATTCACCACCAGCACTTGCATTTTCGCCGTTTTCATTACGCGTGTAAAACACCGTCAACTCTCTGGATCTTGCAAGAAAATCATTTTTTATAAACTCATATTTTTGTCAGTAAATGTTCCTTTTTAATTAAATATCTTGTTGTTAGCCTCTTCTTTATCGAATTCCGTGTGTTTTTCTGTGCGGTTTATAAGTGTGTGTTGTTTTCACAGTTCGTTGTGTTGATGTGAAGATTGAAAAACCGGCGGCGTCACGGCGCAGAGTCAAAATGGCGGCCGGTAAATTGAGAAAAGTAAATCTTCAACGCGATTTCTTCTCGGCTGATTTTGGAGCAACAAGTTTTTGCAGAGTGGATTCGAAGACCGGCGCACTGTCGACTTCATAAAAGTAAGCGATATTCATTAAATTTTAGTTTTTTTATTTCTAATATTTTTCGTTTGAATTTTTATTTAGAGTAATGCTGAAATAAGTAAGTTATATCAACATTGTAGCAACATTAAACGTTATTTTAATGTTGATGAAACATTACTAAAATGTGTTTGTTCAGTGGGTACTCTTATTCGTGAAGGATTTATTTGCTTTCCCAGCTTTGTTATTCTTTTATTTATTGTATTATTTTCTTGTTGTTACAGAAGGTAGGTTCTGCAAGAGAATGAGCTCCAAGAAGCCTCGGTGAGTGATTTTTGCCTAATTCTTTCTAGCACTCTGAATACTTAAACAAAAACATATTTCTTTGAATTTATACATTTTGTGTAGAAGAGTACACAAATGTTGGAAAAATCAATAAAAGGAAAAGGTAAATACAGGGAATTTTGTTTTAGGTAAATATCACGATTTTTCGCCGTAACTTTTCAGACATTTGTGGTTTTATTAAAAACTTTCAATTCAAAGCCTCTAACGAGTGTTTCCACTCTCAAACTAAGCATGCAGTAAATTTTGTGTTTAAAAAAGCCTGCAAATTTGGTTTTGTGGCGTAGCTACGAATATTTTCACTTTCACAATATTTCAGTGTTTTACACGCGTAGCGCATGAAGTAACATTTCGAGTTTAGAGAAGCCTGACTTTTTGGCCAAGGTCTTCAATCATGTACGGTCGAATGTATTGATTTTTGACGTAACATGAAGAAGTAGAGAAGCCTGACTTTATTGGTCAGGGTCTTCGATCACGTAAGATCGAATGTATTGATTTTTGACGTCACATGAAGTAAAATTTCGAGTTTAGAGAAGCCTGACTTTATTGGTCAGGTCTTCGATCACGTAAGGTCGAATGTATTGATTTTTGGCGTCACATGAATAACTCCCTGTAACCCCTTCCTAGCTACGCCACTGCCCCCCAGTGGCGGCCCAACTTCACGTGAGGCTCAAATCCAAGGTTGAATTCATTACATATCAGCGGCGGCTCGCAGCCTAACTTCAGGGTAGGCCATAGATCCAAAGTAATATGTATCCGTTATTAAAATGTAATTTTGTTGTGCAATTCCTTGTATTTTTAAAGCGCGATGCAAACCCCAAATTTGGTGTGCCTTGGCGCTGTGGCCTACCCTGAACTTAGGCCGCGAGCCGCCGCTGGTACATCTGCATTTTGTTTTTCAATGCTCTTTACGTCACAGAATGCGTCATTGATACATGCATCTGGCAGCGA
The DNA here is from genome assembly GCA_932526585.2 of Philonthus cognatus. Lineage (NCBI taxonomy): Eukaryota > Metazoa > Arthropoda > Insecta > Coleoptera > Staphylinidae > Philonthus > Philonthus cognatus. The sequence continues at coordinate 9,575,987 of OW052252.1, read as the reverse complement.
AACAGGCTCACCTTTTAATTACCTTGGCGTTTTAGTTCCACATGAAGTTGGCCACCAGCCGTCACAATTGTTTACCTCACAATGACATTTAATTATGAATGTAAACAGGTATTTTTGTTACAATTACCTTCTGCTACGTATCTCGCCCAAATCCACTAAGCAAATTCGACCCAGTTATTACAATATGTGCATGAATGCTGAACACAATTGATCCGCCACTGACTTCACACCGCGTTTGCGTGGGACGTCAGAGTGGAAGTGTCGGGGAAACGTGGGGCGCATCGCGATCGTAATGTACCAACTGCGGTGCACAGCAGTCAGTGAAGTGCCGCCGTCCGGCGATTACGCTACGCCGCTCCTCTCGCAGAAAACGTGCATTCCACGAGGATGACCCTCGCGTGAGAGACTCGCATCGCCCACTTTTCCAACCCGAGCGGAAAATGTCAACCGTGGCCCGGTTTTGCGTGAAACGCGGTTTGTTGTTGCGGACAGTGACGGGAACGCGGTGTTTCACCCTCGATAAACAGTGTTGGGGGACCGGGGGGCACGCGGAGACCACCAGCACCACGCAGGGGCTGTCCAAGCTGCAGGCCCAGGAGCTGGTGCTCAGGCTGAACACCGACGAGAGGGCCATCCTCATCACTGCCCTGCAAGAATACCAATCGAAACTCGTTAAAGACGAATACGAAGGTAGGCCTTGCCAAACGATGTAAACAACTGTTTTTTGTTGTTGCTGAAACAAAAAAAGTTGATCACGATTTAAGCAAAATTGTGAATAGTAATTCTACGCTGCTGGTTTAAACTAAATCAAAATAGTTAGAAGCTAAGTATAAATTTGATTGTATTCTGCAAGGCCGTAGCCAGAACCCACTAAGCAAATCCATTTAAGTAATGTTTCATCAACATTAAAACAAGATTAGATTCAAAAATATTTCACCACGGGTTAAGTGAGAAATTAATTAAAAATATTAAAACAACGTTTAATGTTGATATAACTTTATTTGTTTGTGCTTTGCTCAGTGGGAAATAAACTTCGGAAGGGGTTATACAAATTACGTGGGGGGTTTTAACCCATTTTATCCCACCATCCTCATTAGAGTTCAGCACAAAAAATGCAAAAACATTTTTTTTACAAATTATACCCACTGAGCAAACACTTCAGTGGCGGCTCGCAGCCTAACTTCAGAGTAGGCCAGAGACCCAAGGTAATATGTATTCGTTATTTGTTGTGCAATTCCTTGTATTTATAAAGCACGATTCTAACCTCAAATTTTGCGTGCCTTGGCGCTGTGGCCTACCCTGAAGTTAGGCTGCGAGCCGTCGCTGAAACTGATTTAAGTAATGTTTCATTAACGTTTAATGTTGATTTAACGTTATTTGTTTGTTTTTTACTCAGTGGACAAACTCTTATCACGGGTTAAAAAAAAATAGATGATGTCCCCTTTTCTTTAATTTGTTTTTTGCAAAGGGTAATACACTGCTCCAAGAAATTAAAGCACCACTTGCAATTTCTCGAAAATTTTAGAAATTGTATTATTTTTGTGTATTTTACGTTAGAGTCTTTGAAATAACGAAGAATGTCATGTATTTATTTTGACAGGTTGCAGTTTAAACACATAAAATGTAAGTAAAGTGAAATTTGCTTTAAAGGTTAAACGTTTATTTTTAAGAAATTGTAAGGTGGTGCGGTAATTTCTTGGAGCAGTGTATATTGGCACATTTTCAACTGAATAATATGAAAAAAAAAATTGTTAAAATAAAAATGCCTGGGATCAAATGGGTTAAAGGTAAAAATATTGTTTTAATTGTGACCAAACGGTAAGTTTTTCTCAGACACCGACTTGGGATTCGTTCATTTCGCGCACGTTTACCCCTGATTCCGTTTTCCAAATATTAAAAAATATTCAAAATCCCGTGACACGATAAGGAAAAACGGATCCCCCCATAAGATCGAATCCCATTAGGTCGAAGCGAAAAGGTACAAGTCCCATAAGGTCGAATTTGTATTGCAAAAAGAACAACTTTTTCTGCGAAATAACTTTTATTTAATTAGTTTGAACGATATTAGTGTCAATCGCAACTGTTTTGAAAAAAGTAATGATATCTTCGTCTATTAAGTATGAGGCCTGTCTAATAAAGCACAAGGCTTGATGTGGAAGGTTTCAAATTGAATACATTGCTTAGGTATCATTTTGCAATACAAATTCGACCTTATGGGACTTCTACCTTTTCGCTTCGACCTAATGGGATTCGATCTTATGGTACAGGGCCGCTTTTAGATGCAAAATAATAATATTTTGAACATTTCGGGGAGGGTTTAAACATAGCTACGGCCTTGGTATTCCGATTTGAGCTGAATTGAAAATGTTGTTTTTTTTCTCAATTCAGTTTAAGTAATTAGGTACAACTTACCACTTATACACAGTATCTGTCCTCACTAGTTTTCTCTTTATTTTTTTTATCAAGCACTATTTGTTTATCTATTCCACAGTGCACTTACTTTATATAGTAATCAGTGTATCTCTGTGTTTGTATCTATCCTGTTTATTTATTTACTCAGTGCGGAATGTTTGTGTGTGATCTATTTTCGTTTACTCGACTGACTGACACACTTTTTATTATTCTACAGCGCCACTACAAAACTTTGGTTTCTACAACCGGATATATACTCGTTGTGTAAGATAATACGTTTGATAAATGTGTTGTACGGTAATGACAACTTGTGTCTTGTTTGGGTACAGCTTGTTTCTGTCACGGAATCCCCTCGTTTAGATTGGGTAATCGTGTTTGCGTAGAATGAGGAATTCTTTATTCAACGGTGTTTGCTTACAACCTGCTCTCGACTGATTTAATAATGCAGGGGGAATCAAACGCTATGAATTGTGTTTGTTTTCGAATTTAATTAAGCGAGTGTAATTCTGGCTATGGTTTTTTAATGGATTCAATTTATGTATCCGTTATTTCAAATAAACGTCAGTACACGTCATATTTAGTGTAAAATAAATATCGTGATTTTGGCTGTATAAATGATAATACTAAAATTTTGATTAATTACGTCATAATTTTGGAAATATTTTCATCATATGTACAATTTATACCTGTAATATGCTAATTTACCCGAAAATACCAACCTATATGTATAACCTCAAAACTGGAACTTAAAATACAATTTGCGGCTAAACGGTAAGTCTCCGTACAGCGGCGGCCCTCGCCTATCCTGCGCCGGGGTGCGAGTATTACCTTGGCGCCCCCAGGTAATTCAGAAAATGTCTATACATATATAAGGACCCATAATATAATGCGTATTCACAATTTGGCATTAAAAACTGTATCGACTGGAATAGACAATTTTTATTTGAGGGCTTACAAAGAACACATTTTGTTTTGTCATGTTATAATTTATTTACATACAAAAACAGATACTAAAAATAACAAAAATATAATTTCACAAAAAAATAACTTTTCGTGCTTTTGCATTGGCAAAATTCTTAATAATGTCACTGCTTTCGATGTGCATTTCGTGTTCAATACTAATTAATGCTAAATTAGTTAGCCTACTTTGCGATAATGTCGATCTAAGATAATTTTTTATCAATTTTAATTTTGAAAAAGACCTTTCACTTTGTGCCACTGTAACTGGCAATGTTAAATAAATTCTTGGCGCGGTAAATAAATTTGGAAATATTGAAACTAAATTATTAGAAAAAAGATAGTTCAAAATTTGTAAGGGGCAGTAAACATTGGCAAAAGTTCAATTTTGTAAATTTGAACAGTTGGCTCTTTTTGCCGCAGAATCTAAGGCTTTGAAATTATGTAAGTTTTATAAAAATGAAAACAAATTATTGTTTTCATTTAAAAGTTCAAAGCTTTCGTTTAGTGTAGTAAGGTCTCACATTCTTCATACCTGCTTATGATATAATCCCCTTTCTTACCTATAAATACCGACCATATTTTTCACTCATTCCATTTCTGTGTACCTGTTCATTCCACACACAACACTTTTTCCAAGTAAGTTTGTTTTAGTTTTATTCCTAATTTAAAAAAAAAAAACGTCATAAGCAAAGCTATTCTGAAGAGAGATAAATCTCGAAACGCGTCTATAGATAGCCTAAGACATTAGTTTTAATCCAAGTCCTGTCACTTCTATTTTTTTTTGTTATCTCTCCTTTCATTTTAAATTTGTATTTGTTAGTTGGTTTGAAGAGAATTTGACCTAAACGTTACATATACTTTAATAGAGCGTTGTAACAAATCAAATTAAATAAGATTTTAAATATTTCATTGTATAATTCAATATCCGGAGGTGTATTTGCACGGGAAGTAGTTGTTTCAATGGATATTTATCGTCTTAAGTTGTCTTATTAATTAAAATATTGTTTACATTTTCACGAATAGTTTTTTCGTAATTTTGTATACAAAAAGTAAACATTTATTTTGAAATGTGTTTCTGGGTCTATGATCGGTTTGTCTACAACCTCATAGTCAAATAATCTTTTTCAATTTGTATGTATACAGGGTGTCCCACAACAAAGAGCCAACACAAACTTACGTTTTTTTTTAAATGGAATACGAAGTATATTTTTACATTTTTATGGATGTTTTTAATACTAATTAAACTTTTATTGGACTATATTTAACCGTTTCTGAGCTATTCTTAGTTTTAGGGAAAAAACAAGCAATATTTGAAGTCACAGAAAAATAATAAGTTTATATTTTAAAATTATCTAAGCGTTTTTTCAACAATAGAAATGTTGTGGGACACCCTGTGTACATAAAAATATTTTCCGATTATAAAATCAAAAATGACTTACAACTTTTATATAAACCATTTTTTTCTATATTAATTATTTAAGGCCAAAAAGTTACTTTGACGCTTCAGTGAGACACTCGGACGCTCAAGGAGTTTATAAAACGTATTTTTAACAAATAATGTTCGCTTTGTCAGTGATATAAAGATATAGCAAAAAACAAAATCAAAATTTGACAATTGTTTTTTTTTTAAATCAAGGAATTTATGAAAAATATTTATAAACAAGCACGCAGACCGGACATATAAAATTGCCCCCCCGGAAATCAAAATCAGGACCTCTCGATTTGTAGTAAGGCGCATTATTACCGTTCGGCCACAGAGGTACTAGGTCTAGAGAAGAATAGGTCCACTACCACTAAAAAAGGTTTTAGTTACTTTTCATAAATGCGTATGTACAAATCTGGTTGATTTATTCATAAATTATCACCACGAAGTCCATACTAAATCAAATCAACAACTTTTCGATAAACATATTTTTTATGCAAAATTGAATCGTCTTTAAAATGGCACTTTATAAGACATTAAATACTTGGCAAGGTTTTCGATATAATGAGGTGGTGAGCAATTCCACAATGTTATTGTTCTGATTTTTAATACAAACGGATTATTAGTTAAAAAGATTAATTAATGAAATTGAATAAAACTGGAAATTTTTATGTACAATTACCTTAGATTTGCAACTGCTGTGGGACATTTCCGATTGCAAAAAAATAGTATTTACCTCAGCACTAAAGTTTCTCTTTATTACTCCTTTGGTTTACTTGCCTCGGCCCAGGATCGTAATAAAAAGATCAACTTTCGTGCCTTGATAAAAAAAATAACTATTTGATCGATAGTAGTTTTTTCTGACGTCTGACCCATCTGATCTCGCAATCGTAATAATGATTATCAATTTCATTGCCAAATTTCTTCGCTTTATGATTTACAATCGCCGCGGCGCCAAATCAAAGGTGCCCCGCCAAACCAAAAGCACTCCGCCAAATCAAAAGCACCCCGCCAAATCAAAAGCACCCCGCCAAATCAAAAGCACCCCGCCAAATCAAAAGCACCCCGCCAAATCAAAAGCGCCCCGCCGCATGCAGGCGTTCGTCATTTTTAGCGCTGTCTTTTTTTTGAAGGAAGCACTTAATGTACTAGAGTTAGTAGGTAGAGTTTGTATTTAGCACACACACGAAGCGCGCGCGGTAATTCTCAAAAAAAATTGGTGTATGTAAGGGAATAATCGTTCGGTGGTACGAGTATACCTACACAGTGATGGAATTGACTCTGTCAATCATTGACCACTCAAACCGAAACAAACAGCTAAGGCCCAGATCTTGGGCGCTCCCCCAGGACTTGGCGCCCGGGTGCTGTGCACCCCTTGCACCATAGGTAGGGCCGCCCCTGTCTCCGAAAGAACTTTATCTTAACATTTGTGCGTCCCACACACGCTTACTTCCAGCTCCGCTAGCAAACCCAAAAATCTTAGTATTTCATCCTGAAGATAACCCATTAGCTAAGATATTTAGAGCTTTCAGTGATAAGTATTGTTACCTAGTATATTTTCTGTAAATCCACATAACCATTTTCTTATTTTAATTGCTGGTTTTAATATAACTTGAACTTTATAACTGGATTTTCCTTTCACTAACACCCCTTTGCTTCTAGGTGATTCAATTGCTCTAAAAATGCTGAAATAGAAATTCCTGTTTTTTTTTATATAATAAAATCGCATATTCTTGATAGTTATAGCACTCTATAGTGCGATCTATTCAATTTTCAACCCCATTTCTCTTCCATTTTTCGAAGTAATCCAACCTGTGGAGTGGCTGTATTGTTTCGTCCCCCTTCACGTGCGTCACACTCCTCCATGATCAATATCCCTCAGGTCCCCTCCCCCCCTCCCACGCCGGCATCATCCATCCAGGTAATTACATTTCCAAAATTGTAGATTGGAAATAAATGGACCACGCGATTGATTCCCCAGTTGGAAATTCATTAAAGACGATTCAATTTTGATTTGGTTTGTTCGCATTTTCTATTTACCTACCTGATGCCCGGTTTCACCAACCTCAGTTAACCCATTAAAGGCCGAGCAATTATACAGGGTGAGTTACTAAGCGGAAATCGGTTTATAGTGGGCGTATCGTTGAAAATAGCAAAAAAAGTTTCAAATAAAAGTTGTTCAGAATCAAGTTTTTCATAACCTAAAATTATTGCTAAATATGGCGGCCTTGCGGTTATACCGGAAGTAAACACCAACTTCCTTATTTTAGATAGAACACCCTATATATTTTTACATTTTTGGATTGCTCGTTAAAAATAAACATGAGTTTATTCACACAACATTGGGTCTTCGAGTTATTTCATTTTTTTTGATAAATTTGACGATTTCAGAGCTTGACGCCATTAACAATATCTTCAAAACGAAATAAGTCAGAGTTTTGGATTCGGGAAGAAATGTAGTATTTGTTTAGGTTTTTGCCATTAGTCAGATTTTCTAAATTGAACCGAGTCCGTCGACGGTATTCTTCAGTACTTCAAACATGCATGTTTATGTTCTCAAAAACTGTTTTAAGGATATAGCAACAACCCGGTATCAATAAAAAGGAAATTTAATTTCGCATTAGATAAAGTGTCACAAGATAGATGGTTCCATTTAAAAAAAATGAAATTATGCATGTTTGAAGTTCTGAAGAATACCGTCGACGGACTCGGTTTAATTTAGAAAATAACTATTTTACTTTTAATTAAATGTTGTATTAGTTCGAAAAATTCCGCAAAAAACAAGAAAACACTTAACTTGTAAATTATTTATAACTATTAAATTACACCCCAAACTATCCTGATTAGCACACTGGATCTATTCTAATTAAAACCCGACGCGTTTACTCGTTACCTCACTAATCCCAAAAACACACACACCATCAGTATCCCAATTAATACACGTAATTCCCGATCTCCCGGGAAATGGGAGCCTCTAATTCCTTTGACATTTGCATTTCATGGCTCAATTACATTGTCCCCGAATGGCTTTAATCATCCCGCCTGGAGAGCCGACGAATGGAGTTAAAATAAGCGCCAGATGAGAAACGGGGACATTTTTTGGTTTAAACTGATAAGAATTTCATTACGAAACAAGACTGGAAAATAATAGGAATCGCGAATATTTCAAATTTGCAGAGGGAACGGACATACGAAAAAGAGAGGGGGGATAGGGAATGTTTTATTATTAAGGATGGTAGTTACAGATTTTCCTTAGGCTTTGTTATTTTAAAGAAGGAAAGTGTTGATTTTACCGCGGGGAGATTATTAATATTAATGAAAGTTTTTGAATAACCAAAATTGGATTTTGATGTTAAAATGTAACGTTTTGTAAAGAAAAATGATTAGCCTATCCATTCGACTAGCACATGGCGTTGCAATAAACAGTCTAAACACAGTCTAAACTTTAATAATAATCCATTAAAAACAATTTATTAAATTATATAATTTAGTAATATTTTAGACTAAAAACACACATACATATATTCAGCACATCGCGATCTAACTCCCAACCTCGAAGTTGGATCACGATGAGTGAGCTATAGCTCAGTCGGATTCAAGAGCTCCGTGAAACGAGCTAGTTCAGTTGGATTCGAAAGCCGTCGTGAATCATCGCGATCCAACTCCGAACCGCGGAGTTGGATCCGGAGGAGTGAGCTAGCTTAGTCCGCTCAGTCGGATGCAACAGCCGCCGTGGATCTTTTTAGAGTCGATTCGCCAACTCATTGGGTTTATTTAACTCCATTCGCACGCGTCGTAATTCGAATCGATGATGCTGCAATAACATGAGAGAAATATAACGATAGTTATTTTCTTACTACAACAACAAACACTTCTTATTAAATTTACAATTTTAGTTACAAAAAAGGTGACGAAAGAATATTTGCACTTGTAATGTTTACTAGATAGTAAACAACGGCGTTTGCTTATGATATTTTAAATTGTAGTGTCTGTGAACTAAGAAGAGGCAAGTCTCAATCTAAATATACGAATAACGCAGGTTTAGAAATTGACGAAAAATATTCAGTTTTTAGAAATGAATTGAGTAGTGTATAAATGGAAAAAGTATAAAATTGCATGATCAGTAATATTTATATTTCGAACTGAGTCACTTGGCTCACCAGCTCACTTCACTGAGCTGTCTCTTTGAGTTAATTCGCTCAGGAGTTACACATCTCTAATATCAAGCCAATATGTGAAAAGTATTAGTGAATTTTGATAGCTACGTCATCTAACGCCCTATAGTGTCATCGTCAATTGCAGGGTTACACAAAGTTTACATATGGGCTGTTTCGTTCACGAACGAGCAGAATTCTGTTTGTGAAACCAGAAATCAAATATCAAAATTAAGTTTGTGTTCAGTATTCCCGCACTGGATACTCACAGACGCGTTTCGGACTTCAAGGTCTTGGTTAGTGCGGTCTCGATACTGTAGTAAACATTAAACTTAGTATACGTTCCTTTTTATATTTTGTTTAACTCTATCAAAAATATTTTTATTAGTAAATATAATTAAGTATGTAGCTGGTTTGGTTGGCAGAGTAATCTGTAAATTTACTCTGTTTGATAAAAGCATTGTTTCACATTGATGGATGGCTCAAGGGATTAGGGCCGGGGCGAAAACGTGCCTTGCAAGTACGAATTGGGGCAGTTGCCCAAAGTGGAGTAAAATAAGTAACACCCTTCGATCGAGCGAGTGCAGTGTCAACTTTCACATAAAACTCAATTTTGTTTTTTGTAACAACTAATATACATAAAAAAGTTTCAAATAACAAAGAGGTGAATGTTCTCATATCAATAATTTAAAACTATAATAACTAGTGAGGTAAATTTACCGGTCATTTAGAATCGAGGAATATTCTCGGTAACTTGGTAATTGAAAGCAAGATGGAAAACGATATCTATAACAAAACAGTTAAATTATTAGACAATTTCTTTTACTCCCAATTCAGAATCAATCTGTAGATATATTAAAGCTTTCTTAATATATCTACAGATTGATTCTGAATTGGGAGTAAAAGAAATTGTCTAATAATTTAATTGTTTTTAACAATGCAAAATAAATACGAGGGTCATTTCATTAATAATGCACAGTTTGGCAACACTGCGGAGTGTAGGATGCGCCCGATCAGTGGCGGATTTCCTATTAGGCTAAGTAGGCTGAAGCTTACGGCGGAAAATTTTCAACGGATACCTAATGTCGACTTTGAGGCTTTTATATATAATAGTTTGTAAATTAAATTCACTTGGTTTTGTTTCACTTATATGTATTTTATTTTCTACTAGTTTCGGCTTAATGCCATTATCAAGAATGATGTACAAATGGATTTGTTTGGGAATATGTACAGTTTCGAGTTTTAGGTTTTATTGGGTAATAAGGGCATTTAATATCGGGGAATTCCAAAGGTCTTCGTTGTCGTTCACCACATTTTTACTTGCCTTTATGGCTTTTGAAATGTCTAAACCCTCCCGGTAGTTAAGCGTTAATCCCTTATTACCTGTATGCAGAATTTTTACATCGTTTGAAGAAAAATGGTGATTAGATGTGATACAGTGCTTAGAAAAACCGGTGGTTTGTTTTTTATTCTCTATGTCTTTTTTATGCTCTTTTAACCTGATATCAAAAGACCTGCCGGTTTGTCCTATATACACTGCATCACAATCATCACATTTTAATTCTTAAATACCACTTTTCTTCAATTTACAATTTTTAGTTTTGATTTTATTGTTAACTATTAATTTTCCTAAATTATTTGTGTTTGTCAAAATTATGTTATTATTCTTTCCTTTTAAATTATTTTTGATTTGTAAAGACAGTGGCTTAATGTATTCTAATCTATTCCATGTTATTGTGTCTGAATTTTTCCCACTATAAAAGTAATTTCGTAATTGTTTGTGTTGTTTCTTTTTTAACATTTTATTAATTAAATCTTCAGTGTAGCCATTGTTAACTGCTATTGCTTTTATTGTGTCTAGTTCATTTTCAAAGTCTATTTTATTTAGAGGGATATTGATAAGTCTGTGTAAAAGGGCGTGGAATGTACTGTATTTAATCTGACTATGTGTATTTGAACATTCTGCTATGATGACATCTGTGCAAGTTTCTTGTCTATAGATTTTGTATGACAATTTATGTTTACTGTTTTCGTGAATGTAATGTCAAAAAATTGAGGCTGTTTATTTATTTATTTCTTTTTCAACTGTAAACTGAATGTTTTTGTTAATTTTATTAATGAAATTTGTGAATGTTTCCAGTTGTCTATTTGTACCTGTCCATATACAAAATACATCGTCTACATATCTTGCCCAGAAATAAATGTGTTTGCTTTCTGTTTTCGTTAATAAATTATTTTCAAAGTGATCCATATATATGTCAGATAATAAAGGAGACAAAGGTGATCTCATAGGTAGTCCGTCTGATAGTGTATAAAATTTATTATTAAATTCGAAATAACATTGGTCTATGCAAATTTCTATTAATGATTTAAGTTCAAATTTTTTTGAATTAGATTCATTCGACATATTCATTTTATTTTCTAATATAATTTTTTCTTTTTATATTTTTATTTAGACGGGAACCTTTATTTCTCTCGGCTGAATACCCCTGGGAAGCAGTGTTGCTAACTCTGAACCGTCAAATGTCTTAAAGTCTTGTATTAAAAATCACCAGAAATTATTAGATTTTTCGGTTTTTTATTAAACGAATTTCAATTATGTTAACAACAAAAAACTCTGAAATAATTAAAAACTTTGTGAGACTGAAGAATTTTCAAAAAGATTTTGAGACTATTTTTTTTTTGACATACAGGGAGATTTATTTAAACTTTGGCATTTAAAAGTAGATTTAATTTCACGAAGAAATCATTCATATCATTGCCGGTTCTATCTGTCCTGGTTTAGAAGTTATGGCGTTTTTCAAACAGTGTCTCTTGGAACACTAATATGTAATCATAGTTTAACACTTTAACTGCCATACGACGCGCCGGCCGTCGTATGTATTTCTGAGCAACTAGGCGGTACGACGGCCGATCGTCGTAAAAATGGCCATACGACGGCGGGTCGTCGTTTGTTTATATTTCCAAAAATGTATTAAAATTAAAATTCTAACCATATACCTGTATTTATGAAACCAAATTTAAAGCTTGATTAACGAAAATATTGTCTTTGGCCCACAAACGTGTACATTTGAAATATGCACATGGCAGTTAAAGTGTTAAAGAAATCAAAAACATTCTTGTAACAAACGGAAAGCAAAATTTACCTACAGTAAATGTTGAGAAATGAGTCTATTTTCCTGAGTACATAATTGGCAACGACAAATTATACTCTCTTCTACGCATAATAAATTCATGTTATTTCTAATATGAGTTGCAGCATCTTGAATCCTCTGCAATAACTAATTGCAATCGTATATTTCTACGGCGTAAACACGTTGCTTGAAGTGACCCCATAAATAAAACATCTTAAGGATTCAGGTCAGGTGATCTAGGTGGCCATGGTATCGGCCCTTCGTTACCAATCCATTGGTTTGGGATATAAGTATGCAGTAATTGGGTGACTTGTCTTTCTCGGTGAGGCGGGGCCCCGTCTTGTTGATACCACATATCTTTTATTATGTGGAGTGGAACATCTTCCAAAGGATCAAACAATGTTGTGTTAAAAAAATGATGGTACTGCTCTGCATTTAAATTTCTAACAAACAATTGTGATGAAAGTATTAATATAACCAAACGATTTTTGACAAGTGATAATTCAAAATAATGGTTACTAAATTTTTTTTGGCTAAATCACGACTACTACGTTTTTTCAACTTAAAAATTATAATAGCGCTATAACTTTTGAACCAATAAAGATAGGACTTGCTTTTATATGAACATTTCTTCATCAAATTAAATCTACTTTTAGTTGTTAAAGTTTGTAAAGAGGCTAATGAATCACCCTGTATGTCAAAAAAGAAAAATAGTCTCATTATTAAGCAATATCCTTTTAAAATTTTATAAATTTAATGCTTACTTATTCCTTAATCTATCACATTATTTAAACAAAGTTGTAGATAATGAAAAAAATAAATAAGTAAGGACCCTTAAATTTTTATACCAAATAAGGTAACGGCTCAATAGGTCAGGATTAAAATGAGTGAAAACGATTAATGAATGAAATGAAAAATCAAGTGTGCGTTCAATTAGGACAGAGGATGACGAAGATTGTTTCGCTCTTATTTTGAGCTCCTCAGGCAACCACATCCATCAACTCAACTGTAGAAGCAAATCGAGATAAATGCCCGCATCAATGCAGGAATATGAAAAATGTTCATTACCGAAAACTTATGGTTGATGGGATTAACATATCAAGTGTGTGCGCTGGGTTGATGGATGTGGTGGCCTGAGGAGCTCAAAATAAGAGCGAAATGATCGTCGTCATCTTCTGTCCTCCTTGCACGCACACTTGGTTTTTTATTTCATTTATTTAATTATTTTCACCCATTTTCATCCTGACCTATTGCGCCGTTACCTTATTTGGTATGATATTGAAAAAACACACAACTTTTACCTAAACACTTTTCACCGTAACTCTTTTGTTTATGATCAGTATACGAAAGCCTAGGGGATATATTTATTTAATGATCACTCACAAATTGCTGCCTTATTAGTAACTTAATTAAAAAAGGTTTCAAATAAAAGATAATAGAAAAGCACAACACAACATTTTGTATAATCACTTTTCACCTAAGTTGTTTTGTTTATGAACTAGAAACTAAAAAATCTAGTGGAGATCAACAACTCATTGGCTTTCGACATCTCAATTAATAAATGTTTCAAACAAAAGTTGTAGCCAACAATTAAATAAACCACTTTTACCTTAACACTTATCACCTCATCTCTTTTGTTTTTGTGCAGTAAGCCGAGAATGATTTTTTTTATATATTTTGGGAATCAACTCCTTAACTGTAGCTTTATTATCGATTCAATCAAACAAAGCTTTAAACAAAAGTTGCAGACAACGAAAAAATACGCAATTTTCTGATAATTTGAAAATTTACGAACGAGTGACTTCCACTCCCAGACTAAGCATGAAGTAAAATTTCGAGTTTAGAAAAGCCCTGAGCAAAATTTGGCTCGGTCGCGCAGCGACCGAGCCAAATTTTGCGGGCTTTTCTAAACTCGAAATTTTACTTCATGCGCCACGCGTATTAAACACTGATTTCAAGTGAAGTTTAAAATATAGAAACATATTAACTTAATCAAAAAATGTCTCAGATAAAAGATGTAGCCAAGGAAAAAACACACAACTTTTGTATAAACAATTTTAACCTTAGCTATTTTGTTTTTGATCAAGAAACGACAAAGTCTAGCCCAGATTTATTCCTTAACTGTAGCTTTATTATCGATTCAATTAAACAAAGCTTTAAACAAAAGTTGCAGACAACGAAAAAATACGCTATTTTATAATAATTTGAAAATTTACGAACGAGTGACTTCCACTCCCAGACTAAGCATGAAGTAAAATTTCGAGTTTAGAAAAGCCCTGAGCAAAATTTGGCTCGGTCGCGCAGCGACCGAGCCAAATTTTGCGGGCTTTTCTAAACTCGAAATTTTACTTCATGCGCCACGCGTATTAAACACTGATTTCAAGTGAAGTTTAAAATATAGGCACATATTAACTTAATCAAAAAATGTCTCAGATAAAAGATGTAGCCAAGGAAAAAACACACAACTTTTGTATAAACAATTTTAACCTTAGCTATTTTGTTTTTGATCAAGAAACGACAAAGTCTAGCCCAGATTTATTCCTTAACTGTAGCTTTATTATCGATTCAATTAAACAAAGCTTTAAACAAAAGTTGCAGACAACGAAAAAATACGCAATTTTATAATAATTTGAAAATTTACGAACGAGTGACTTCCACTCCCAGACTAAGCATGAAGTAAAATTTCGAGTTTAGAAAAGCCCTGAGCAAAATTTGGCTCGGTCGCGCAGCGACCGAGCCAAATTTTGCGGGCTTTTCTAAACTCGAAATTTTACTTCATGCGCCACGCGTATTAAACACTGATTTCAAGTGATGTTTAAAATATAGAAACATATCAACTTAATCAAAAAATGTCTCAAATAAAAGATGTAGCCAAGGAAAAAACACACAACTTTTGTATAAACAATTTTAACCTTAGCTACACTCGACCGCAAAAAAACGCGCCACTTGAAAATTCACGTTTTTTCGTGAATATTCAAACTGCCATAACTTCGAGCCAAATCATTGGATCGACATGATTTTTCGCTTATTTCAAAGGAAAATGATGGAACTTTGTTGCGCTCTTTTTGAAGTGGAGCTACGATTTTTTTTGGGCACAGTATAACTTCTCAACTTTTATCATTTCTAACATTCTGAACATTTTTTTGTTGGTAGGACTTTTAAATGCAGAAGTGCTTAAATTTCGTTATATCCACTTATGTGTCTTATGTGACTTATGTGCAGTCTAATATCAAAAAAATAATCTATTATCAAAAATATTATCTAATGCTACCCACTGAGAATAGGCGGAAAAATATTTCAGCCTACCGGCGGCAAAACTGTACATCCGCCACTGCGCCCGATGGTGATTGTTACGTAAATTGTAGTTTAAGGCTTGACGAAAAGGCCAGCGGTTGTGTTTTATCGATTAGGTGTTTTGTTTTATAATATCGCGAGTTGGAAATGGAGCCCACACCGGTCTTGGGTACTGTGACTATTAAGGATTAAAGATCAAAGTGCTGAAGCGAAGCTTTAACGTTGAAGGTTAAGCTTTGTTGCATCGAAACATCACTACTATTGATGAAATGCGGATTCGAGACTTTGAACCAGATCACAGTCAAACAAGTGAAGTGGTCAATCATCTCCACGTCAAAACAAATTTCATCAAACTCAATTTAAGATCGATCAAATTATGATTTTTGCTTAGGATTACAATGGAATCATCATGACAGACAGAATTCCATGTGGATTAATATATTATTGTGATTTCTTTGGGGTTGTTGTATTATATTCAAGGGAATAGTTCGTTGGTTAATGTTTTTATTTACAGCGGTGCGTATTTACAATGGATTTATTTACACATTTAAATGGATACAGGTGCTGCGCTTCAGCGGCCCTCCTGCTCTTCGTTCGGACGCTGAATCTGCGGGGGTCCTGTAGGGAGACTCCTAGCTGGTCGATCTTGGTGTACGGGCCGATGACGTGGGGGTGCCTCCGCGATCCTCTTGCGTGCCTTGCGGGGTGACGGAGGTATCGGAGAGAGCGGACGTGGCACCACCAGGTATGGGGAGATCTTTCGCCTCCTGTGAGCCTTCCGGGGTGATTGTGGCCGTGGTGCCACCAGGTACTTGGCCGACCTTCTGATCGCGTTCCGGAGCCTCTTGCGGAAGCGGGCGTAGGTACCCGGCTCGGAGGTTGTTATGGTTGGGGCAGAATCCGGCATTGCCGTGTGGATTCTGTTTTGGCCTAGTGTGCTATGGTGAGCTCGCTTAGCCCGTTCCTCTACTTAGCTAGCTAGAGTAGAAGGAACTGATGCTGTTTGTAGGGGTGTGCGCCCTATTTAAGCCTTGTTTGGGTCTTTCATCCCCGCTCGTATCGCGTGAAGTAGGTGGGGACGCGTGCCTACTAGCAAGCGCTTCTCGCTCGCCCGGGCGTGCAAAATCAACCGAAAAATTCAGTTGCTCGAGGCTGGGCCATTCTTTCTCCACAACAACGCACGCCCGCACATTAAAAATGTTGTAAATAAAAAGCTGTGCGATTACAGTTGGGAAGTGTTACCTCATCCACCCTACAGTCTTGACACAAGTCAACTAGATTTTGACTTGTTCCCAACGTTGACACAACCTTCCTGAGACGTTGAGACTCGGTCATTGAGAAGCAGGGAGATTATGTTGAAGGATTGTAAAGAGATTATATCAAAAAAATAAACATGTAAGGAAATAAAAAGGGATATGCATTATTTATGGAATGACCCTCGTAAAATGATTCTTTTCAGTTTACTGTGATTTTACCATCGGTAATTAACTTTTATCGATGATTAACTTCCACCGTTTCATGTTTGTTTCGATAAAACAACATACAGCAAACAACCTCGTTTCCAGGATTAAAAATTATCCGCCACCGATGTGGGTTTGCTGCCTTCGTCCGCGTTTGTAAATCACCATCCGTTGCACACATGCTAGTATCCCATTTTTTCCCACCGCTTCCCTGGAAGTGGCGCACTGCTGGACACCAGCCGGCGGGAAGGCGATCAATTGCCACTCGGAAGGTTCACACTCGGACATTTACATATTGCCGAATAATGTTTGCATACATTATCAAAGTTATCACACATAAATGAGTGTACGTGTGTTAGGGAGACCGAAAACTGGCTTATATTTGGAAGTAATTTAAAGTAATTTCCATTTGTAGGCGCTTGTTTTTCAAGTGGAATTCGGTGGATTTAATTGACGACACAATTGTGTTATGTAAATACGAGGTCCAAGCTGCAATTATCGAGAATAGAAAAATCTAGTTAGCCATGCAAAAAAAAATATTGTTTAATTAATAGTGCATTGTTTTATCTGTCAATTGCAGTTTAGTTTGTGAAATTTGGTTGAATAGAGTGAGAAATAACCAGTTTAGTAAGCTTCTGTTATTGAAACAATGAAATTATCTCGAGAGAACTTTCGGATAATTATTATTATTTTTTTTTATTTAACTTCCAATTTAATTATTTACAATACATGGGTTGGTCAAGTATATTTTAATTAGTGGTGTATTATACAATTTATATATTCCAATAGGTATATAATTTAGGCGCTCTCACAGAAACTTATGTATTCATTAACACTATAAAAACAATTCTCTTCGAACACTTGTTGTAGTTTATTGTTGAACAATTTTTGAGGCAGTGCCGCAGTGGGAAGAGTATTAAACAATTTGATCCCTTGCACGACACAGGAGTTATGGTAGAACATATGCTGATGCTTAGGGAGTTTTAGGTGTTTTGATCTCACATCGTGTTCATGCTGTGTTATGTGGATGTTAAATAATGATATGTTATGTCTAACAAACTTTAACGTTTCGTACACATACAGAGATATAAGTGGCATTATTTTTAGTTTCTTGAACAATGTGCGACAAGATGTGTTGGGCTTTTGATTGCAGATCATGCAGAAACGTCTGGTACGCGCCCAGGCGTTTCTGCATGATACATACCTTGTTGAGGTTCGTTTCTGTGGTACACCCCCAAAATATTACACCATATGTTAATTGGGGTTGTATTTTTGAGCATACTAGTTGTATATGTCTGTTCCACTTAAGGTCGCTTTGTATGATTATTCCTAGGAATTTTATATGGTCTGCTTCCAATATAGGGTCATTATTCATATTTACTCTTGTATGTCCCATTCTTTCTCGGAAATTAATTGTGTAGGTCTTCGACGTTTTTGCTACGAGATGATTTTTCTTCAGCCATTCGCCTAATTCATTCAGAGTTCGATTAGTAGCTGCCCTTAAGCTTTCCAGGTTTTGGTTTAGAATGCTTACCATTTTAAGAAAACCTTTAGCGCATATGAGCTTAAACCCCGCAGCCATTATGTATTGACATATTTTAATTTATTAACATTTCATTCATTATTTAAAATTGATTTTTGAAATATTCAGTAGTAACAAGAGAATATACATCTCCATTAACCATATTTACGATTCTCTCAGTACAATAGAATATCGAAGGATAGGTCATTATTTATTAAGATCCAGATTCAAATTTCATGCCCCAGATGATTGATGTGTTCGAGGGATGGATAACGGAGGGGTTCATTAATATGTATCATTCAAATCTAAGTGTTATCCGTAGTGCACATACATATGCATGAATAATTCATACAATTTTAATTCAATAGACAATATATCATATGTTCAATAAAAGAAAACCTCTAGAGCAGTGGTTCTCAATCCCTGCAATAAAACAATAGTTTTTAAAAGTGTATTCTTTGTTAATAAGCATAATAAGTGTACCATGTAACAGTTACTTGTTACTTACTTACATAACAAGTATAATAATATAAGATATTAAATAAAAACAAATCTAACTAATGGGAGGTATGAAACTGTTTTTTATTTTTTATCAATTGGTTGACATCAGGTTTGATAGAGGACCGTTGAAGTCTCATATCAGGTTCGGCGTCCAGTCTATTGCGGTATTTTGTTTTCGTGGCGCATAGGTTGAGAATCCTGTTTCGCACAAATATGTTGTTGGGAACGGGAGAAGAATATTCAGAGCCATTTTGGCAAGCATTGGATATTCATCACGGATTCTGCACCAAAATTCGTTGAGAGGCGTCGTTTTGAACAGTGACTCTATACTTGTATCTGATGACATTTCTAAAAGAGATTCATATATCTTGTTTGACATACTTTCGGGCTTTTGTAAGTTGGGTAAAAAGGATTATGAATCCATGAATTCAGTTTCATTTTTGTATTCTGTTCTTCGGGCAAATACTTCTCAAAAGATGCGCGCATCGAAGTGAGATATTGTACCAATTCTTCAAATACATCATCTTGAAACATTTCTGAGTCTTTATCGCTAACAAACTCACTGAGTGACGTAAAGCTTTCTATTTCTCTCTTTCCAACGCAAATAATCCAAAAATCTAATTTTCTTTTGAAGGCATTTATTTTGTTACAGGCCTGGAATACTGTTGTCTGTTTACCTTGCAATGATACATTTAATTCGTTCAGTTTTTGAAAGATATCCGCCATAAAAGACAGTCGGAACAACCAAGTTTTATCATACATACGGCCTTTCAAATTAAAAGAAGTATCTGAAAGAAACATTTGTAACTCGGCTCTAAGTTCAAATAGCCTTGTTAAAGTTTTACCCCGAGACAGCCATCGCACTTCTGTATGGAGCAGCAATGTTTTATGTTTGCTGCCATAATCTTCGCACAATAATGAGAGCAATCGGGATTGTAGTGGTCGTGATTTGATAAAATTAATTATTTTTACCGCTTCATCCATAACTAATTTTAGATGGCATTTGCTTCATCGCCAGTGCTTGTCAATGGTTGGAACTACAATTAGGCGCTTTATTTTTTATTCATGACACTACTCCTACTGTCATATTCGTCATCCGTCATCGCCTTGGCCCCATCTGTACAAATGTCAATGCAATCGTTTTAGCTGAGATTATTTTCCTCAAAAAATATATTTATTTTATTAAACATTTCTTCTCCGGTAGTGTTTGTGGGCAGCGGTGAACACATAAGCATGTCTCCTTCAAAGGAACTTCCATATGGATATCTCACAATTACCAGCAAACTAGCCAGACCAGCGACATCAGTCGACTCATCTATTTGCAAGACGAATCGTGTTTTTTGTAGACGTGTAACTAGTTCTTGTTTGACGTAGCTTGCCAGATCATGAATTCGCCGTGAAACAGTATCGTTTGATAGCGGCACAGTAGAAAGATGCTTTGCAGATTTTTCATCGAGCATACATTTTGTTATGTCTGACACACATGGTTTTATTAACTTCTCAGCGATAGTATGCGCTTCACCTGCTTGTGCAATGCGATAGCTAACTAAATATGATGCCCCCGTGGCCTTTTGATTGATAGTTTGTTTACTTTCCAATAACTGCTCTTTTTTACGTACAAAAAATTAATTATTCTTGTCTTTAGACTCGGGGTGTACAGTTTCTAAATGTCGGCGCAACTTGGCAGGTGCCATGGAACTATTAGGAAGCAGTTTACTACATAACATGCAGAGAGGTGAGCCGTTGGAATCAACAAATCCGAAACTGATATATATGATTCATCATACTTCCCTTTTTTTTCGCCTTTGAAACCGTAGAACTTGACGTCGTTGTATCATCGTCTGGATCGGTAATTGTTGTATACTCCGCGCGTACTGCTTTTGAACATTCGGCTTCGTTAGAAGATGTTGTTGCAACACGTTTAACGCCTTAAAGCCAACGTTCCATTCTTCTTTATTAATAATGTTACATGTCAGGATGGTGGGCTCAAAATAATGCACGATTGTTACTGCGTAGAAGAGTTTAGTCCAAAGAATAAATGTGCAAGACTGATACAATCAGAATACAGCAGTAGAACAATGAGCACTTTGTTTCTAGCAGGTAGGTACTTATCGCTGCGAACGCTAATCGTCGACTGACTAAGTGTCGAGGCGCGATCGTCGCTTTTATAGTCCTAGCCTCGATCTCGAACATTCTCAAAAATACTCGAGTCGGCGCCTTTGATAAATAAAAATAGAAATACAAAAAATGCGGTGTAAACAATCTCGACTTTACGTTTTAAAGTTAGAGCGGAAAGTCGCTTGTTCACAATTATAGCGTCTAATCTCAGAGGCGCTTACAAGTAGATATCGGCGATGGCGGCATAGTAAAATTGTACGAGGCGACTAAGTTCGGCTGCGCCTCGTGAATCGTGATACGCGGCGTCAGAACGGTCGACCAGAGACAGGTGTTTTGCATTTTTTTCTAAATTCTTTCGGAACCCCTACAGGGGTATCGCGGAACCTCAGGGTTCCGCGGAACACACTTAGAGTATGGCTGCTCTAGAGCGCCATGTTTTTATCTTTTTTCAAATTTAAGTTGGCTACACACTTCAGGTATTAACATATAAAACGTCAAACATAATAATTATAATGTATATTTTCAATATTGTCAACCTCGAATATTTTCCATGGCACTCTAGAGATTTTTTTAATTGAACATACGATACAATTACACCCTATGTACATGTGCGCAATATGCAAGAAGTTAAAATTGATATTTTTGTAACTTCAGAGTATAATTTTTAATCAGGCAGGATGTTCCAAAATAGTTCGTTTAGAGAAGAAAATATCATATCTGTTATAAATGATTTTTATTTTTATACTGATGATAGAATAGTTGAATCAGAGCGGGCTGAGGCGCTGATCTCACGGTACTTGCTTTCATTCTCTTTTGTATACACTTTTCAAACTAAGTGTATAATATTGTTGTGTTTTCGTATCGAATACATAAAAACTCATTAAAAATCAGTGTTTACCTGTCTATTTAAATTACTTGCTTGGCATTGAATCGATTCTGGTTAATCCTCCTCGTTTTGCACAGACACAGATAATAATAATCTCGTTTATTAATAAGCTCGCTTCGATAACGTTCAAGTGCACGACCTTAAAAATCATTTTCTGTTAGGTGTGCGGGACTCAGGAAGTGAATTGCAGGCGAGCAGTAAATACTTTCAGGCTTACGTCATAGATGAATCTGTTACGAGTTTGAGTTTACCTAAAATACTTTCAGGCTGACGTCATTGATGAATCTGTTACGAGTTTAAGTTTATCCATTATTAGGGTCAAAGCAAAGTGAGGAGGTTAGCGTCGAGGCTAAGGCTCCGTGTGGACTGTGTGGAGATTCCCCTCTACTCACCGCCAGTCCACACCAAGCCGCTAGTCTCGACGTTTGTTTTTCACGCTTAGTCATGGTATTCTATTATGAACTATGAAATGACGCCATCCTAGGATTTAACATAAAATTATAGGTAAAAAATAACAATTTGGCGAATAAAGCACTAATAACCTTTCTTCACAAAAGCTTCACACGTTCACATAAAAGTGTGAAGAAAGGTTATTAGTGCTTTATTCGTCAAATTAATTTGATCTTCACGTAGCTCAAAATCAATTTATTTAAAAAAATAACAAAATTGAATTTGTGTTCAGTATTCCGGCACCAGATACCCACAGACGCGTTTCGGACTTCAAGGCCCTCTTCAGTGTGGTCCCGACCCAGTGCTGAGGAATACTGAACATTTCTGACTATTTCAGGCCAATATGTGAAAACTATTTATTGGCTTGAAATAGTTGAGAAAAGATAAATACAAGGATGCTAATTCAATTTAACGACACTAATGATTCAATCCATTGTCTCAAGTCAAGACAAAGAAGCGAGGCGTGTTTTTTCTTTTATTTTAATCAATTATAAAATTACACTAATTAATTTATTTATCTTTGATTCCCATTTTGAATTCAATTAATCCTGAACAAATCACTTCATTGGCCGGAATGACCCAATTCCGGTTGTACAATATAACTGCAAACGAAGTATTGATTTAGTTAATCCACATGTAATTAATTGAAGATTTGTATCCCCTGCAAATCTATTCAGTTTATATTGTTGCACACAGATATAGTAAAAAAATCTGTATTTTATTAACTATTGTTCGGAATCCGATTAGAAAATTAACCGGCGCAGAGTGGTAAAGTAAGTGGACTGTATTTCAAACAATATTATTTTCATGACTGGGTTTTAGCCTGAGAAAGATCTTAATTTAATGTCAGTGAACTGCACAATTATTACCAATTTCAAAGGGGATCAGTATTAGTGAAAGAAAGCACAGTAATTATAATTACAATTTAACATTTATTTTACAAAAACATATTAAATAATTTACACACAGTTTACAAATGTTAACATTTACAAAACGCAAGACGCGTAACCATCAATACGGCATGTAAATTTAGCCGAAGAGCGCTAATGTGTGATTAGGGGTAATTATTTTAATTACTGGTAATGAGTTATTTTACGTATAGTTAATAATATTTAATTTCATCAAAGATCTAGTTTTGTTAAAGCCAGGTAGAAACAAACTTTACTTGCACAGACACCATGTGTAGTAAATTTATTAAAACCCCGGCTGAACAAATGGGAAAGTTAAAAAACATATAAAGTAGAAAAGTAACAAGGAGAAAATAAACTAACAATTACTTTCACAGACACCATGTATAGTAAGCTAGTAAACTTCTCGGTCTTGTACTGAGGGAGGAACTACAAAAGTAATAACTATGTTTACTTGCACAGACACCATGTATAATCCTCAAGAGTCTATTTTAAATTGATTTAATTGTTATAGAGAAGTTATAATTAAATACACTTTCAATTTTACAGTGCAGCAACGATAACACTCTAATTTATAATTTTTATAAGTTTAAAATTAACCATACGTTTTAATTAATGGTAAGATCGTGAACAGTTTTTAGAAATAGGCGAAGAGTAAAAACTCTTGTCTTTCGACTTTTTTTTTTTCTGTTTCTTTCCTGATGTTAAAATGTTTCAACCTTCCGGTTATTCCAAGTTAACTTTTGCCGATTCAGTGGGAATCAGCGAATTAATTCCAATTTAAAAATTGGTATCTTTTTGGGATTATGTTTGCACATATCCCTGCCGCAAAATTTAATGTCGAAGTTCTTCCCAGAACCTCCACTTCGAAAGTGGTTATCATTGGGGTTGGATGGTGGTAGTTCTTCCGGGTGCCATCGGATCTTCCGGGGAAGACCAAAGTCGACACCCACAACGGCCGCACGCCGATGATGATGATGGCGAGTGTGGTCCACTAACCGTGCAAATGGATGATGATGAAGGTGTGGTGTGGCGCACGAACCGTTGTGAACTACTTGTCTTTCGACTGATGCCGCGGCGCTTATCTGTGTGCGGTGATTATCCGCGGCGGACGGTAGTAGAAATGCGCTAATTATCGACGCGGTAAAATGCGCAGATTTGTGCTTGTTGGTTTTACTTTAAATTAAATTTACAATTAAAGTTACGGTTAAAATAGATTTTAATTTTGGTTATTACTAGAGAATAATATGTTTTATCATTAGCCGCAATATTTAACAACTATGTAATTATTTATAATAGATCTTTTAATAAAACATATAAAGTCACATCGCTCAAATATTATTACAAATCAAATATCAATAAAACATATCACTGCTGTTAATATATCAAATTCATGGATCTAATTTGCGATGGTATCAATCCAAATTAACTTTAAAATTTAAAGGAAATTAAAAACATTCCGCTTAAGTTAATATTCAAAATTAACGGCCGAAGAAGAATATTTTAAGTTTCACAATATTTCTGTGTTTTACACGCGTGGCGCATGAAGTAAAATTTCGAGTTTAGAAAAGCCCAGAAAATTTGTCTCGGGTCGCTGCGCGACCCTCGACAAATTTTCACGGGGCTTTTCTAAACTCGAAATTTTACTTCATGCTTAGTCTGGGAGTGGAAAACACTCGTTCAAAGCTTCAAATTGAACTCTTTTAAAACATTGACGAAGTCTTGTAAATTTACAGCGTGTACATCGTGATATGTATACCTAAAAGGAAAATTCCCTGTATGATTTAATGAATATGTAAATTATGTTACCTTATTTCGTAGGTGTAATGTAAAAATGGAATATTTTTATGGACAATTTAGAATATATATCTTGGTGGGACGCGTTGAACTTTTTACGATTAAATTCTATTCGCGTGCCCGAGATACTGGTTCGGTTAAGTGACAATAAACACGTAGGTTTTTTGGTAAAACAACAATAACGATTTATTTACACTTTTTACATGAAGTTTACAATTTTTTGTATGGGTCGAACGAAGTCTAGTTTTCGAATGAATGTGATTTTTTGGACTGAGTGCTACGATGAAAAAATGCAAATTTTGGGAGCGCCCTGAAATTGAGGGTAACTGGTGTTTTATTGGTAGGTTCGAAATACACCACCAATAGGGTGTACTTTCTACCTACTCTGACTCGATGCGGGTGCAAATCTCTGGAATGTAAACTAGTGCACAACTTTCTCTTACTTCCAGGAAACTTGCCCCAGCAACGGTCACTTCCTTTTGTTATAAAAAAGGGTCCGTACCACTCAGTCCGTTACGCCTTCAAAAAAGGGCGGAAATAATTTATTTTAACTAAACTATTTACAGAAATAAATCTAGACGAAAAGAAACCTATTTACAAAGACGAACAATTTTTAAAAGAGACAAAGATCTCCTTGAAATTAGACACATTAACATATCTTGTAGGCACTTTTTTTAAAGATAATTTTGTTAATTTTTTAATTATCCACTCTCCCAACAAAATAATCAAACTTCTAAAAGCGCCCCGCGCAACTTTTAATGAAGTTTTCGCTTGCTTCGCGCTCATTTTTTACCTATAAAACTTTTAATAAAAAGCAAAAGTTTTCCTTTTCTTAAAAGTTCACGCGAACGTAAAAATGGGAAAGGGAGAATTCGTTTATCAAAAAAACATTACGTGCTCTTAAAACGGCAATTGGCTTATTTCAAACTTGGACGTGGAACAAACTTTGGCTACTTTTCATAAGAATATAAATCGTTGTATAATATATACAATATAATATATAATATAATAATAATCATTTGCGTGGTAATACACCTGTTATCGGGGCGCGGGACGTCGCTTGCTGTGCTACATTTAATAGATATTTTGAGAGAGCATGAGTTCTGCATAAAAAACAACGTCCCTCCGTAACAACTCCGATTAGCTCAGTACTTTAACACACAATAATAACAAAAGAAACTTACCGAAATCCTAGTTCAAAAGACACTCACTTTTATTATGTTTAATTTAAAATGATTTGTAAATTAACCTCTGACTTCCAAAAACAAGGATAAAATATTCACGACACACAAAGCAAAATAACACAAGAATGATAATGAATGAAATAAATGACAGAAATAAAATAAAATAACAATAATAAACAATGGACGAACGCAACGACTTACGAACTGAATAATTCGCGACACTTAATGATTTGATGGAAACTTGGTGAAACTTTGTTGATGATAACTCTGATGATACCTTCGATGATGATTCGAGCTTGACTCAAGTTTTCCAACTGTACTGAAGTTTCGAACTGTACTGTAGTTCCGAACTGTACTGATCTTCCGAACTGTACTGACCCTCGGAACTGTACTGACCTTCCTCTGTCTTCCGCTGTCTCTTATCTTCCCAACCACCGCTGTCTTCACCCCCGCCATGTATCTTGGGGGTGGTGGTGATTGGTCGAGAACGTGGTGGAAGAAGCAGAGGGTGGAGTTTTCATGTCTACCTGAGACCAAAAAGTTTTGGGCCTCTGGTTTTCAACTGCTCCGGCGTATAGAAGTTTGTGCTGCAGATGTTATGACCATAAACTTTTGTTCTCGCTGTTTTCCCGAAATTTTGAGAAATTCCTAAAGGCTTTGTTTTCATGGTCGTAAACATCTACAGCGCGCCGTGGGTTTTATGGCGCTGGTCCTCGGAGGTGCGGAATTTTATGACCTTCCTTGGGGTTGTAAACATCTGCCGGTGCTGGTCGCGCGGTTTATGATGGGGTGGTTCGGAAGTCGTCATTGTTGGTCACGTTCGGGGGAATTCAATGTTGGGCTAATTTACATATTTAGAAGGAAAAAATATATACAATAGAACACTAAATGATTTGTTACGAACTTGAGCCATTTGGAATTAAAATGATTATGAAATGCAATGAGCAAAACAAATGGAGTCCGATGTTTTAGTGAATGTGAATAAAATAATCGAGTTCCGACGTTTTGAATAAAACGCCGGTAACACACCTTTACTAGTAGCATAGATGTCTGGTTTTGCAATTGTACAACTACTTAATAGTTCGACCTATAGTATTTGCAGAGCCTATCAAATACTATAGTATACGGATCATGGATGTTGGGTAGAATTGATGAGAGGTGTCCTATGATTACAGATTTGAAATCGATGGTACACTTTTTCTTTGAGGTATTTTAAAATAAACATTATTTCTTCTACGTTTGTGTGTTTAATTGCAACTTATATTAAAAAATAAATACAAAATAAATACTTATAAGCGTAGGCGAAGTTCAGTAATAATAACTTGAACTCTAGAGCTGGATTTCCCAATTTTCATTACTCACTTACACCCCTTTGCTTCTAGGCGATTTAATTATTTTTACAAAAATAAATGTAGAAATACTTTGTGTAATTCAAATACACCCTGTAAATATTAGTTATTTTCATTTTCATTTTCTCCCATTGTTTGTGTTTTATATTATACGGAGATTTTTTCTTTTAAGTATACTTTCACATATTCCATATAAACATTTGTAAAATTGATGAACATGTGATCAAAGTGTATTTTAAATTTAAATTTTACTTGAAATCGGTGTTTTATACGGGTGGCGCATGAAGTAAAATTTCGAGTTTAGAAAAGCCTGAAAATATGGTTTGGTCGCTCCGCGCTTCGCGCTACGCGACCAAACCAAATTTTCAGGCTTCTCTAAACTCGAAATTTTACTTCATGCTTAATCTGGGATTGGAAACACTCGTTAGAGGCTTCAATTGCAAGTTTTTACTTCTTCCTGTTTCCAAAATGCAAAATGGTGCGGCACTGGGGGGATGTGGAAGCCATCAAGGCAGCAACGACACGGCAACTGAAGAGCCTCACAACTGAAGACTTTCAGCGATCTTATCAACAGTGGAAACGGCGTTGGCGGAAGTGCATCTTTCCTCAGGGGGAGTACTTTGAAGGAGACCACATTGAAATACCTGAATAATTATAAATAAAGTTATTATTCCACTTTTATACGTATTTTCCGGACGAACCTCGTATAGGTCTAACCACGGCTTTGTAGAGCCAGTAGGTGATGTTAGGCTGCATGCCCTATCTTTTACCCACCGCTTTATTACAGGAGTACCGCGCGACAGTCGCCTTCCGTACTCTCTCTTGAATGTTTTGTTTCCAGCTAAGCTTACGGTCTAGGATTGTAGGATTGTTCATGAATTTTGAAATTGTGTTTTTTTATATGATCACATGACAGGAAAAGGACTGCATCTAGTGTAATTTTCGTTAAAAAATAACAAAACCACAGTAATAATCAAATCCCAACGGTCCAAAACCCTTACTGTTGTCTGTCAAACGAACATAATTTGTTATTTTTTTCGTTCGCGAGTTTATCGTCTTATCAGATCATGACATGAATAAAACAACAATACAAAAAAAAACGTTTCCGACTCAGTTAGGAAAATATCAAAGAGCAGTTACGTGACAAAGCCCTGGAGGCTCCAATTTTCCTCGTACGACAGTTTTCTCCCATATTACCCTCCCAGATGCTGCATTTATTCTATTTTATATGCAAATTAGAGTGCACGGAAAGCCGGAAGGGCTCTCTTTATGCTTCTAGTTTAACATTTGGATAAAAGGATTTGTTTAGTCGATTTAGGAATATATTGTTCCTAGTCTTATTCTGAAATTTCCTTCTTATGGATCCATCACTAATTAGTAAATGTAATACGAGGGGGATTCGTAAAATAAGGTTCCCATGATTTTTAATAATAGATAGCTAAATTTTTGTTCTTAGTGTTGTACATCATTTTAAAGCTTAAAACTTATGCTATTTTTCTACATAATCGCCGTTTCTGTTCAAACACTTTTGCAGACGATGCTCCAGTTTTCCTATCCCTATGTTATAGAATTCTGCCACCAATCCTTTAAGGAATCGAGTAACTTCTTCCTTGACTTCATCATCGGTATTGAAGCGTAAACCACCCAAGTGCTCCTTTAATTTTGGGGATAAGTGATAATCACTTGGGGCTAGGTCGGCTGTGCGGCACAACAGTCCAACCAAAATCTCTCAGCAGTTCTTGAATTTGATGTGAGACATGAGGTCGAGCGTTGTCATGGAGAAGCCTAACACCACTGGACAATCTTCCTCTTCGGCGGTTCTGGATCGCACGTTTCAGTTTTCTTAATGTGTCGCAATATCTGTCGGAGTTTACTGTTGTTCCATGAGGCAAAAAGTCGATCATAAGCAGGCCCTAAAAAGACGTTTGCCATGACTTTCCCAGCAGACTGTGTTTGTTTAAACTTCTTCGGCTTCGGCGAAGTTGAGTGACGCCATTCACGTGATTGCTGCTTAGTTTCGGGGGTAAAGTGATACGCCCATGTTTCGTCGCCTGTAACAATGGAATCCACAAATTCTTCCTTGTTGTCTTCACATTGTTGCAGAAACTGCCGGGAACACTCGACACGTTGCTGTTTGTGGTTTTCTGTGAGCATTCGCGGTACCCACCGTGCACACACTTTGCGATAGCCTAATTTTTCGGTTAAAATCTTATGAATTGTAGTGTTGGAAGTCTCAGAAATACGGAAAGCAATGGTGATGGTGATCCTCCGATCTTCAAGCAATATTCTCTCAACTTTTTCGACAATTCCATCTGAAACTGAAGTCCTTCCGCTCCTGTCTTGATCGTCAATTTCCGTGCGGCCTTCACTGAATTCTCTGCACCATTTGCGAACATGTCGAATAGATATGCAATTTTTCCCATAAACTTCGATTAACTGACGATGAATGTTAATAGGTGAAATCCGTTTTGCACTTAAAAAAACGTATCACAGCGCGATTTTCGCATCTGGCGGTAACAGCGATAGGGAGCTCCATCTTCGAAGGCTGCTAGAACGATGTAGCGTGGCGGGAGAGGTGGGAATAGAGAGAGGGAGATTTGACAGTGTAAGACAGTGTTTTACATTTCTCCCGGCACGTCGCATTATTTCTCAGCAGCATAGGGAACCTTATTTTACGAAACCCCCTCGTACATCATATGCGATTTTATTATTTCGTCGTTGCCATAGAAACCATTGTAGTTCTAGAGTTACAAAGGTGTATTGTAGTTCTAGGTGTATTGTTACTCTAGAGTTACAGTTCTAGAACTGTAACGGTTTCTATGGCAACGACCGCATAAAAAATACTTAACTGATTGCGCACAAGAATGTGACCCGGTATACGCGAAACAAACAGTCATGAATTCCAAATTTTATACGCTCGGCTTGCGTTACAGAGACCGAATGGGGACCCCGGACGGGTCAATTTCGATGCAAATCAGTGCCCCCTATACGTAAAGTCTACTCGCGACGCTCACACATACGCTTATCTGACAAGGCGTATATTTCAAAGGGAATTTCCCGTGGAGTAAAATTTATCAGATCTCCTTCTGCATCAAGACACGTAGGAAGTAAATCATTTTGACGAGGAGATAACACGATAAGAGGGGCCGTAATGCCTTCTCCAAAGATACACACATAAAGATAATTCAATTTAGGGAGTACTAAAACTCTACTCGTATTGGCATGACATTTGAAATAAGCAGGCGTACTTACATGTCGTTTATTTATTTATAAGCCATATTTATCTCATATTTTTCATATGTAATAATAATAATAATAGTACATTTATTTCATAAATCAGCAAATACATACATATATACATTTATAGAACAAGTCAAGAAAGGAAAAAAGAAAAACATGTGAACATTAGTCTATAGAATAGAATGCGTGTTTTATGAGCAATTCTTTGACTTTTTTATTAAAGTGGTATCTAGACTCACAGACTTTTAAAGAAGTTGGCAGGTGATTGTATAATATGTGACCATTATATGCTAATGATTGTTCATAAATAGCTTTAAGATAGGCAGGCATGACGATATCATTTCTATGTCTAGTGTAATAATTGTGCAAATCCGAATTTAACTTACAAGATAATTTGCCAGAATATGCAAATTTTATTATTTCAAAGATGTACATACACGGAACAGTCAAAATATTATATTCTCTGAACCTACTTTTGCAAGACTCTTTGTATTTTAATTTAGCAATGATCCGTAGCGCCGTTTTTTGTAAGATAAAAACTCTCAAGATGTTACCTTTATTTGAGTTTCCCCAGAACATAATTGCATAATTTATAAGAGAGTAGATTTTCCCAAAGTAAAATGTTTTTAAAGCGAATGTATCACATTGATTTGAAAGTATACGCAGAACATACAATTGCTTACTTAATTTAGTAGATAGATCATCGATGTGATCATTCCAGCTTAGGTGATTGTCTAAAGTCGTTCCTAACAGTTTAGTTTTAGATGACAGCTGAATTGTTAGGTTCGAAATATTTATGTTATTGGGAATAGATAAACGTGATCTCTTATTTTTAAACAAACTACAAGATGTTTTCTCTGAATTTAGAATTAATTGGTTGTTATCTATCCACTGTACAAGTTTGTCATATATTGTATTAGCTTCATTTGTGACTTCATCAATATTTTCGCCTATGATAAATATATTATTATCGTCTGCATATGAAACTATTGCATTGTTGCCAATATTAAGGGACTTTGCCAGATCATTTGCATAGAGTATATATAGGGTAGGACCAAGAATTGATCCTTGGGGGATCCCCACTTCAATAATTTCCTTAGGTGATCTGTATTTGTACAATTCTACAAATTGTTGACGTTTTTTTAAATACGATTTAATCCAATTTAAGGGATTTCCCCGAATTCCCATATGTTCTAGTTTCTTTAGGAGAATAGCATGGTTCACGCAATCGAAGGCTTTGCTTAAGTCAACAAATAGGCCTAAAAGACTTTGCCACTGTCCAAAGATCCTAATATTAATTTTAGCATATCTTGGAGTGCTGTGTTTATATCTCTCAATTTGCGAAAACCACGCTGCGCCGCTGTGAGACCAAATGTTTTTGTGACAAAATTAATTAATCAATGAATATGTTTGGTTATAGAATTTTGAAAATACTGATAATATACTTATTGGTCTGTAGTTTGTATAGTCTCGTTTACACCCTTTTTTATATACCGGTTTAATCATTGCGGTTTTTAGATAGGTAGGAAATTCTCCACACGTAAATGATAAGTTGATAAGGTATGCAATATGATTTGCTATGGGAGATATATAAATCTTAATTAAAGAACACGGTATGTCATCAAAATCGGCACTTTTTGTATTGTATTGAGATTTCGAGATATATCAATTATCTCGTCAGGAGTCACAGGGTGTAAAAATATGCTCTTGAGATTAGGTGTTGATACTTGATTTAAATATGACAAATCTATATCCTTAGGCAGTTTTTCAATGAATATTTTAGGGATATTTGCGAAGTAATTGTTAAATAGATCACTTTTAATATTGTAATGATTCACTATTAGTGATGAATGCTTTTGAATTTTACAAAAATTCAGTGCTTGCGTCTGGCGGATGATGTAAATATTTTGAGTTTAGAAAACCCTAAACATTTTCAGGCTTTTCTAAACTCGAAATATTTTATTTATGCTTAAGAGTGCGCTCTACCCTATAAAACCTAAGAATACTGATGTTTTTCTGTATTGTGGAGGCTTCTACTTCGTTATACATGTTAATTACACAATGAAACACTTTTAACTTTGTTTGTATAACACGTTTTATTTACTCCATGTTTGATAATGACAAGCTAAATTTGTCGAAACTGCAGTCACATTAAATAAAACGTGTTATACAAACAAAGTTAAAAGTGTTTCATTGTTTAAAAATTTGATACTTTTTTGATAATTCAGTTAAATTAGAGACTTTATTTTTCAATTCTAATAATTCTGTGGTGATCCATTGAGCTGTTTTTACTCGTGTTTTACATACTCTTTTAAGTGGAAAGCAAGTATTGAAACATTTTCTAAGTTGGCTTATAAACAAGGAAAATGCGTTACTTGGATATGTTTGATTATAGACTTCAATATTTTTTCAGAGGAGGTAAAGTTTCGTTTATATGTGGTCTTGATCTGTTCCGTAGCATGTTCACCTAAGAAAAACACTAGTATTTGACTTAGATGATCGGACAAGCAGTAGTCCTTACAAGAACCTGTAACAAGAGGCAAGTTGGAAATGAAATTATCAATGCATGTTTTATTGTTTGTGTGAGTTGTTCTTGTTGCATCATTTATAAAATAATTTACACTATACGAGGCCAAAAGATAACACAGATCTTTTTTAAAGGAGTAACTCTTAAAGAAATCTATATTGAAATCACCTCCAATTACAATTGTTTTATTTTCTTTATTAGCTAAATCTAACATATCATTTAGAATATTTAGAAATAAATAAAAATCACTGCCAGGTGGTCGATATGCGGCAATTATTATTATGAACTGATACTCAATAGAGCAGCATTCGATAATATTTTCTATTGAAAGGTTACATATGTCATTTCTGCGGCGCACTGTAAGGGCTTGTTTGTGATAAATAGCAGTCCCTCCGTATCCTTTATCTCTACAAGAAGTTGCACCAATTTGATAATTAGGGATTTGCAATAATTCAATATTTTCTTGTGTTTGCCAATGTTCACTTAACAGCAAAAAGTCAGGATTTTCTTCATAAATTGCTACTTCCATTCTTTGTACTTTGTTTTTTAGACTTTGAATGTTTTGATGTAGGATCTTATAACTCCTTCTGTTTACTTGCTTAATATTCTTCAAATTCAATTTGTTTTCTTCTTTATTTGTCGAAAGAAGAAAAAACGGTCGACATATATATCTTTCGGCCACATAGACGGACTTCTCAGATCATTCAGATAATTAATTGGAAAGGACAACTTGAATGATTTGTATTCGAGAGGATACTTAGAAGTGATTTCTTCACACGATACGTTCGATATATTTTTTCCATTGAGATAATCTTTAATAATTCCAGGAGTTGTTGATAAAGCTGCTCTAGAGAGATGTAAGTAGCCATATCTTGGAGCGCCTTCAAACATTGCATTCTCACTTGTTCCCTGAATTCTGTGATCTTTTCGTTGGTTACGTTTTCTTGCCGGTATCCATCCTTCTTCGTGATTTGGTTTTTCCAAGTGTATTATTTCATTCATCGGGTTTTCTTGATACTTTCCTAGTTCAGTTTCTTCTGTTGATTTGGGATTGTTAACATTTTTTATCCTACTCTCCTTTTCTAACGCAGTTTGGGAATCAGATGATTTGGATCGGGTCCGCTTATTCCATACATTTCCAATATTTACAGGTTCCTGCTTTTTAATTATAGGTATTTTATTTTTGTTAATTTTACTTTTGTCAATTGTGTCGACTATTTCACAAGAGATGTCACTAGTAGTTTGTTTGTTTATTTTTGATTTATTTCGGGTCATTATTTGTTCTTTCAAAACACACGTATATTCTATCAAGATTTTATTTTTATCTTCCATTTCTGTGATGATTTTATTTAATAGAAATACCTGTTGTTTAAGATGTTTATTTTCATCAATCGCAGTTTGATTAACCTCAAAAGTTGGACCGCACTCCATACATACGATACGAGCACCATCGAGGATCTTTAGATTTTTAGTCTAAGTTGCACAACTTTTGTGATATGATACACCACACTGAACACACACTAAAGTCTTGCAACTTGCGCTAGCACAACATTTATAATAATTGTTTTCATCAGATGCGTTATTATCGCTCGCCATCTTGTTATAGTATATGTACCCATAGAAATAGTCAAACGGTCAATTTTTTAAACGCGAAACATTCAATTTTACTGCCAACGCATTAGTTCATACAGAGAGTTTTATGTAACACGGAACATTATCAATGTTAATTTTTATACAAAGATGTATAAATATGCATACGTTGTACATTTTCCGACATTCGGTTTATTAAAATAATTCAATTTGAAGCTTTAAACGAGTGTTTTCCACTCCCAGACTAAGCATGAAGTAAAATTTCGAGTTTAGAAAAGCCTGAAAATTTGGTTTGGTCGTGTAGCGCGAAGCGCTACGCGACCAAACCAAATTTTCAGGCTTTTCTAAACTCGAAATTTTACTTCATGCGCCACTCGTGTAAAACACTAAAACATTAAAGTTAAACTTCGCAATATGTCAGTGTTTTATACCGGTGGCGCATGAAGTAAAATTTCGAGTTTAGAAAAGCCTGAAAATTTGGTTTGGTCGCGTAGCGCTTCGCGCTAATAGTCAAAGGGTCAATTTTTTGAACATTATCAATGTTAATTTTCATACAAAGATGTATAAATATGCATACGTTGTACATTTTCCGACATTCGGTTTATTAAAACAATTCAATTTGAAGCTTTAAACGACTGTTTTCCACTCCCAGACTAAGCATGAAGTAAAATTTCGAGTTTAGAAAAGCCTGAAAATTTGGTTTGGTCGCGTAGCGCGAAGCGCGGAGCGACCAAACCAAATTTTCAGGCTTTTCTAAACTCGAAATTTTACTTCATGCGCCACGCGTGTAAAACACTAAAACATTTAAGTTCAAAATATATTTTAAACTTCGCAATATGTCAGTGTTTTATACCGGTGACGCATGAAGTAAAATTTCGAGTTTAGAAAAGCCTGAAAATTTGGTTTGGCCGCTCCGCGCTTCGCGCTACGCGACCAAACCAAATTTTCAGGCTTTTCTAAACTCGAAATTTTACTTCATGCGCCACTCGTGTAAAACACTAAAACATTAAAGTTCAAAATATATTTTAAACTTCGCAATATGTCAGTGTTTTACACCGGTGGCGCATGAAGTAAAATTTCGAGTTTAGAAAAGCCTGAAAATTTGGTTTGGTCGCGTAGCGCTTCGCGCTAATAGTCAAAGGGTCAATTTTTTTAACATTATCAATGTTAATTTTCATACAAAGATGTATAAATATGCATACGTTGTACATTTTCCGACATTCGGTTTATTAAAACAATTCAATTTGAAGCTTTAAACGACTGTTTTCCACTCCCAGACTAAGCATGAAGTAAAATTTCGAGTTTAGAAAGGCCTGAAAATTTGGTTTGGTCGCGTAGCGCGAAGCGCGGAGCGACCAAACCAAATTTTCAGGCTTTTCTAAACTCGAAATTTTACTTCATGCGCCACGCGTGTAAAACACTAAAACATTTAAGTTCAAAATATATTTTAAACTTCGCAATATGTCAGTGTTTTATACCGGTGACGCATGAAGTAAAATTTCGAGTTTAGAAAAGCCTGAAAATTTGGTTTGGCCGCTCCGCGCTTCGCGCTACGCGACCAAACCAAATTTTCAGGCTTTTCTAAACTCGAAATTTTACTTCATGCGCCACTCGTGTAAAACACTAAAACATTAAAGTTCAAAATATATTTTAAACTTCGCAATATGTCAGTGTTTTACACCGGTGGCGCATGAAGTAAAATTTCGAGTTTAGAAAAGCCTGAAAATTTGGTTTGGTCGCGTAGCGCTTCGCGCTAATAGTCAAAGGGTCAATTTTTTTAACATTATCAATGTTAATTTTCATACAAAGATGTATAAATATGCATACGTTGTACATTTTCCGACATTCGGTTTATTAAAACAATTCAATTTGAAGCTTTAAACGACTGTTTTCCACTCCCAGACTAAGCATGAAGTAAAATTTCGAGTTTAGAAAGGCCTGAAAATTTGGTTTGGTCGCGTAGCGCGAAGCGCGGAGCGACCAAACCAAATTTTCAGGCTTTTCTAAACTCGAAATTTTACTTCATGCGCCACGCGTGTAAAACACTAAAACATTTAAGTTCAAAATATATTTTAAACTTCGCAATATGTCAGTGTTTTATACCGGTGACGCATGAAGTAAAATTTCGAGTTTAGAAAAGCCTGAAAATTTGGTTTGGCCGCTCCGCGCTTCGCGCTACGCGACCAAACCAAATTTTCAGGCTTTTCTAAACTCGAAATTTTACTTCATGCGCCACTCGTGTAAAACACTAAAACATTAAAGTTCAAAATATATTTTAAACTTCGCAATATGTCAGTGTTTTACACCGGTGGCGCATGAAGTAAAATTTCGAGTTTAGAAAAGCCTGAAAATTTGGTTTGGTCGCGTAGCGCTTCGCGCTAATAGTCAAAGGGTCAATTTTTTTAACATTATCAATGTTAATTTTCATACAAAGATGTATAAATATGCATACGTTGTACATTTTCCGACATTCGGTTTATTAAAACAATTCAATTTGAAGCTTTAAACGACTGTTTTCCACTCCCAGACTAAGCATGAAGTAAAATTTCGAGTTTAGAAAGGCCTGAAAATTTGGTTTGGTCGCGTAGCGCGAAGCGCGGAGCGACCAAACCAAATTTTCAGGCTTTTCTAAACTCGAAATTTTACTTCATGCGCCACGCGTGTAAAACACTAAAACATTTAAGTTCAAAATATATTTTAAACTTCGCAATATGTCAGTGTTTTATACCGGTGACGCATGAAGTAAAATTTCGAGTTTAGAAAAGCCTGAAAATTTGGTTTGGCCGCTCCGCGCTTCGCGCTACGCGACCAAACCAAATTTTCAGGCTTTTCTAAACTCGAAATTTTACTTCATGCGCCACTCGTGTAAAACACTAAAACATTAAAGTTCAAAATATATTTTAAACTTCGCAATATGTCAGTGTTTTACACCGGTGGCGCATGAAGTAAAATTTCGAGTTTAGAAAAGCCTGAAAATTTGGTTTGGTCGCGTAGCGCTTCGCGCTAATAGTCAAAGGGTCAATTTTTTTAACATTATCAATGTTAATTTTCATACAAAGATGTATAAATATGCATACGTTGTACATTTTCCGACATTCGGTTTATTAAAATAATTCAATTTGAAGCTTTAAACGACTGTTTTCCACTCCCAGACTAAGCATGAAGTAAAATTTCGAGTTTAGAAAAGCCCTGAAAATTTGGTTTGGTCGCGTAGCGCGAAGCGCTACGCGACCAAACCAAATTTTCAGGCTTTTCTAAACTCGAAATTTTACTTCATGCGCCACGCGTGTAAAACACTAAAACATTAATGTTCAGAATATATTTTAAACTTCGCAATATGTCAGTGTTTTATACCGGTGGCGCATGACGTAAAATTTCGAGTTTAGAAAAGCCTGAAAATTTGGTTTGGCCGCTCCGCGCTTCGCGCTACGCGACCAAACCAAATTTTCAGGCTTTTCTAAACTCGAAATTTTACTTCATGCTTAATCTGGGATTGGAAACACTCGTTAGAGGCTTCAAATTGCAAGTTTTTAATAAAACAACGAATGTCTGAAAATTTACATCGAAAAATCGTGATATGTATACCTAAAAGAAAAACCCCTAGTATATTATAATAAACCATTAATATTTACCTCGCACAAACAACGCGTGATTATTATTATAACCAAGGGGTGTAGTGTGGCAATAACAGTACACCACAAGCTCTAAAACCATCTAAACGACCTCATTTCTCCCTGGAGCCGGGGGACTGATGCGCGTTTTAAGGGGGTGATAAATATTTCTCCCATCGTGTATTTACGGACTTGTCCGTTACAATAAATCCATAAAAATAAGTGCCTGAAGCAAAATCGGAATATTATAGTTTTTTATTAATTTATTTTTTTAAAAATGTATCTATATTGATGAAGGTTTGAATTAAATTACACTTGGTTTAATTAAATTATTGTTGAGTTACGTGAAGATGAACGAAGTTATTAAATAAAAGAATTGAGTCTCCTTTCTTCACAGGATTTATTTAAAAATCGCAAATGTACATTTCGGTCACGATGTGGCCATTATCACATGTTTATTCTCGTTTTCATTTGAAACAGTTTATTTAACTCACTTGACCGGGAAGCCATATTATATAATTAAATTATTGTTGAGTTACGTGAAGAAGAATAAACATGTGATAATGGTCACATCGTGACCGAAATGTACATTTGCGATTTTTAAATAAATCCTGTGAAGAAAGGAGACTCAATTCTTTTATTTAATACACTTGGTTTGTTTCACAATTTTCTCTTTACTATTTGCCCGACTAGTTTCGCGTTTTACACTCCTGATAATGCTGTAAAACGCTAAACTAGTCGAGTAAATAGTAAAGAGAAAATTGTGAAACAAACTAAGTGTAATTTAGTTCAAACCTTCATCAATATTTAAAAATGTTTCACCAAGTGATAAGTGAGAAAATTATTCAAGAAATGTATCTATTGCAAAAGAAAAATAAGGAAAAATAAACGGCCCCCATAGAAAACGTGACTAAATATTTTTCAAATTGTCGATCTAAGTTTGATGTTTCCATTTAAAATCATCTAACAAATTGGTCTCTCCTCTAAAACTTGGTCAAGTTGTGAATGAGGCTTGAAGGCAAATCTGGTTTTGATGTTTAACAAGTTCAGTGTTTGGCAATTTTAACCATGGAAAGATTACCAATCGAACAGCGTGTTAAAGTTATTGATATTTAACAAGTTCAGTTAATATATAATACATAAAATTAAGAAAATGTTATTCGTGAAAATGCAAACAATGTCTTAATTAATACGATCACTTAAGACAATAAATA
This sequence comes from Philonthus cognatus, assembly GCA_932526585.2. Taxonomy (NCBI): domain Eukaryota; kingdom Metazoa; phylum Arthropoda; class Insecta; order Coleoptera; family Staphylinidae; genus Philonthus; species Philonthus cognatus. The sequence goes on along the minus strand of OW052252.1, from coordinate 9,536,253 downwards.
TCCATTAAAACAACTACTTCCCGTGCAAATACACCTCCGGATATTGAATTATACAATGAAATATTCAAAATCTGTAATGTTTGTAATATTTCATTATTTACAATTATATATACATGTCAAAGTGTACATTAATATAGACAGTCTGGATTGTGTGGTTGTTACGTTTGCTCGGCTGGGGGTGTAGTGATGCTGTCCAGGTATGGCTGTTTGGCGAGCCGCTTGGAAGTCGTGAACGCTTACGTCGTGGTCTCGTGAAGGCGGTAGTGCAGGTGCGAGTAGCTGGTATGATTCAGACTTCTTCGTCGGATAGAGTTCGGGTGAAGTAATCTCGTTCAAAGCTCTAACAAAGTCGTGTTCAAGATGTGATAGTCTTCGGTCACGTTTGCGGGGCGTGTAGATGCGAGTAGCGGGTACGATTTAGACTTCTTCGTCGGATAGAGTTCGGGTGAGGTAATCTCTTCGAAGCTTTAGCAGAAGTCGTGTTCAAGGTTCGGGTGAGGTGATCTCTTTCGAAGCTATGAGCGTACTGATTTCATTTTTTTTTTTTTTTTGGGAGAGAGGAGGAGAAAATCATCATGGATACCTTCTGTTATCCTGCCCACGGATGGGAGGGATAACAGTAGGTTATGTCAGACTCTTACTGACTAAAACCCCCTCTTGTATGTCAAGTCCAATACAGAACTTTTTATACTTTATAGGAAGAAGTAGTAAAAATGGCTTTGTAGAAATTGACTGGTGTGAGTACGATAGCAGTATTCATATATTGGTTTCGGGTGGATGGGGTAGGATTTAGGAAGGAAGCGGTTTAAAGTTTCACTACTTTAAACTTTTTTCCTAAAAATTAAGTGACAACGTCTAGGTGGAGTGGACGTTTTTTCCTGGTTCGGAAGTTTTCAGGTACACCTAAGTGGTCCTGGAGGAGGGAGACGTCGAATTTCGAGCAGTTTTTAATCGCCAAGTCGCGAATGAAAACCTGGAGTTTTGGCACTTTCGTTTCGCTTCGAAGTTGGACATTACTGACATACCACGGAGCGCCTACGATCCGGCGGATCATGACGCTCTGCGTGGCTTCCAGTTTGTTCATCTGCGTTTGTGAGATACGGATCCACGAGGGACATCCGTAAGTCAATTTTGACCTGATGATAGCTTTGTAAAGGTGAATTTTACTAGCTAGGAAGAGAGTGCTATTTGTAAGCAAAAGTGACTTTAATTGCCCGAAGGCGCATTTTGCTTTTTTTGATTGCAGAGTTAACGTGATTTGTCCAGTTTAGGTGACTATCCATTTGTAAACCAAGGTATCTCACTTCGTTTACCCATGGAATTTGTGTGCCTCTGAAGGTGAGGTTATCTTGGGGGGTTTTTCTGGTTTGAGTGAAGTAGATAGCCTGGCTTTTCTCTAGGTTAATAGAGATACACCATTCATCTGCCCACTCTTCCAGTTCATTGAGTGCGGCCTGGATTTTAGAAATACTGTGTGGGATATTTTTACCACGGTACAGATAAGCGGTGCCATCTGCATACTGGGCCGTTAAGATGTCATTCGGAGTTGGGAGGTCATGTACAAAGATGTTAAACAGGAGTGTGGAAAGTACTGACCCCTGGGGGACACCGGCGGTCATTTCGCGCGGTGTCGAAGTTGAATTTTCGAAGCGAACCGAAAAAGTGCGTTTTCGTATGAATTCTGCGATTATTTTTACCAAATAAGACGGGTAGTTAAGTATCATGAGTTTATACAGTCCCTCGTGCCACACTCGATTGAACGCCTTCGCGACGTCGAGGAAAACAGCGAGAGTGCTATGTTTTCTATTAAAACCGTTGGTTATGAAGTCGCTGGTTCACTGATTTCCTTGTGGATGGGCTACTGTTTTATATCTTTTCCGATCTCTGCATCTTTGTCGTTTGAATTGTCTGTCCGCGTTTTGAAATGTTTTCACCCAAAAGGGGCCTCTCGGTAATTTATTCAAGGGCTTGGCGAGCCTTCCTTCGAACGGTGGAAAAAGGGTAGCGTGGTCACGCTGAAACTGGTGGTTTATTGGGGTTGAGGCGAGCGCGCGGTCTGAGCGCGGTACCTGAGCTGTGCTCGCAATACAGTTATGCAAAAAGGTTTTTTTTCTTGCTGTGTTCGTTACAAATCTTATTTGATTTGATTTGTTACAAAGCTCTATCAAAGTAAAAGTAACATACAGAGAGTTTTATGTAACACCGAACATTTTCATTCAATACAATTCGACACCTTTAATTTTTAGGTTATGTGCAAATTGGGTTGCCTATATGACCATTAGAAATTGTAGCCAATTGTTGTTGTTGCTGTGGCCTGGAACCCATTTTTTAGTGTCATGTAAGGCGGTTCTCAATAATACTATTTCTAACAGCACAAACAGTAGTTGAGAGCAGCTGTAGCATGCCAGGCAGATATAGCCTCGATGCGACAGGAAAAGAAGCGATGCTCATATCTCGCTAAAGAGGCTCAGAACGCGCGCGTCATTACGGGACTTTGCCCTTTTGGCAAACATGCTCAAAGGCTTGGGTTACCCTATAATGACTACTGCACCCCCTTGATGCAGAGGAGGAGGAAATCGTGCTCATTATTTCTGTCAATGGCCCTCTCTGGCTGGAATAAGAAGTTCCTCCCTCAGCCGATGCTATATCTCGAGTCGCTAGACGTCAGAGACCTTGCAAGGTTTGTCAACGGCTCCAGGGGATTTCAGTGAGAGGATGAAAGTGGTGGTATCACAATGGGTCTTTCAGGCCTGAGTGTGCACCTCCTTGGGCGGTGCAGCCACTAAAACCTAAAATCCATGAAAATAAAAACGAACTGCCTGCTTTAAGTTTCTATAAAAAAAAATAAAAACAGCAACTAATTTCTTTAATTAAAACACTTTTAACCTTTCTTCACAATTTTTATTATGTACCAGATGTACATTTCGGACTCTAACATATTTAATTGACTGTGTGTTAAATGTTTTAATAATTTTACTTTGTCTAATGTAAATGTATGTCCTGTTTCTATTGCATGGTTAGCCACTGCAGATTTATCGGGATTTTGATGTTTTATATGTGCAGTGTGTTCTTTGAATCGAGTTAGGATGCTGCGTTGTGTTTGACCATAGTACATTTTTTCGCAATTATTACAGTTAATAGCATATATTCCTGACTTTTCCATGTTATCTACTTGATTGAAAGTGTTGCCCAGTAAATTGTTTAATTTTGTGTTGACGTAGTAAGCTGGTTTTAAATTAAAGTTCTTATAGAGTTTATTGAAATGGTTTTCATTTTCTGGGGAGTAAATTAATCTAACAAATTTGCTTTCTGTTTCGGTATTTGAAGGGGTTAGGGTTGTAGTATTTAACTGTTTGTGTTTACGTGAGTGTCCATTAATTAGTTTTTGTATCGTAGTTCTGCTATAAAAAAAAGAACACCTTTATTGGCATAATACTATATTACATCCATATCTACACTAATCACTGCCCCCTCTCTTCCTTCTGCTTTCCCTCTCTTCCCCCAACTTCTCCAGCGTCCTTACTCCGGCCCCATCCTCTCTCATCCATTCCGTCAATCTTCTATTCCCTCTTATTCCCACCCATTCCTCCTTTACCCCCTCGCACTCCTCTGCCAGATGACTCCACGTATCCCTCCCCCGCTCACACATTCCACACCTCCCATAGTTCTGCTATATTTGAGACTATTTGCTATCGAATGGATGAGGTCGAATTCTTTTTTCCTGTTTTTGGGTGATACCGGAATGCTGAAGGCTCGGTGAATCATGCTGTCGAATGCGGATAATTCATATTTTGTTGGGGCGTAAGCGTTTGAATGAATGTAATTGTAGGTATGTGTTGGTTTTCTATAAATGTCGAATTCAAATCTGCTGTTGTTCCTTGTTATTAGAATGTCTAGGAACGGCAAGGAGTTGTTCTCTTGTAATTCGTAGGTGAAATTTATGCTATTATATATGTTGTTCAAGGAAGAGATAAAGTCGGGAAGGTTAAAATCCGACTTACCAACTGCAAAAATGTCATCGACATAACGAAACCAAACATGTGGAAAATGAGGAAGTGACCTTTTGGCTATGTATTCAAAATTGTTCAGAAATATGTTGGCAAGGAAGGGTGACAAAGGGTTTCCCATGGCAGTGCCAAAAGTCTGTTTAAAGAATTTGTTGTTGAATCCAAAGACATTACATTCCATCACTAGTTCCGTGAGTTCTAAATACTCCTTAATATGATCGTTTAGAATTTCATTCTTCATTAAAATCTGCTCTAGAATGGATATAGTGTCTTTGGGATGCTAGGAAAAAGGGATTCGACGTCCAACGATGTGAGTTTGTGATTATTTGTGATTTGTATGTGTTCTAGGCGTTTTGTTAAATCGATAGAGTTTTTTACAGAGCAATAATTTTCTAATTTGAACGTCTAAAACTGGTTGACTAACCATTTGGCAATTTTGTATGTTGGTGATTTTATATTGGAAACAATCATTCTAAATTTGTTTCTTGGCTTATGGGTTTTGGGTAAGAAATATAATTGAGGTATCCTAGGGTTTCTTAATTTAAGTTTTAAATTTAGCTTCTTGTCAATTAAATGTGTTGAGGCTTTTAGTGTGCTGTTAATTTTCTTAATATGTGTATTGATGGGGTTTTTTGTTTGTACAATATACAGACCTGAATCTAATAAATTGCTTACGCTGTTGACATCATCTGTTTTGTCGATGATAACAACGCTGTTGCCTTTATCAGATTTTAGGTAAAAACAGCCCTTTTCCTTCAGTTTCTTCACGATGTTGTGGGGGTGGCGAGCTTCTTGTTTCTTGGTGGTCTTCAAGGTTTTCTTTAATGTGTCCTTGGCAGAAACGCGGAACTGATTCGTTTCATCCTGTGTTGTCCTGGTTGCTGCGATGTCTACACCGTTGATCACTTCTTCGATGGGAGTTCTCGTAGGGTTCACGGAGTGTTTTAAACCCTTCCACAGCAATTGATGTTCTTCATCAGAAAATAGGATGTTTGACTTGTTTATGACTAGTGATTGTGTGAGTTTAAGTATGTGTTCTTGTGGTGGCTCTTGTTGGAGTTGTTGCTTTTGCCGAAGGAGGGTTCTTAGCTTTCTTTGTAGAACACAAGACTTATTTTTCAGTTTTTTCTCTATGACAACTAATTTATTTGTACATTTGTGTTTCTCTTTCTTTGGGAAACGGATTTTTTTATCATTCGGAATATTTACTTTTCGTGAACTCTACACGTGTTTTTTACACATACAGCAGATGTTTATATGGATTATCTATTACCCAGACACTCGCTTCCTATCTTACATCCGGGGACTTTTTCAATATTCATCACGAAAGCCGAAATGCGCCATTAAAAATTCACCTTTTACGATTACTGAACGTTGCCTGTTTTAAACTATGCTGTATGCTACGTGCAATTCCACACGTAACACTAAATAATTAAAAATTGAAGAATTACACGTTCCGTATAAAATGGGTGTATTATAAATATAAAATACAAATTAAAGTTCTGCCCTAAAACGTTTGAAATTGGTCCTGTGCAAAATTAACAAATTTAATCTTGTTGAAATATTTTACATCCTAGAATTGGCGGTTTCATTTATATTTAAAAGTCAGTGTTGTTTATATAGGTATTAATTATTAATAAATAATTCATTTGCTTTCTGGAGAATACGCGGTCCGCCATTTAGAGGTATCATACCTTAAAATTGGCGAAAAGTGATAAAAAAAAATAGTAAACTATAATCAGATTTCCCAGTAGAATTTAATTCCGTATTTTTTAATCTTGAACTTATTTTTTTATAAAATGAAAAAGGTGCAAGAAATTGCATAAATCCGGTTATCGTGTTAAATACCAAATCAATTCAATGCACTGTATATTTATACTATGTGGTAAAATACAAAAAAATCATTGCTTACTTTTATTATAAACTAATAAAATTATGATTTCAAAAGGAAAACACTTGGTTACATTTCACTAATATAATAATTTAACCAAGTGTTTTCCTTTTTAAATCATAGTTAAATATATTTCACCACGTGAAAGATGAGAAACTTGTTCAACTAATAAAACTATTGAAAAGCTGGCAAAATTCCATCTCATAAACTTCTTTCGGAATTTCCGATTTCTATAAAAAGCCGTCCGGAAAATTGGTAATATCGTGGACTCTTTCCGTATTGGAATCGTAATTTTATGTAAAAAATGGTCAAAGTGCGCCCCGAGCCGAAAAAGGGTGGATGAATTCGCTTGTCGTTAGCGTTAATTGATTGCGCCGAGGGACGCCCTATCCCGAACAATTTTCCGGCTGCGAGTTGAAGTGAACTTATTCAACTTGGAAGTCCTCCAAAAATGAAAACTTTGATTTATTTATACAGATTTCGCGGGACTGTTTGTTTAAGATGGGAAGTTTGAAATGGGGAAAATATTTAAGCATTTCATTGGTTTACGTATTTAAGTTAGCTTAATCAAGGAGTATTTGTTAGAAGTAACTTTCAATTAAGTTGCCCAGATGCAAAACCAGCCGTGTTTTGATAAGTATGTTGCAAAATGACAAAAACTGGTTTTGCGGCGTCTTTTAATTAAATTAAAATAGTGTTGAATGAGCGTTGTAGTGAATAGGGATAAGAAAAATTATGTAAAACTTAGTAAAAAGTTCTCAGGTTTTGCGTTATCTGTTCGGTTTTGTTTAATTCCCGTGAAAAGGACCAAATGTAGAATATTTGATTTATATTTTGATTATTCGCGCGCCTGGAAAGTGCGCGCGTAAGGGGTGACGCTGTCAATGGGAGGGAAGGTACCTCACGCTGATTACCAACTAGCTCAGGTTGGTTGAGTTTATGAGAGATGAGCAACTAACTTTTGAAACACGTATGCTATTTAAAATGATTTATTTCAAACAAAAAAAAAACAAATAAAAAACAACAAAGAATGAAATAAGATTAAAAAAAAAACACAGTGCACGATTTCGGATTTCTGGTCCAGCGGTGACGTCTGGCTAGTTTTGGCATCCGGATGGAGGCGCCGTCCAACTAGTAAGACGGCGTCTCGGTGTGAGACGGCGTCCTCTGCTCGTCGACGGGATGTGGCGTCTACGTCGGTGGGGTGTTGCGTCGAGCTGGATCCGGCAGCAACAAACACTACACTCGTAGTGCGGGACGCCGAGGCGGCTGCTCTGGCAACCTTGATGCTCGGCGTCGGCGTGAATTCAGGAACGACGGCGGAACGGCTAGCGTCAGCGTCGGGCAAAGTTTCCTGGAGTCGGTGGGTTGCTGGCCTGTTTTGGATCCGGCAGAAGCAACGAACGCTACACTGGAGCATCGTTGTGGTGTCGAGGCGACTGCGTTCTCGGCGTCGGTGTCCAAAAACAGGAACGACGGCTGGGACGGCTGACGTCGGCGTCGGTTTGTTTCCTGTAGTTGGTTTCTTCTTCTGGCGGCAAGAACGACAGCTGGGACGTCTGGCGTCGGCGTCGGTCAGAGCTTCCTGGCTCAGATAGAAGAGTGGAGGAACGGTAGTTCCTCCTGAATCCACATGCTGTCCCCTGTACAGCACAAGAGTGGACTACCTTCGTAGATGTCGTCCCCGGTATTTATGCCACGAAAAATGGCTTGGAGAAGGGATGTTTTGAGGACTACGTGACCGTTGGCAAAGAATTCGCTAGAAAGTAATTATTGCAGACAAGATAAATACTTCCAGCGAACTCTCAAATTCAAACAACCGTTAACTTGCAATTTGAAAGAAGTATAGAAATTTATACTCGCTCTTCTTTCAAATTGCAGCGGTGGTCATTAGTCCTCTCCCTTAAATGCCCATTTTGAAAAACCCGAGGGGCAATCCGCCACACCTGCCCAGGTGCGAACCGCGGGAGATAATCCTTTGGACCGGACAATTAGTTAATTGCTGGGTGCGAACTCTTTTTAAATAAAAGAAGAATTGTAAATGTTATTGGCAATTCTTGTTACCGGAGATTAAAATAATCCCCGGTAACAACGGTCATAGCGCCACTTGCAGAGAATAGGTGGAGTGAGACGCGCGCAACGCGTTCGTTAAAATACAATTCGAACTTAAAAAGACTATCGTGTCTTTAGGCCATCGAACCACCGAAGCACACATAACACAAAACCGGGGTAAGTCACCCTCAAAACACCACTTCAGCCAACCCTTCAGCCAAAAACTGAAGTTGTGAAATATACATTATCTATTTCTTGAATAACTTGCTCATTTATCACTTGGTGAAACATTTTAAAATAATATTAAAGGATAAATTAAAAACACTTGGTTTGTTTCACTATTTGTTGTCAGTAGTGAAACAAACCAAGTGTTTTTAATTTATCCTTTAATATTATACATTATCTAATTATAATTTCCTTTAATCCGGTTATCTTTAGTAAGTTATGAGCTGTCAATTGCAAACGGCCTGATGCCTTAATCACCGCCTCTTGTAATCACGTTTCCAATTAGTAAAATTTGCTCGCAGTGCTGACGGGGCTTCCCTTAGGGCGTCAGTGTGACCAATTTTCCGACAAACAGGTGTACCTCATCTCATCAATAAATTATTTTCATTCCCCAACATTTTGCTAGTAATTAGGGGAGACAGAAACAAGCTACGTAAAAACGCCCGTAATTAATAAAAATGTAGTTAAAGCATCGATTTTAATAATGAGGGTCAATATGGTGTACGTAGGCTAAAAGACCTATGGTCGATATCCATTTTATTGAATCAATTTCAATTTCTGTATATAATTTATTATCTGTTTGTATTTATAAATATTAGGAATGTTCTATAAATAAAAAAGTTATATCATCGGTGTAATTCTAATACCTCGTAACCCATTTTTTCTTTGGATTTTGGGATTATGAGCTATTCTCCTAGTAAAAAATACGCTAAATCGAGTGGAAAATACTTCGTAAGCCATAGAGCAATTAGTGGTTGTGCTGTAGCAGGCAGGTGCTCTGGGAATTTCTGATCGCAGTGTGAGACGAATTCTTCACAACAAACTCAATTTTCATCTCTTCAAACTAGCTGCGGTGCAAGAGCTCAGTGAACGTGATTTTTTTTTCTCGCCAAACTGAATGTGAAGCGCTCCTTAACTTGCCTCACGAGGCCCTCGTGTTTTTCAGTGATGAGGCCCATTTCCAACTTTCCGGCTGCGTAAACAAACAAACATGCGTTATTGGAGTGGTGTCAATCCCCGTGAACATAAAGACAATTTATCACAAAGAAAAATTGAGTTTGTCAATAGTTTACAGAATATTTACAAAATATAAAAACAAATTAAATTAAATCCCCGTAAACTTCATAAGAAGCCACTGCATTGTGAACGTGTTACTGTGTGGTGTGCATTGTCGAGAGTTGGGATAATTGGGCCTTACTTTTTCGAGGAAGAACACACTGTTACTATGAATGCAGTTCGCTACAGAGAAATGATTGAGGCATTTTTTCTCCCAAAACTTGAAGAAATGGAACTTGGGGATGTATGGTTCCAGCAGGACGGAGACACGGCACACACAGCGAGAACTTCAATGGAACTTTTGAGGGAACACTTCCACGAGCGCCTAATCTCCTTGAGGGGTGACGTACTGTGGCCGGCGCGTTCCCCCGATTTGGCTCCCTGTGACTTCTTTTTATGGGGATATCTCAAATCCATTGCTTACAATGACAAACCACGGACCCTGCAACACCTGAAGGACAACATTCGCCAAGCCATCGGCAACATTCCCGTCGATATGCTCGAAAGAGTGGAGTGAAACTTCAAAAAGCGGGTGGATCAGTATATCGCTAATGAGGGCCGCCATTTGTCCGATGTCATTTTTAAAACCAGTTGAAACAAAAATTTAGGATGTTGTCAATACGATAAAAGAAGAATTAAATTGATATGTAAAATACTTTTTTTTGTATTGACCTTTAAAATCACCAAGTTTCCCTTATATATATATATATATATATATATATATATATATAAATTGAGTTGCCTATATGATTATTAAAAATTGTAGCCAATCAATCGCAATTAATGCCTCAACTTGTACATACAGGGAGTTTTTCTTTTAAGTATACATGTCCCAATAACAGCGAATTCAATTTCAAACTTAAAATGGGTTTGTTCCACTCCCAGACTAAGCATGAAGTAAAATTTCGAGTTTAGAAAAGCCTGAAAATTTGGTTTGGTCGCGTAGCGCGAAGCGCGGAGCGGCCAAACCAAATTTTCAGGCTTTTCTAAACTCGAAATTTTACTTTATGCGCCACCGGTACAAGACGCTGACATACTACGAAGTTTAAAACGCACCGCTAAACTTTACATTGCATCAGTGTTTTGTACCGGTGGCGCATGAAGTAAAATTTAGAGTTTAGAAAAGCCTGAAAATTTGGTTTGGCCGCTCCGCGCTTCGCGCTACGCGACCAAACCAAATTTTCAGGCTTTTCTAAACTCGAAATTTTACTTCATGCTTAGCCTGGGAGTGGAAAACGCTCGTTTAAAGCTTCAAATCTTTTAATAAACCGAGCATCGGAGCTTGCGCAACGTATGCTTATGTATACTTAAAAAAATCTCGTTATGAAAATGTTCGGTGTTACATAAAACTCTCTCTATATATATATATATATATATATATATATGTATGGTGTACTTGATTAATTTTACCTTTAACAGAAATATTATTTTATAATCCTTATACCGTAAGTCTAAACCAATATTTATAGTAAGTAATTATATTCCAAATCTACTTGCTGATTTTTTTTTTGCTATAATTCTTTTATTGTTTTCAGTTTGACTTCTGTTTTTTATTTTGTTCTTATTTTATTTCTTCTGTCTTAACCCCAAGGTCAGCTAGCCGCGTCCAGATGGAGGAGCAAATACGGACGGCCTAGTAAGCTGCCCAGATTGGGCGACGTGGATCCCTCCGGGTCCTTTTGCCCCGTCCCGGAGGACTGGCTCAAACGGAAGACCGGTAACCAGTTGCTCGATTGATTTCGACCAATTAACAATTTTTTTTACTAACAAACAAAAAGACTTCAAGAAAGAGCATTAGTTACTAACCTTACTAATCGAAAGAAAAATTGGTGGAAGTTGGGCCCAGTCCCGAGGGTTGCATGAGGTTCTTGCATGGATTATTTGAACATATAACAGAGTTGTATAATCATTGTAGATTAGATGATTCGACAAGTCATTTGATCATTGATTCGATTTTATCGTGTTTAATGTTTTTTTTTTTCAGATTTAAAATAAAAATTTGCTTTACATGTATAAGATTCAAACTTCTTGTATAAGATATAAAAACGAATTAAAATTAATATCGACTTTCTGCAAAAATGCTGTCTCATTGAGACAAGTCTCTAAATATTCTTTTATAAGATTTACAGCGATTTTATTCGCAATCTTTTCTTTAAACTAACGCAACGCACAAACGATAAAGAAAATCACGACTCCTTTTTCATGTTGTTGGTTCTCCTACAATTTTGAATCTTAATATGGAGCTCGTTCGTGAGCTAATTACCCACCTCTTATCAAAACCCTAATTAGGTAACTAAAAGTAATTACCATCCACATTTTCCTGGCTTAATCACTCCAAGACGGAACAGATTACAACTTTCCTTCCTGAATTAAATTATTTTCCGAAATCCATGAAATCCATCCGCTTTGAAAGCATATATCGCCGAATTCCGCACTCCCACGCTCACAGAAATAAACTATCGATCTCCTATTCGGATGTATAATAATCCTCTTCCAACAGCTATTCGGCATTCACGCCGTGCCCTTTCAGAAAAATTCGATGAAGGGAAAAAATTGGAATAGTATTAACCCATTAACGGCCGAGCAATTGTAGAGTTAATTCTAAAAGTTGATTTTAGGTAAAATTCTGCACTTCTTTTTATGATTTCTATGAACAACTTATTCTATTACATACTGGGAAGTTTTCTTTTAAATATATTTAATGTATATGCAGTAAATTTTCAGGCGTTCGTCGATTTTATATAAAAACGTGCAATATAAAGTTTAGAACGAGTGTTTCCACTCCCAGACTAAGCATGAAGTAAAATTTCGAGTTTAGAAAAGCCTAAAAGCCAACCAAACTTTTAGGCTTTTCTAAACTCGAAATTTTACTTCATGCGCCACGCGCATACATCACTGAAATATTGTGAAGTTAGAAAGACACTGAAATTTCTTTTTTTATAATGAGTAAAAATCGGAAAATTTAAATAACGAAATATTTACATTTTTTTTTATACATTTTCAAATCAAGTCAAATTAACTTGTTTAGTGATTTAATTAACAAAAAATTAATAACGTTGCGTGTATGCATCAATGGCGGTTAATGGGTTAATCGAATAAAAGAGAAACACGAAAAAAGAAGGGGTGAAAGGTTTTATTCCCAGAATTGAACAAATTTGTGAACGAGAGAATTAAATAATTGAGGGCCAGTTGGATAAATATTTGAATGGAAATTAATCTCTCAACGTTGAATATCTATTTTATTGAAATGATAATCTCCTGGTATTTCAATCGAATTTCACAGAACACATTTTCTAGTAACGCATTAAAGTAAATAAGATCGAGAAAGCAATTCCGCTCTTTCAAGTCCCTACCCACCAACATACAACTTTAATTACAACTCCTTCCAGCCGTAATCCAACTATAAATCATCAACCCCCCATTCAATCCTTTTAGAACCTTTACATTATGCCTGTAAACAAAATCAATTAACGCTCCCGATTGAAAAGCGAGCAACTAATTCAAGTGGGGAAAAAACGCGGAAATTCGATTTGCGTTCACTTTGAGAAATTTCATCCCCGAGTTTTATTCAAATATCAAAGGGTTTTAAACGACCCCGACGCGCTGTATTTATATATATCCCTTACATACGCGAAGGAAAATATTGTGTTTCAGGAGTTTTGCGATTGCGATCAATGTGGGTGGATTTTACTCGAGGAAAAGTTTGTGGGTTTTATTATTTCTGCATTAGGGTTGATTTTTTTTCTCCTCGGTTGGGGTGGATTTTTCCAAAAGGATTATGATTGATGTTCGCGTTTTTTTTTTATTAAATCCGTTGCTGTTTTCTCAAGAGTTTCAGTGTTTACTATTCTTAGTTCTTAGGGTTGATTTTTTTCTCCTTGGTTGGGGTGGATATTTCTAAAAGGATTATGATTGATGTTTACGTTTTTTTTATTAAATCCGTTGCTGTTTTCCCAAGAGTTTCAATGTTTACTATTCTTAGTTCTTAGGGTTGATTTTTTTTCTCCTTGGTTGGTGTGGATATTTCTAAAAGGATTATGATTGATGTTCGCGTTTCTTTTTGTTAAATCCGTTGCTGTTTTCTCAAGAGTTTCAGGGTTTACTATTCTTAGTTCTTAGGGTTGATTTTTTTCTCCTCGGTTGAGGTGGATTTTTCCAAAAGGATTATGATTGATGTTCACATTTTTTTAGTAAATCCGTTGCTGTTTTCCCAAGAGTTTCAGGGTTTACAATTGCACCAAACACGTTGAACTGGTTCATTTCTGAAGTTTAATTCAAAGTGACATTAGAAAAATAGGAACTGTCATCTTCATCTCAAGTTCAAAGATAAACTAGTTCAACGTGTTTTGGTTCAACTGTGCCTTAAATTCATATTTAATTACTTTTTTTGAGGTGGGAGGGGAAATACATTTACGTTTCGGACTCCATGCGGCTACCGGCTAAAACCCCTCCCACAATCTCTTAGGACACTAACCCGGAACCGTTTACCACATTACTTCGGGTTGGACCTTGCAGCCTGTCACGTTGGCTCTTTAAATATTTTTTGGCGTTTTTTTACGTAGAACGTTCTCCACAAATGTCGCCACTAATTCCCTCCGCCTTCCATCCTCCAACATTTGCCTGACGATGTTGTCCGGTGATAAGTGGCCAAGCTCTTCCTCCACTAGACTCCTTTCTGCTGTCCATCGCTTGCATGTAACAAATGTGTGCTCTGCGCCATCCCTTTCATACTCACAGTACTGACATGTCGGTGCTACTATTTTTCCTACCCTATGGAGGTAGAAACGAAAGCAACCGTGCCCTGTGAAGAACTGCGTGATAAAAAAATTTACCTCTCCATGCTTTCTTTCAACCCAGGGTATTATGTATGGCACCAGTTTCGCAGTCCATTTGCCCTTATCTTCCGTGGACCATGCAACAAGGACAAATGGACTGCGAGACTGGTGCCATACATAATACCCTGGGTTGAAAGAGAGCATGGAGAGATACATTTTTTTATCACGCAGTTCTTGGCAGGGCACGGTTGCTTTCGTTCCTACCTGTCATTTCGCCATGGTACGTGCCCTTTCCTCTCTGCTGGCTTCTTTGCGACCTATTTCCGCCTTCCTCTGGTATACGGTTTTCTTCTCGATCGCTAGAATCCCAATGGGGATCACTCTACCGACAACAAGGACAGCTGCGATATGCGCAAGCTACTCTCAGGGCAGCCCTCCGTTGCACAGAGGCTATACGCTTTCTGTATATTTCGATGTGCATCTTGTCTCCCCATATTTCTGCTCCGTACAGCAAGACAGATTGCGCGGTGGTCATGAGCAGGCGGTGCTTACTGGACTTCGGACCTTGGGTATTGGCCATGATCCTACTCAAAAATGTTGGCAGCATTCTTTGCTACTCGGCGGATATGCTCGCTAAACTTCAGCTTGGAATCGACAGTTGTTCCAAGGTATTTCGCTGCTGGTTTCGTTTGCACAGTCTCCTCCCCCACTAGCATGGGAAGTAGGGTTGGGATTCGTCTTTTTGTGAGAATGACAGTTTCTGTCTTAGCCAGTGCTAATGAGAGTCCATGTGTTGTCATCCATTTATTCACTCTCCGCAAAAATTGATTTAATTTCAGCTGGGTTAATTCGACTGTGCGGGCTGCTACCAGTGCTGCGACATCGTCCGCATAGCCGACCAGGTGCGACTCCTCGGGCATGCTCAGACGCAAAAGATCGTCATATGCGATATTCCAAAGATCTGGGCCTAGTATGGATCCTTGGGCTGCCCCAGCCGTTACTTTTCGCCTCCGAGTGCCTTCTGTAGTTTGGAAGGTAAGCGTTCGCTCATTGAGGTAATCACCAATTACGCGTAGTAGGTATTTAGGGACGCTAAATTTTCCTAATGCCTCCAGCGTATCGTTCCACTTAACCGAGTTAAAGGCATTCTTCACGTCCAACGTGACTAGGAGTACTATATTTCAGGAGTAATGGTTGCCTTCTTCTGCGTTCTCTATAGATTCTACTACTACCCAAACAGCGTCGACGGTAGATCGCCCTCTTCGGAAGCCGTATTGTCGATCAGAGAGCTCGCCAGCCTCTCGAATTGCCGATAGGAGTCGTGGTTACAACATCTTCTCCAGGACTTTACCCGCCGTATCTAGCATGCAAAGGGGCCGGTATGATGACGGCGCTAGAGCACCTCCTTTACCCTTACTGATTAGCACGAGACGCGCAACCTTCCAGCATGAGCAGAAGACTCCTGCTTTCAGGCAGGTATTATATATCCTCAGTAAAAACTCAGGATACGCCCGGCATGTGCTCTTCAATGCCTCGCTAGGGATACTATCAGGTCCTGGAGCCTTTCCGTTTTGAAGCTATTTGCAGCTCTTCTTCAATAAACGGGAGAATTTCACTGGCATTGACAGGCTCGTCCGATTTTATTCGGATCGGGTGTGACGGGAACAGATTGTCGACGATATCTGTCATTTTCTCTGCGTCCATAATAGCGCTTGGGCCGCAGGCTTACAGTTTCTTGGTTAAACTCTTGTAGCCAAGGCTCGTTGTTTATTTCTTCTCCCAGCTTCCTCCATTGATCGGCCTGGCTCCGGTTAATGGTGTGCCGAAGTACTTTTTTTTGGGCTTTATGCACTGCTGAATATCGATTTGTCTCTTCTCTAGTTCTGGTCCTCCTTCTGGTGACAAATCTTACGCAGGTTGCTAATCTCTTGGGTCCACCAGTAGGCCGGTCGCTTATTGTGTTTTGCCTTTGTAAAAGGCATTGACGCATCACAGGCTTTACGTAGAAGATTCATAGTATCTTTGGTGACGCGCTCTGCTTCCGCTCTGTTTATAACTCCAGTATCAGATGCTACTAGTAACAGGCTGCAGCCATACTGGTGTCATCAAGTTTCTTAGCGTTCCAACGCCTTCGCCCGTAGTTTTCTGACGATAGTCTGGGGCCGTTGTAAAGGCGAAATGTGATGTACTGGTGGTCTTCCGACACGCCCCAGTCTTTTATCCCGTGCACCAGTTCCTCCGAGGCAAACGATATATCGGGAATGGTCTCGCCGTAACCGGGTCGGCGAAAGGTTGTTGTATTGCCGATATTTAGGACAACCAGGCCGGTTCTAGCAGCCATCTCCAATAGATATCTGCCGCGTGAGCCTGGGTTGGGCATACCCCACTCCGTGGCCTTTGTATTAAAATCGCCCGCGACTATTGTGTTGCCCTGCGCTCTCAATAATTCATCTTCCAGGGCATCTATCTTATCTCTATAGGCTTGAACAGGTGCTACTTGTAACAGGCCGTTGTTAAAGGCTGCAGCCATACTGGTGTCATCAAGTTTCTTAGCGTTCCAACGTCTTCGCCCGTAGGAGTTTTCTGACGATAGTCTGGGGCCGTTGTAAAGGCGAAATGTGATGTACTGGTGGTCACTGCCCGTGTAGTCTTCCGCCACGCCCCAGTCTTTTATCCCGTGTACCAGTTTCTCCGAGGCGAACGGTATATCGTGAATGGTCTCGCCGTAACCGGGTCGGCGAAAGGTTGTTGTATTGCCGATGTTTAGGACAACCAGGCCGGTTCTAGCAGCCATCTCCAATAGATATCTCCGCGTGAGTCTGGGTTGGGCATACCCCACTCCGTGGCCTTTGCATTAAAATCGCCCGCGACTATTGTGTTGCTCTGTCACATTTTTCAGCTGCTATCTTACTCCAAATGAGCCTATTCAAGCCTATAGAGATAAGATAGATGCCCTGGAAGATGAATTATCTTCCAGGGCATCTAGCAGCTGAAAAAGGTGGCATTTCCGCATTTTACCCACACATATCCCCTTCCAGTTCCTTTTGCCGATAAAATGAGCTTTGTAGGCTTCCGAATCCAGATAGCGGCTGTACCGAGGTCCTCATTATACCAGTTTGGGTATGTGTGATCTCTATACTGCTCGCTGATTAGCAGTACACCGACGTCTTTTCATACACCATCTGGCGCAATAGGTCATCCGCCATCCTGCTCCTATTTATATTTGCTTGTAATATGCTCGTCATTTTATAAGTGCTTTTGCCTTTTTTAGTGCGTTTCTAAACACCACACATTTTACGGATCCTGGCCCAGATCTTCCTTGCTACAGCCTACCTCAGCGCAGAGGACACAGTGCTCCGGGGCCGCACACTCCTTTCCTTTGTGACTCGTCTTACCGCATTTATAGCAGATGCGGCTTCTATCGGGCCCTCTACAAGCTCTGGCAAGGCGACCGTAGCCAAGGTACCGGTAGCATCGGGATAACGCCGGACTTGGTCGGACCCTGCCGTTGACCAGCCCGATTATAATGTTTCACTCTTTTAATAATTCGCTCGCTCCCTCAGCGCCGAGGTTGACGAGAACCGAATTTTGTTCCCTGTCGCCAGTTTTGAATATGGATACCTTAATGTCCTTGGCGAGTTCACCTAGTTTTCTTTCGATTGCATCGGTCGCTTGCTCCATAGTTGTGAGCCCATCGAGATCTCTGATTTCAATTGTTTCCCTAGGCTCAAGACTGTGCACTGTCGCGCTGGACCCCAGGAAGGTTTTCAGGTAGTCTTAGGCCCAAGCTCGACAAGAATCTCCCCTGACCAGGTTTTGCGGATAGATGTTACCACTGTCCCTGTGTCCGCCGGGCTTACGTTTTTACGGACTTGTCCGAGTACATCCGGATAAGACTTTCCCGGGGCCGGCTCGATTAACAAGGCTTCCTCGCGGCGCTTGAATGGCAGACGTTTTATTTTTGTTTGCTTTGCGGCTTTGCTGGGTTCTCCATCTTTTGGTTGGACAGGGGCTGTTGGTTTAGACTTCGCTGGTACCCCTTTTTGCTATCTTGTGTGCTCTTTCGCGCTGCTTAAATAAAATGTCCATACTTTTGAGCAATGTATTGTTTAAATATTGATAATGAAGGTTTAAATTAAATTACACTTGGTTTGTTTCACAATTTTTTACTTTACTATTTACTCGACTAGTTTCGCGTTTTACAGCATTATCAATATTTAAAAATGTTTCACCAAGTGATAAGTGAGAAAATTATTCAAGAAGTATTGTTTAATATGAGTAAAAAATTAATATTATAATAGAGAAAGGGAGAAAGGGAGGCCCAAAAGCAGGAGACCGGATTAGCTCTGGTTTCCTGCTTTTGTGCCCCACTTTCTTTTTTGTCTTATTTAATTCCTAGTATTCTCTATTATAATATTAATTTTTACTCATATTAAACAATACATTGCTAAAAAATATGGACATTTTATTTATGTTTTAAATACATTGTAATTTCAAGTAAGTTTAAATTGATTTTAGGTAAAATTCTGCACTTCTCATGATTTCTATGAATGACTCAATATATTACGTACTGGGATTTTTTCTTTCCAATAAACAACATAATGTATACGCTGTAAACTTTCAGACATTTGTCGATTTTATAAAAGAGTTAAATTTCAAGTTTCTAACGAGTGTTTCCACTCCCAGACTAAGCATGAAGTAAAATTTCGAGTTTAGAAAAGCCCCGCGTAGAAAATTTGTCGAGGGTCGCGCAGCGACCCGATACAAATTTTCACGGGGCTTTTCTAAACTCGAAATTTTACTTTTTCTACGCGGGGCTTTTCTAAACTCGAAATTTTACTTCATGCTTAGTCTGGGAGTGGAAACACTCGTTCGAAACTTTAAACTTAACTCTTTTAAAAAATCGACAAATGTACAAAGTTATTTATACAAAGTAAACGTAGTTAGCCGCTGTGTATAGTCCAGAGGTCAGTATTTATTAAAGGTGACCAATCGGAATGCACGAAATTCGTTTCGGTATCATTCCATCTATTATTCGGATGTCGAAACATCCGATGAAATATTCGCAGGAACTATACTATAGATGCAAGTTAAGTTCCTGCGAATATTTCATTTATAAAATACTGCGGGAATTCCTCGACTGCATTTTTCAATATCCTTTGAAACGTGTCGGGAAAATTCTGTTTGTAGTGTGTGTACATGCTTCTTTGGCTGCAATTTTCTGTGCTATTCACAATTTATACGCGAGTGTCTTTCATTCAATTTGAACACGACTTTGAAGTTATTTATGAACGGAATTTTTGATCTACACAGATGCATGGATCAGGGATTGGAGTCTTCTCCAGGACTCTGACAATCCAAACAAAGGTCCCGATGGGAAAGAATGCCACCGTCACACAATTAGAGACGATGGGTATAACACTTGCGGTTGAGAACATCATAAACCTCAAGTGTCAAGTGCAGACTTCAACGTTATTATACATTGCTGCTTGCCTGAGTTTTCTGTGGCACTCTAATGTTGTCTCTGAAGTTGTATGTGATTTCTTCAGAGACAGTAGCGTTTGACTGCTGTCCCTTAGGATCAGTATGGCTTATACTGATCCTAATGGACAGCGCTGCAGTCTAGTGGACTGCTCTTGATAAGAAAATTCACCGGACCGCACTGGGTAAGGTACAGAGATCAGCCGAACTACTCATAACAGGCGCGGTTAGATCTACCCCCTCCAAAGCGCTAGATGTAATACTAAATCTAGCTCCTGTTGACCTTTACTGCAGGTATGCTGCAGCTACCACAGCGATCAGGATCAACTCGGTCGGGATATGGAATAGTAGCAAACAGGGCCATGGAAGGATCCTGAATGAGCTTGTCGATATCCCACTGAGGACTGATAGCTGCCTTCCAGAACTTACCTTTGGGAACAAGTTCTCCATTTCTATCCCGGACAAAACCGAATGGGTAGAGGGCAAGATTTTTCAGTTTTCAGGGAAATGAAGTCTGGCTCTTCACGGATGTCTCCAAGTCCGAAAACAGAGTAGGGGGTGGAATTTTCTCACATGAGTTCAACCTCAAAAAATCTTTTCGACTCCCAAACCACTGCAGCGTCCTACCGGCGGAAGTCATGGCTATCCGAGTGGCAGTGGACTGGATAGGTAAAACCGACCTTCAGGTAAACCATATCAGGTTCGTCACCGATAGCCAGGCCGCCATTAGGACATTAAATAGTCCCTACTGCACCTCCAAGGTGGTTAGAAACTGCAGAAAAGTGCTTAACAAGCTCGCTAACAGCTGTGATGTGGGGCTCACCTGGGTACCAGGTCACAGTGATATCAAGGGATACTCAATTGCCGACGGCCTCGCAAGGAAGGGGGCAAGGATGAGAGACCTATCTACTGAACTTTCCGCCGACATTCCTCTTGGGGAATGCAAGAGACTATTAAGGGACCAAATGACATCATGGGTTAACCTTAGGCGGAAGGAAGAAGACACGTGTCACATAACAAGGCAGCTATGGCCTATGTGTGACACTATAAACAGTAAAAGATTAATTGCACTTAGCAGAATCGACATAAGGAAGGCAGTAGGCATCATCACGGATCACTGTTTTCTGGGTGGACACGCACAAAAGATGGGTCTCAAATACAATGACTACTGCAGAGAATGCCTAGATGAGGAGGAGGAAGAAACAGTACTCCACTATCTAGGTCAATGTCCTGCTCTTGAGGGGAAACGAATGAAGTACCTCGGTCTGCACCACGCAAGTGAACTGGCGGAGCTCTCACCTATAAAGGTGGGAGATCTGATCGGATTCATTAGGTGCTCAAATTGGGTTGTATAGGGGAAGGATCTCTCGTGGTATCGCAACGGGCCCTATGGGCCTAAGTGAACAGCCTCGGCTGTTGCCATATGAACTTAACCTAACCTAATGGACAGCAGTCAAACGCTACTATCTCTGAAGAAATCACATACAACTCCAAAGACAGCATTAGAGTGCCACAGTAGACTCAGGCAAGCAGCAATGTATAACAACATTGAAGTCTTGTGGGTAAAGGGGTACGAGTTAAACACAGGGACACGAGAGCTGACGCACTGGCAAGAGCAGCGGCTGGGATGGGCATTCTCTCACCGCTTGTGCGCCTCTGTCCCTGTGTAATATGGTGCAAACTAACGTATTGGAGAAATTCAGGATGACATCGAGGGCTGCAAGCTCTCTAATTGTATCCCAATGAGAGATCAAGGGGAACCTTAGGCGCATAACTGCCGCCCTGACTGGTCACTGCGGGCTAAAGGCACACCTATACAGGATGGGGATAGTTGACTCTCCATCCTGCAGAGGGTGTAACATGGAAGACGAGACTGCCGGACACATTCTCAGCGATTGCCCGACACTCTCGTCAACTAGAGGGTCCTTACTGGGTGAAATATGGCCTACATAAAGGATCTACCCACCTTGGCTTTGCTAGACTTCCTAAACCAGGTAGGATTTTTTTAATTTTTTTTTATATAGAGGGGATTTGAAATCTGCAAGCAGACAAAGGCCTTTGTGTTGCCGATAGTGTCGGGTTTTGTTACCGACTAAAACCCTTCCCCCTCTCTTCCGTGGTATCGCCAATTAATGCATTTCTTCAGGGGTTCTCTCTGACTCCTTCCGCGTTGTTTATGGCTGTATCTCTCCTTCTTCTCGGAATTTTCTGGACATTATGCAATTAGCGAATGCTGCCACCGCTTCCCATGCCTCCTCGCTTTTCAGCATCTTTTCTACCACTGTCCTCGCGTCCAATCTACCGGTCCTCTCCTCGAGGGCTGACCTCTCCGGCTGCCATTTTGGGCATAATAGTAACGTGTGTCCTGCGGTATCGTCGTAGTGACCACAATACCTACACGCACTGCTTTCTGCCTTACCGATCCTGTGGAGGTATGATTCGAAGCTGCTATGCCCCGGCAGTAGCTGGGTTAGCTGGTGCGAGACTGTCCCATGTTTCCTCTCCACCCATGGTTTCAGGCTCGGACTCCCCCGTTGACCACCTTTCCTATCATGGCCCTTGTATGCGCTGTTTTCTTGGCCTTGGCGCGGTCGCCCGTCTCTCTTCCTTCCTGGTATGATTCGGCTCGACTCATGACGCAGAGGTCGCCGGGTAAGGTTGATGAGAGTACCTCCGCTGATTCGGTTGAGACCGTCCTGTACGCCCGTATTATTCGAAGAGCTCCGGTTCCCAATGCTCCCTGGCCCTATTCCGATTTCTTGCGGCTCTCATCGCCTCTTCCGCCCATACCGGCGCAGCATAAGCGAGTTCGCCCTGGCCACCGTTGTTAGGAGTCTCCGCCTTCCCTCACTGGGTCCTCCTATATTGGGCATTATACGACCCACCGCAGTGTCTGCTCTTAGCGCTGCCTCCGCCCAGTGTTTGCTCATGCGCGGATTGGCCTCCAGCCAAACCCCCAAACATTTCGCACTTTTGCCAATTGGGACCTCCCTATCCCCTACCACGAGCGATTCATCCTGGGCCCTTCTTGTTGACAGCCACACCGCCACTGTTTATGGACTGCCACGCCTAGTCCATTCTCCTCCATCCATCTCAGGATTGTTGCCGATGCCTCTCTTACAATGCTGCGGACCCCGTCCATTTCCCTGTGTCCCGCTACAATAGCGAGGTCGTCCGTGTCGTTGCCCCCTCCTGCAATTTCAGACCCAACACTCCGTCATAAACGAGGTTCCAAAGCGTTGGGCCAAGGACTGATCCCTGGGGTACACCCTAAAACCAGCTAGGCTGGCTGAGGCTGAGTGATCGACGGGAGGAAGTACAATGGGCCTAATGAGGCCTAAGTGCAGTGTAGAAATGCGCACTCCCCAAAGAACCAGAACCAGAAGCCTAAGTGCAGTGTAGAGTAGATATGGGAACTTCGAATCTTTTATGTGATTCGAATCATTCCTTAAAAGTGATTCGTTCTTTATGAATCGTTCGTAAATGAATTACTTTTTATAATAATAATAATTTTGAAAGAGAAGAGAAACGAACGAAATACCTACCAAGCTGGTGATCTTGCATTATCAAATTGGTCGTTGAACCAAATTTAATTGATATTGTTGTTAAACACAATTCACATTTTGCATTTTTAATCGTAAGTTCGTAACACTGTTTATTTCGAACAGCTTTACGAACTTACGACTAAAAATGCAAAATTTGAATTTCGGTGCCTTGAATTCGTCTTGCAAATATTCTATGATTTGTCCCATAAGTAGAGAACAAACATCTGCTGATAAAAATACGCTGCCTTATTTGCAGTGAACAGAGAAATTTACACTAAATTTAGACCTAAAAGGAACATTACCATTACATAACAGCTGATCAGATTAAATTCGTTTAAGCCTCACGAATTTAAGCGAGTGATTTATAAAACGGCCCGACGCGCGACGCTCGAATCGTACAAAATACAAATGGGGGCTCGCCCAGCGGATTCGTTTCCGCAAGTTGTGAGGAATCTTTTCAACTGATTCGAGCGTACTAATTAGTCATCCGATTCGGGCGGATTCAGATCGTATGTACAATGCGGAGTTGAAATTGTGCGCGGATTCGAGCGAATTAATCATCCGATTCGGGCGGATTCAGACCGCATAAATCCGAATCGGGAATACGATTTCGCTCAGCTTAAATCGTTCGGACGGTCGTCTCGAGTGAATGAATCAGTAACGAACCAAGTCTTCTTGAAATACGGTATCAGTTCATTCAAATCACCGCACAGAATCGTTCTTTTCGAACGAATCATTAATTAAGGACCCATCTCTAGTGTAGAAAGCAGGGCTGTGGAGTCGGTGGATACAGTATCCGACTCCGACTCCTCAATTTAAGATAAAACGACTCCAGCTTCAACGTCCGACTCCGACTCCGGTGATTATTAGGAAATCATAAGGATTAAAGGGTACTATTAAAAACCACATGTATGTACAAGAAGTTGAAATGCAAAATTAACATGTATTTTTTTTTAAAGGATTAACATGATCATAATTGATAATTTTAAAATTCTACGATATTAATAATGATTCGTTAAGCCACTATCACTCACCGACCGGCTCTTTATACAAAGAGAAGACACTCTATAAAAAAAATGTAACAGTCGAAGAAAATGATCAAAATTAATTATTTAAAAATGCACTAATAATCGTGTTAATGCAATAAGCCCAGTAACACTATATTATTTTTAAACGTTACAAATTAGACATAATTTATTATTATATGTAAAACCAATAATTTTACACAAAATATATTAAAAAATACTTATTTTTAATCATATATTTAGAATTTAAATGCCTATCGAGACTTAATAAGAAGCTATAGGTACAGCATATTTAAATTACGATTAACGAATAGCGTTACCTGAAGTGTTACGCTCAATTTTCGTCCATCTTGTACTTTTTATTTCGATTTGTCCGGAGTCGGAGTCGTAACTAATTTTCGACTCCGCGACTCCGACTCCGACCAAAATACCTAAACTCCGACTCCACGACTCCGACTCCGACTCCACAGCCCTGGTAGAAAGGCGTACTACTCAAAGAACCAGATAGAAGTATAAAATCAAAAATGTTTCATAACGTTATCTTTGTACGTAGTAATAGGATTTACTGACTGCAATGATAATATATGTATTTACTTGAATTGTATTTGCAATTATAAAATAACGCATCTATAAATATTACTGCTGAATCTTTTTTGAGTAATGATCATAGCGCGGACTTAAGCAGGGATCGTTCATGAAGTAGGGCCGCTCTGTTGAGTTGGGCATATAACGCACGTGACTGTGCGTCGAATGGACAAGTGGACGATTGCGGCTGTGTCTGGCGATGCAGTTGTCCGTTTGTGTATTTGACGCCTAGTCGCGTGCGTTATATGCTTAACTCGACTGGGCGACAACGGTTTACGAGCGATTCCTGCAAAAATCCGCGCTATGGTAATGATACTACTTATCTGTAAGTAATGATGGACGTTCATTACCCACAGTACCGTCAAGATTTTATATAAGCATTAACGTGATACGAAATTATTGAAGACAAATGTATTGTACATTTATGACTCACCGTTTCTAGTTTCATCTGCTCCAATTGGAGAGTTTTATATGTTATTGGACCCCCTTAAAAATAAATACTTTAAACGAAATAAAGTGTTTTTATTTGAACGATGTTTACGGTAATACATAAAATAATATACCTACCATTTTATATTGATCACTTTCACACACCATCTACTTAAAACACATTATTCTAATTTTCTCTCGTAACATGGCATGAATCAATAGCAAATACATTTCTGTATTTATTTTCATGTTTCATTTCCACCGCACAAAAAAATGCCGCTTACTCTAATTTATAATTTAAATGATCGCACGGTACTTCATATGAAATGAAGGATTTGCGAAATATATCGCTAGTTTACCTTCCTTTTTAACAGCATGTATCTGTATTGTTGGCTTGTAAAATGCTTGGGTTCACTTGCACTTCTTAATTTCTTAACAGTACGACAATGATGATAATCATGTCAATAATATATTTGAATTTCTGTCTAATGCTTGGGTTCGCTTGTACATCTTAATTTCTTAACAGTATGACAATGATGATAATCATATCAATAATATATTTGAATTTCTGTCTAATGTTCTTTTTTTTCAGCTGAATCTGTACCGAGGCCTACAACTAGTCAGTTAATCGATAGTAAGTATCCAAATATTATTTTGAATAGTATTATAGTATCTTTATTAGTACTGGAAGGACCAGATCAAAACATCCACACAGTCTCTTCGAAGAATACCAAAAAATAAAATTTTAAGGTCGGAAATTCATATGTTGTTTGGCCATAAGCACGAACAACGATTAATCTTCCACAATAATAAAAATAGATCTTTGAAACTTATACATATTGCACACAGGGGCGGACTGGCCATAAGAGCGTCATGTGCAATCACAGGGCCGGTGCGGCCGAAGGCCGTTTTGGGCCGGTACGGTTCAACACCCCAACATAAAAATGTTGGCCGGTACGGCCCAACTGCCCAACACATATTTTTGGACGGCCTGCTCCAAATGAACAAAACACACACACATATAAGTACATAATATTTATTTAATCTGTAATACCGTTTTTAGCCCGGATCGGCCCAATCTCCGTGTATATATTATTTTCCTAGCAAATAATTTTGTAATGCGTCAATGCTGGCGACATATTAGTGCGCCAATACAACGCGCATCGGCCCAGCACTTACAATCGGTAATTGCATGATTATGTCTCAAAGGCCGTTAGCAGTCCAACTGCCAGCGACCTGCGATTCTAACGCGGCTTGCGAATGTATGCCCGATATGTTTCAGCCGCAGTTGTATACATATTTTTTGCTCTTATATTTGTTTGTCACACAATGTTCCTAGTAAATTATTTAATTTAATAAAATCCTTATGATTTTCTACACTAATTTATTGTTATTTAACAATTTTATTGTAGTGAAACATTAAATACGTGTTGAAAATCATTATTATTGTCTCGGTCGGATTATTGCGTATTTTTCGCATGTACCCAATAATCAGGCATGTGTACGCCTTTTACCCGACGAGCTTTCGCTTCAACGACGATACGCACTTAGCCGGCAATTCCGGCACCTTGCCATCGCGCTGCCGATGTTCAATGTTTGCTGGGTTTGTATATGGTAAGCACTGCTGCGTGCACTAAATAGTCCACACGACCGGCCGGCCGTCTTGGCGCGACTACCGCGCATGTACGGCGTATCGCCGCGCATTTTACTATTAATTAGGTTATAAAATCCAGATGCCATTTTTTTAAACTAGGCAAAGTGCTGTAAAGGCGTAAAAATACAGTTACTAGTACCCAGTGTTCTCAGTTAAAACGAATGTGTGTATCCCCCATTGCGGCCGCTTTAGGGCGCGAAGAGCAATCCATTAAATGAATACCTAAGCATTTCTTTGGCTGGCGATTGCACAAGGTATTGTAATTCAGTAATTTTATTAATCTGGATTCGTGAGTTGAATGTGCCAGTGGTGGCTCGCAGGCGCGTAGATAGAAAATTATTTCGGGGGGGGGGGGGGGGGGTATGACTTCTTAAAAGTCAATAATTTCATATAAATATAATATTTATTTAATAAATAAATATTTGCTTATAATATTAAAATTTCGGGGGAGGGATGACCCCTTAATCCCCCTCTATCTACGCCACTGGTGGTTCGTGAACCATGTCGCATAAATACATAATTCATCTCGTCAACTATAAAAATAATATCAATTCACGTTTCAAAGAATACGTCAGTTATATACTAAATTATATTCCAGTACAAAGGCGGGGCAGAAAAGGCTAGAGAAAAAAAGAAGAAGGTTCTTGCTGAAATAGCTACTAAGTGCATTTTTTTGAAAGACATGTTTCCTGTCTTTTTAACAATTTCAACTACAACTATCGTCTCACCAAAAGTTACATCTACATCGTCAATAAGTTCCACTGCGTCGACTTCATATTCTAGTGTCCGTCCAGTGTCACCCACAATAGTCGTTCAACAGCAGCATACTACAAATTTAGAATCATCGGCAACCGATTATACTGGCGATTTTCCAAGTATAACTACTTTCAATTATTTTGAAAAACCGTCAAAAAACAATTTGCATCTGTACCTGTCTCATCACCCAATTCAACCATCTGATGATAAAATCAATTGTCCATTCAGTACTAAGAGAGCGTATTTCAAGAAAGATGGCACTAGCTATCTTACTGTGATAAAAAGAAATCATTGTTTTGCTATATTTGTCTTGCGTTCGGGAATGCTCAGATGGAAAATGCATTCGTACATCAAGATGGATTCTCCATTTGGTCTCGTTTTACACAAAACATAGAACAGCACGAAAATACCATGCAACATAGGCATTTTTGAGAGAAAGTAAGAGTTTAGACATAAATTTATTAGTAACAATAAGAAATAATGACATTCGTAAGCAGCAAGTGGAAAATAGGCGTAATATAATGAATAGAGTTATTGAAGTTGTGAAAGTTATTGGAAAGAGAGGATTGAGTTTCAGAGCCAAAACAAATGAAGCCGCATATAGTTTGACTGATGACTCAATTGATCATGGGAATTTTCTGGAATTAACAATCCTCATTGGCAAATTTGATCCTACCCTGCAATCGCATCTTCAATACGTTCAAAGTGAAAAAAATCAACAATCAAGAGACGAACTTTAACACAAAAACCAAGGGCGCGGTAATTTTGTTACAATGTTATCAAAGCAGACAGTGCAGCTTGTTCTAAACGGAATTTCTCATCTAATGAAAAATGCCAATGCGGAAGAAATTAATTCAGCGAAGATGTTCAGTGTACAGATTGACTCTACCCAAGATGTTAACGTTTCAGACCAGTTCTCTATTGTAATTCGATACCTCAACAGTTTCGATAATATTGAAGAGAGACTTGTTAGTATTTCAAAAACTACATCGACAACTGGAAAATGTGTATTCGAGTTATTGAAAAGCAGATTGGAACAATTGAATGTAGACTTAAAACAATGTGTGGGAAGCTCCACAGATGGTGCGTCTAATATGAGGGGAGAATACAACGGGTTCACTGCTTGGTTGAGTTCTGTAGCTCCAACTCAATTGAACGTCTGGTGTTATGCACACAGACTTAATCTAGTCGTTTGCGATGTTACCGGAAATGTTTCAGCAGCGTCAAATCTGTTTCGAGCCATAAATTGTTGCGCCTCATTTCTGCGTGATTCCTACCTGCGCATGGATATATGGAAGGAAAAATGTAAAAAAAGACGATTAAATTTGATAGGCGAAACAAGGTGGAGTGCCAAAGACGTGGCACTAACAAAGCTGTTCGGTTCCTTTGATTCTCCAGGGGATTGCGTTTTTATAAATTTAATACTCACCATGCAGGAAATATGTGATAATCCTCAGTCGAAAGTAGATGCCCGCTATCAAGCACACAATTTTATAAAGAGTTTTTGTACCTTTGAAATAATATTCACAGCTAAAATATTCTTGAAACTCTTCAGTGTAACCGGTCCCCTCTCAAAATATCTACAAACTAAAGGCTTAGACATACTCACGGCATATAATATGGTGAAAGTCACTCTGGATAAGTTGAAGAAAATTAGGAACTTATTCACGACTGTCAAAGAAAAGACACTTGAATTTGTAGCCTGGGCAAATGAGCAACTGGCTGGAATAAATATAACCATCGAAGACGACTTCAGGGACATTAGAGTGCGGAAAAGAAAGCGAATGGACGGAGAGCAATGCGGCGACGACCCCATAAGAAATGCTGAGAAAAAATTCGAGGTTGATGTTTTTAATGTTATAGTTGATAACATCATTAATTGTTTGGAAAAAAGATTTATGTCGGTACCAGATACTATCTACCACGATTTGTCTGTCCTAGATCCAAAAAACTTCGTTGAAAATAAAATCAAATTGGAACAGAAACGGATCACATTGCATAAGTTAAGCGAAGTACTTGCACCACACTGTTCCGGTATGCAACTTGCCGCCGAAAGTTTAAAAGATGAATTATTAGATTTTATGGAAAATTGGATACATTTGAGAGAAACAGCGAATGATCCAACTCAGAAAACACGAGAATCACTTTCTGATGCTGACAAGGATTCTGAATCTGAATCGGAACGGAACCAAGAAACATTTGATTGCCGTGGCTTAAGAATTTGCCGAGATTGTCCTCTATGCTGCTACAAACTGTTGAAGAAACGTAATTTATATTATAACTGTTACCCTCTTCTGACGATGGCGTACAAATACTTATTAACAATATCAATCTCACAGGTATCATGTGAGCGATCATTTTCTAAATTGAAATATATTTTAAATCGAATGCGAAGCAGCTTAAGCCAAGACAATTTAGAAATATGTATGTTGATGTCGGTAGAGGGAAGTTTGTTGCCTAAAATAAAAAATGAGGATATAATGAGTTATATGGCTGAACAAAGCAGCGTTTATAGAAATCTACTTTTTTAAGATTGTTGTATTGTATTTGTTCTATGTTGTGTGAAATATATTAAATATGAAGTGATCTATTTTTTTGCTGCCAATCATTAAATATACTCAAGGTAAATGCTATGTGGGCTGGTAAAACTTTCAAATCACAGGGCCGGTCAACTGTCCCCAGTCCGCCCCTGATTGCACATTGAAGCTTTCCGAATAAATTGACACTTTTCTTTTTTTAAAACATCAAAACATCCACACAGCCTCTCCGAAGAATACCCAAGAATGAAATTTTAAGGTCGGAAATTCATATGTTGTTTGGCCATAAAAACGAACAACGATTAATCTTCCACAATAGTAAAAATAGATCTTTGAAACTTATACATATTGCACATTAAAGCTTTGCGAATAAATTGACACTATTCTTTTTTTTTAAATGTTTCTTAAATTATATATAAATCAACTAACGGAACACTCCTAAATGATCACATAAATCCGTGCAATACTTCCATAGAAAACGTTATTTCTTCTTCATATTGCTTTAATTTATTGAAGTAATTATTATAAACATGTTTTATTAAATAGATTAATCTAAAATAAATGATAAATAAAACTAATCGTTGCTTAGAAATCTCCATAAGAGCAATGTAAATTTTGATTATGCTTTTAATAAATAGGGGGCAGCATCGTGCCATTTTCCAAAAACGCGTGAAAAGAAATTGGGTTTGATATGTGGAATTCGTGTACGGCATTTGTCGTGAAATGCGCGGCCTTGAATTGCGAATGTAATTTTTCTGCCGCGGACTGTTCATTGATTAGGTTGTTGATACACAACAAAGAAAGACATTATTAAAATATTTCCGAATACATTCTTTAAATATACGTGTATTTCTGGATTCATGTGGAATACCGGTATATGTTGATTTAAGTGATGAGTCGGAAAAAGTCCTTTTTCATTTATTTACCAAACTGACAGCGATTTAATTACCGAGGTACTTAGCTTAGCGTCTGGAGTTCGAATTAGGTTATTGTAATTTCTGATTTTTTATACGGCTTAGCCTACTCAGCTTGAAGTGTCGCCTACCCAGCTTAGAGGGTAGACCTCCTCTCGTGTTCACATCTATTCCTTTTGTGTGCTTCATTGCAATTTACCAAATTAAGGAGTGCAGCACGCGTCAGTCATGTACGATATTTGATTTTTGATAGTAATCATTTAAATCACTTATGTAGTTGCAAATAACATGAATATATATTTTATGTTGCCAGAATTTAACTGTTTGTCTACAATATAAATACAGGATTATTTTTTTTAGGTAAACATGTGCATACGCTGTAAATTTTCCGACGTGCGTTGTTTTTTAAAAGAGTTCAATTTGAAGCTTTATACGAGTGTTTTCCACTCCCAGACTAAGCATGAAGTAAAATTTCGAGTTTAGAAAAGACCCGTGAAAATTTGTCGAGGGTCGCGCAGCGACCCGAGACAAATTTTCGGGGCTTTTCTAAACTCGAAATTTTACTTCATGCGCCACGCGTATAAAACACTGATTTCAAGTGAAGTTCAAATATACATTTCGCAGTATTCACAGTATTCTAGTGTATTCTAGTATTCACAGTATTCTAGTGTTTTATACGCGTGGCGCATGAAGTAAAATTTCGAGTTTAGAAAAGCCCAGAAAATTTGTCTCGGGTCGCTGCGCGACCCTCGACAAATTTTCACGGGGCTTTTCTAAACTCGAAATTTTACTTCATGCTTAGTCTGGGAGTGGAAAGCACTCGTTTAAAATTTCAAATTGAACTCTTTTATAAAAACAACGAATATCTAAATATTTAAAGAAAATAATCTGAATTTTTTTAATTTAATTTTTATGAGTTAGTACATCAAGTACGTACTTTATTTTTTATTTAAAGGAATTATTAAAATTATGTCAAAAAATATATAGAAGACACTACGAGTGGTAGAAATATGTGGATGTTTTGATAGGGTCTCGTACTGGGGATAATTTACGTAGTTTACAGACGTCATTAAATTTTCCTAAGCAGCGTGTTTAGTTCGCCGCGTACAACGACAACACGCTGGACTGTAATTGTATTGTTGTACGTACTGTTAATTACAGTAGAATTTTTACTACTGTAATTAACAGTACTTTAATGGTAATATAAACGAAAACCTTTCACCGCGCTGCGATAAACAAAAACTCCGATCAATTATTTAACCTCCAATTCCGGCCGCGAACAAACAACAACGAGCCGTGCAACAAACCTTAATTTCGTTCCGAAACTGGTCCATTATTAATGCAGGAGCATAATGCGGTGAATTGCCCCCCGACACGCAATTATTTATCAATTTTCTTCACCCTCTTTTAACCCCGCCTCCCCCCATACGAGTTTGAACGCGGGGGGCTTAAATAATAGACGTTGATCGTCTGAGGGCTGTGATCTGGATCGATTTCAATTTGATCAAAATAATAACCACGATAACTAGGAATAACACAAGGATTTGTGTTAGATTCTCAACAGAAGGTATTTTAGAGTTTTACTTTACTCCAGAATAGAATATTGACGAATAAGCATACCATTTCCAATGAGTAAAAATAAGCATACCATTTCCCATGAGTATGAAACTTTCCGATTAATTCTGAACTTTTGAGCGTCGCAAGTGGTCTTCGGGTGTCTGAGGCACTGATTCCGAGAATTGTCCCAGCCGGGGGCCC
This sequence comes from Philonthus cognatus, assembly GCA_932526585.2. Taxonomy (NCBI): domain Eukaryota; kingdom Metazoa; phylum Arthropoda; class Insecta; order Coleoptera; family Staphylinidae; genus Philonthus; species Philonthus cognatus. The sequence goes on along the minus strand of OW052252.1, from coordinate 9,503,563 downwards.
TATTCGGTCTCTGTAACGCAAACCGAGCGTATACAATTTGGAAAATCTGACGTTTTGTTAGGTTCACGTATTCCAGATCGCACTCCACGCTCAATTAGTTACGTATTTTTTATTACGTGTTCGTTGCCATCGAATCCATTACAGTTTTAAAGTTACAATACACCTATTTTAACTCTAGAGCAATGGTTTCTATGTGAACGACGTGATAATAAAAAAACGTACATAATGTATTACATTTACTAATCAGTGTTTCCCCGGATATGAAATCCTGCAAAACAATGCAGACATCCACACAGCGCTTGTAACCCCTACTAAGGCGGCAACAAAACAAGACTGGGAAATTTCAAAGAAAGTTATAACCTTTGAACGAATCAGGTGGGCGATTGGGACAATCCATCGATATAAATCACCAGGACAAGATGGGATTTACCCAGTGCTTTTGCAGCAAGGACTTGACCATCTTCTACCGGTGCTATGCAATCTTTTCAGGGGGAGCTTGGCACTAAAACCCGTACCTACTACCTGGATAAAAGTCAAAGTGGTCTTTATCCCTAAGCTTGGGAAGGACTTAACCAAACTAAAGGAATACAGACCAATTTGCCTCACATCGTTCCTCCTTAAAACGATGGAAAAACTAGTTGAAAGATACATAAGAGAAACATAACTATTAGAGAGGCCGCTTCATCCCTTCCAACACGCCTTTCAAGCTGGAAAATCATGTGAGTCTGCCTTACACCAACTGGTAGTGAAGATAGAGGACACGCTGTAAAACAAAACAGTGGCACTGGCCACATTTCTAGATATTGAGGGAGCACTTGACAACACCTCTATCAGAACGATCGTAAGAGCAGTCGAAAGTCACACTGTAGAAACCACAATAAGTCTGTGGCTGCAATCCATGCTGACGGACAGACTAGTACTTATGGAACAATGTGATGAAAAAATAAGCTTAAAAGCCAAAGGGGGGTGTCCCCAGGGGGGCGTTCTATCCCCTCTTTTATGGGACATGGTGGTGGATGAGCTACTAACGTTATTAAACGAATCAGGATATTACGCCCAGGGGTATGCAGATAATATTGTCATTCTCGTCACGGGAAAATATCCAACTACCACAACAGGCATCATGAACAATGCCCTGAAAACAGTAGAATGATGGTGTGGGGAGTTGGGGCTGAGCGTTAACCCCACAAAGACTGCGGTCATCCCGTTTACTAAAAGAAGGAAATGCGTGGGCCTTTTTAACCAAACTCTACAATTTACCAGTGAGGTCAAATATCTAAGTACCTATCTACCTAAATACAAGGTGGCGCAGATGGATCGGGTGGTTTTAAAATACTTGTCAAACTGTCAATTTTAAAGGTATTGGATTGAAATAAAGTGCAAAACGTGTAGTTACAATGGAAGTTTATTAACAAAAAATTAGTAAAGTTACTTTTTAAAAATCACATCCATCAAATGCCCTCCTTCTCGAGCGACGCATTCTTGGAGTCGGTCCTTAACGTTCCGCATTGCCCGCTCAAGCACATCACCAGGAATTGATGTGATTTCATTGTGAATTGCTGCCTTCAACTCTTGAATGGTCCGGGGTTTGTTCATGTAGACCCTTGCTTTTAAATAGCCCCATAAGAAAAAGTCACATACCGTGAGGTCGGGTGAGCGAGGGGGCCAATGGAAATCTCCATTACAAGAAATCAAACGGCCAGGGAACAGAGCGCGTACAGCTTGCATTGATATCCTAGCGGTATGTGCAGTTGCCCCGTCTTGTTGGAACCACATATTCTCCATGTCGTAATTGTTCTCTTCAAGTTGTGGGAGAAGAAATTCTTCAATCATATTCACATAACGCTGCGAATTAACAGTAATCGCCTGCTCCCTTTCATTCTCAAAAAAAGTAAGGCTTAATTATCCCAACCTTAGAAACCCCACACCAAACCGTCACTTTGTCACTATGGAGAGGCCGTTGGTGTAGCTCTCTTGGGTTAGTGTCGGCCCAGTAACGGCAATTTTGCTTGTTAACGTAGCCGTTAATGTGAAAGTGAGCCTCGTCAGACATCATGATAATCAGGTTTTCATCTTCCAATAACTCCAACATCCGTTGGCTACACTGAAGCCTTTGAAGATGGTCTGTTGGGAGAATCTTCTGGACCACCATGATTTTATAGGGGTGGAATTTCAGTTCTTTCTTAAGAATCCTTTGAAGGCTCCGACGTGACATTCCAAGAGCTTGAGCACGACGTCTCGTTGATCGACGTGGGCTCGTCGAGACATCGCGTCTCACACGCTCCACGTTCTCAGGCGTTCTTATTGTTCGAGGTCTAGGCGTCCATTTTGGAGCACATGAACCAGTAGTGCGGAAATTATGCACCCAACTCAATATCGTATCTCGCTTAGGAGCACTGCCGCGAGGTGGGATGTTGAAACGCCGGCGAAAGGCACGCGTCACAGCAACAATTTACTCGTTATTGCGTATAAACTCTTCCACTGCGAAAACACGATGCTCAACGGACCACGTAGCCATCGCGACTGACTGTCAGTCTGCAACTGACACTTCCCGTCCCCCCACCACAGGACGAAGACCGCTGAACACCTGGCTCCCCCCCTCCAGACGTACAGTCCACTTCAAAACCACCCGATCCATCTGCGCCACCCTGTACAACATTCACATGGAACCGTCAATTAAAATACGCAACCGACAGAGCAAAAACGACGCTGACAACAAAACGAGCTCTGGGAAAAACATGGGGACTCAATCCAAAAATGACTATGTGGATATATAATACAGTAGTAAAACTCATGATCACCTACGGATGCACCATATGGTGGCCGAAAGTAGAACAAAGTACTGCGCAGACAGCTCTCTCTAGAGTACAGCGACTAGCCTGCTTATGCATAACTGTCGCTCTGCCTACAACACCAACTGCCTCAATGGAGATCCTACTAAACCTCCAACTACTAGATCTAGTGGTTAAAAGTGATGCCAGACTAGGGGCATATAGGTTGAGGACAACTGGAAACTGGAACCCCACAGGAAACCACTCCAGAAAAGAACAGGTAGTTACCAAACCTCTACTACAAATAGGAAGTGACTACATGATACCACGCTAATCCCTTAATAGACCCTTCACAATACAGTGTGAAGGGGACAAGAAGAAGCGCAACCCTCCGCCTGGAACCCTGATCTGGTACACCGACGGATCAAGCAAAGAAGGTGGAGCTGGCGCTGGGATCCACGGCGTAACCCCAAAATGTGACATCTCTGTGTCTCTGGGGAGGATGGCAACTGTACATCAAGCCGAAATGTTCGCGATTAACCAATGTATTATGGAAAACCTGCGACGGGGATATGGGAGGCAAAAGATCTTGATCCTCACAGATAGCCAAGCTGCTCTAAGAACACTTGATAGCTACAAGATTCAATCTAAGCTAACATGGGAGTGCATTCAAAACCTGACGAAACTGGCGACCGTAAACACCGTAACTCTACGGTGGACGCCGGGACACACAGGGGAGGATGGCAACGAGAAAGCCGACGAATTGGCAAAGATTGGATCACGTAGACCCTACATTGGACCAGAACTCAGAACTGAAGCTACGGGTCCACAAAAAGTCGATAAGACCAAGCGTAAGAGAGTGGACTCTGGAAAGACACACCGAGCGCTGGAAAAACCTAACAGGGCACAGACACAGTAAACTACTGATGGAAAAACCTTGCCAAGAACTAGCAACTGAGGCCCTGAGACTCAGTAGAAACAACCTTAGAATGGTCACAGGAATGATAACTGGACAAGGCACCCTAGGGAAACATCTGCATAACATGAAACTGTTTACAGAAGATCCGATATGCAGGCTATGCTATGAAGAGGATGAAGACGCCTCACATGTACCAATTGAGTGCGAGGCACTTACTACCTGGAGGGAAGCAAACCTTGTCCGAGGAAATTCAACCCACTTCCCGAAGGGAACGATGATCGTTAAGCTGCTAGAATTAACTAATGAAACAGAGCTCTTTGATTAACTATGGAAACGAAAGAAGTACAATAAGCCACACGGCTGCGGTGCTAGAGCATAAATAAACCTAACTTCCGTTCCTGGCCCATAAAAAAAAAAATAGTAATGGGGATCCATAAGTAACACATTTCAGAATAGGAGTAGAAAAATAAGTTTCAATACTTTTTTTTGCAAAACAAATGATCTAAAATTTAATAAATGTCTATGCAGTTCAGAATACCTATAACTTAATTTGATATAACTTTCACTCGTCACTGTAACTGGCACAAAAACATGTTCTGAAATATTTAAGCCCTTGAATAAAATTATAATAACTACGCGAAGAGTGATGCCACGTCGCATGTGTTGCTCCCCTTTTTTTTGTTTCATGCATGCATGCGGCCAAGAAAGGGAATCGATAAGTAGGGCAAATTTGCCGTTTGGGGTGAACGTGTTTCACAAGTGTGTTTAAGGGAAGAATATTGATTGCGCAAAAAAACTCGACGCTCACAAGATTAATTCATTCCCCTTTCTGTCGCTTTTCTAAAGCTGCCCGCGCAAAACAATGAAATATTAACAAGTGCCGCTTTTAATTAATAATTTAATTTGCTTCTCTCTTTCAGTCGCAGTAGCAAATTCAATTCCCTTCGTTGGATTCGGATTCTTGGATAACTTCTTCATGTTATTATTCGTAAGTATTTGTAATCAAATAAAATAATGGGTGGCCAAGTGGGCAGTGGCGCTGCCCACAAACCCATATGTCGCGGGTTCGAGTCCTGTCCGGTGGAATCATTTATGTATAATAAATGATTCCATTAATGTAGTTGTATGAGTTACGTGAAGATGTTAAATCACTTAATTAAACACAGTTATATTCCTTTCTTCACTTTTATGTTTCTTGCTAGATGTACATTTCGGGTACTAAGTACCCATTATCAAAAGCTATTGATAATGGGTACTTAGTACCCGAAATGTACATCTAGCAAGAAAAATAAAAGTGAAGAACGGAATATAACTGTGTTTAATTAAATGATTCCATGCTGGTGTAGTGTGATCGTGTTGTGGCGTCCTAGATGTAATTTAGATATAGAATTGGTTAAAAACATTAATAATAATATATTCCATTTGTTTCTGGATCTCGCCTAGCCATGCTTTCGTGTTGTTATGTTGCAGTATCAACATTTACATGTTTTATTAATTGGCACTCCTGATTCCTTATTTTAACAGTGTTGCAATAATTTATGATATCATAAGTAATCCTCTTTTTAATTTTCAAGAGGTTTATTGTTAATCTTGCAACAATTATTTCGCCACGTGGTCGCTTCTTCGAGCATTTTATTATTAAATCAAATTAATCTAGTGTTGCAATGCTGTGTCAATGTCAAAGTGAAAAATAATTTCAGGCACATATTAAAAATTAACATGCCAAAGATTATCTCTGAATCAAAAAGGTTACAAATTCTGAAATCCTACAAACATTTTAGGCAAACTAATCCAAATCTACAGCATCACAATATTATTACGATTTTAATAGATATTTTTGGGGTATGTCTAGTATTTTAATTATCATATATATTTAATTAAAGATAATTACGTTTCAGGTAGGGAGATCTTCATTACAATTAATTTTACGACAAAGACCAGACGAATTGAAATCTACTACTTCTGGCAAACGATCTAAAAACAGCCATTTTTGGAATCACCTAGCTAGAAAAGATCTGCAACAACTAATTTGGCAATATAACTCTAGAAATCAGTATTTTACTTTGAGAGATCTTTTGAATGATATGAAAGAAAATTATGAGTTCCATGGGAGTAGAACAACACTTTATAGGGTTGTTAAAAGTATGGGGTATAAATTCAAATTAATTAATGGGCGCAAAATTCTCTGTGAACAAAAACATGTTGTTGCAGCTAAAATTATTTTCCTTAGAAAATTTTTACAGTATCAAAGTAGTAAATTTTGTTAATCTTAAAACTGCATATTATTATCCTTTTATATCTGAAAATTTGTAAAACAGGCAACAGTGTAAGATCACAATAGTCAGAAATTATAACCTTAAAATCGAACATCTGACAGTGACATTTAAAAACCCTGATTTAAAACACAACCAGCCCCATTTACAATACTTAAACTGTCACTTTTCCATAGCTAGGCGAGATCCAGAAACAAATGGAATGGTGTATATATAGATTGATGGTCAATGGTCATAGTTATCAAAGCCAATAAAAAAAAATACTGGGTTCTACTGGGCTCACTCACTCCTCTCAATAAACCCTTGACACTCCTGTCTTTTCACTTCCTCCCATTTTTTCTTCATCTACGCCGCCACATTTTCCCTTTTTTCCAACCACTCATTTACCTAACTTTCAGACCCCCTTGTTGCTCTTTCATACATTTTTCTCCTCTCCATTCTCCACTCACTCTCTCTTACTCCCACACATGTTCCTCACACCTCTTTCACCAGCCCTTCACTACCCAATCCAAACAATTTCATCTCAGATCTTGCCACTCTTTCCATTGTCTCTCCATGCATACACGCTGTGTTCGTTTCCTGAAGCAGAATGTAGCTGGGTGTTGATTTTTCCACCGCTAGTAGCTGCTTCAGGAACATCACCTGCTCTCTCTCGATCTCTTCATACGCTCTGATTTCACATAGGTTTAACGCACGCATCCCGCAGTTTGCACGCCATCTGAAAATTCCCCTCCAGCCACTTTTCCCACTTCTCCTTCACCACATACCACGCTTTCCTTGCCTTCAGTTTTATCCATCTGGCGTGCTCCACCATTTAAACACAAAAAACAATTATTTAAACTCTTTCACTTTTTCGATAACTTCACCCTTTCATATTAATTCCTTAAATCTCATCCATTTCGTTTTCCCTACATTTACACACAAACCTCGCTTATCCATATACCTCTCCACCCTTTGTAACATCTCCTTCATTTCTGCCCATTCTTTCGCCAGCATCACCACATCATCCACACACGCCAACATCCACACCCTTATTTTCTCTATCACAACCCCGCCCGCTTCCCGTTTCTTAAGACCTCTTCTAGTTCACTTATATATAAGTTAAACAGTAACGGGCTTAGCGGATATCCCTGTCTCACTCCCATCCATGGTCTAAACTTTTCCGATACTTTTCCGTCCACCTTTGCTCTCCCCCATGTTTGCTCATACACTCCTCTCACCCATTCTACTGCACCTCTCCTCTTTAAACACTCTATCAATCTTTCTCTCGGGACCGAGTCATACGCTGCTTTTAAATCCAGGAACACTGCTTACATACTTTTCTTTTCCTCTAACACTCTCGCAACTATTCTCGTTAGCGTAAAAATGTGATCTCTGGTTCACTATGGAAACGGAAGAAGTACAATAAGCCACACGGCTGCGGTGCTAGAGCAGAAATTACCCTAACTTCCGTTCCTTGCCCATTAAAAAAAAAATAGTAATGGGGATCCATAAGTAACACATTTCAGAATAGGAGTAGAAAAATAAGTTTCAATACTTTTTTTTGCAAAACAAATGATCTAAAATTTAATAAATGTCTATGCAGTTCAGAATACCTATAACTTTAATATAACTTTCACTCGTCACTGTAACTGGCACAAAAACATGTTCTGAAATATTTAAGCCCCTGAATAAAATTATATCCTTGCGATTCCGGCAACAACCCCTTTTCTTCTACGTCCTTTTCTACCCGGTTCTTTACTATTGTCATCGCAATCTTGTACCCGATACCCACGATGGTTATTCCACGATAATTTCCCGCTTCCTTTTTATCTCCATTTTTGTGTATCGGGCACATTACTCCCACACGCCATGTTTCCGGAATATGCTTCTCTCCCCTCCACATATGATTGAGCAGCTCTCCAAATCTTCGTTTTCCCTCAACTCCAATCCTCTTCCACATTTCTGCTTTTACTCCATCTAGCCCAGCTGCTTTTCCTCCTTTTACTTTTGCAAAACCCTTTTCACCCTCCTCTTCTGTAAACTCTTCCACCTCTGTTCTCAACTCTTGTCCCCCCACCCCTACCGCAATTTTCTAAACATTTTTTTTTCAGTCCTGCAGAGATACCTCCATCGCACAGTGGTCGGAATTTAAAAAAAAGTGGGATTTAATATAAAAAACCGTTTGTAAATCATGAAACTTTGTGGATGAACGTATTTTGAGTGTATAAAAAAAGATTCTGAATGTCAAATATTGAAAAGTCAAAAATTCAAAATGGCCGACGAAATATGGCGGACTGAGCCATAAATTTCCGATGAAATTTGTGATTTGGTACGATATTCCTGATCTGGTATGGCTAAAAAAAATGATTTACTAATTTCCAATCAATATTGAACAGGTATACTGTTTTTATTTAAAGCCATATATGACAAATGAATTTTTGTATCAAAACGTTCCGTTTTTTTGACTTGCTTCACTGTGTTATCAAAATTATGCTTTGTACTGATTTTTTCAATAAATTTAAGCGCCATTTACATGAATACTTATGGAAATATTCGTTTCTTTCTAAAAAATGCTCTTTTTACCTAGAAAAGAAGCATTTTTAAAAGGCTGCAGCTTTGACCGGAGCAGGTCGGAGCAGCTGTTTGTTTCAGGAATAAAATCTGTGAACTATATACTATTTAGTGCCATAGGAATTTCAGAGGGCACGAGGGGGGCGATATTTTTTTTTCTCAGTCAATGTTAACGTTTTAAGCGAGGTAATTTGAACACATTACATGGACAAATTCTATTTTAATCGACTCTCTGCGTTTCTATAAGAATCTATTATTATTTTTCAAATATTTTCTTATTATTTATCACTTAAGAAGTTTAGAAGGCGCCAAAAAGGCAATATTTTAGCAAATTTTAATTGACGTGAATAAACGCAACATAAATTACATTTTCAGAGGCTGAACAATAATAAACAAAACTTTCTTTATAAAAACAGCAGGGAAATAATGTCCGCTGAAATTTCTTTGTTCTTTTTTGTATAACAATTTCCAGACAAAGAAATTAACGGGTCCGACCGAAGCAATAGTCGATGCATAATATCTTCGTTTGTCGCCATTCGAGAATGTTTCCTGCTGAACTCTTTTCTAAACTTCTTACAAGTTTTGTGATTAGCTTCCAAGGCTTCTTCTGAAAGCTTGCCAATGGGAAGTGCAGCATCGTTGATGATTGCTGCACCGTGAATCAATATTTTGTGGACACTTGGCGGCATGTAGTACCAAGGATACAGTGCCACGTATTGCCGCGCAGTGTCCAACGTGTACTCCTCAAAACGTGTCACCTCGATCTTGTACCCGCTGGACAGAACTCTCAGTATGATGCTAATCCTCTGAACCAAATCTTCGTCAAGACCTATAATTCAACAAAAAGTAGCCTTATTAAACAAAACTATCTGAAATAATCAATGTCAACTAGAGTAACTTTATTCGCGAAATTAACTTATAAGTAAGTTCTGTGAAGTCGGGAAACCTTTGACAATTCCTATAAATATTTTAAAAGGTCTGGAAAGCTGAAGGAGCTTTTGACACTCACTGAAATTCTTTGAAAATTACAATGATGAAATGATAAAACATGTGTGTTTATTTTACGTTGCAAAATAATCAGTCCTGTGGTCATTTAATCGTTTATTGAACGTTTATTGAACAATTTTATGAGCTCCAAAACCGTGTTTACCTGTAATTTCGGCAGATTTCGCCCAATTCTCGAAGAACCTTCCAGCGGTGTTCCCGTCGTTTGTAGATCCAAATCCTTGTTTCGGCATATCGATTTTCAAGCCCAGTTCCGCTTTGAACTTGTTTTGAATCTCTTTCTTCCTTGACTCCATTTTCTCTTTCGACCCATCGTTTTTGGAGACCTAATAATTCAACACAAATGCAATTGAAATATAATTGAAATTGAAGATAAGAAACAAAATTTAAAACGAAACTGACTTAACTAACATAATCGACTTGTGTTATAAGTAGACTGCGGAAGTTTATGCATTTTCACATTTTTTAAATAGCATATTTTGATTAAAAACCTATAAAATTTAAAGAAGGATGAATAATTCGCACCTCTAGTGCGAAAAACTAATATGTAGTAGTGCAAACTCTGCTTTTTTCCATAAATCTCTGTCTTTGCACTCGCACAAGTTGACAAATGCACAAACTTTTGCAGTCTAATCATGAAGTAAAATTTTTAATTTTTAAAACAACTATCATTAAGCAGCCAAATCCACAATAGTCCATTATATTCAGTTTCCGTTTTCAGTTCTATTCAGCTATTATTTTACTGATTTTAAATAGTAAAAGATGTATTTTGTTACCTTCCACGTTTCGGAATCAAGACGATAAGCTATGTGTATCAAACATTCGAACCACCTTATGTTTGCGTGGAGAGGGGAGAGTCCGAACTGGTAGCAGGTCGCGTCTTCTTTGCGCTGCAGGCAACCGTCTATGTCGTTGAGCTTTGATATTTTTTCTTTGCAGATGTTGCACATCATGCTGGTCGACTCTGTTATGGCGTTGCACACCTGCAAACAAAGAAACATTCACAGACTTTTAATACAAAAAGACTTTTTAGCAAAACTAGTCATATGTGTTTTACTAACCTTGCCATCTATCATTGTCAGACACAGGGAAAAGGACACTTTACACTTATCAATGACAAGTGGACTGAGATTGGCGATTTGTTCCTCGATGTTCGCTTTTTCTTGCCTCGATATCACATCAGTCTCTTGGAGCCACTGAAGCCTGACCGGTCGACAAAATCGCGTAGGAAGGCGCACGGTTATTCCAAACCACTTCATTGCTGTCGCGATGTTTCAGTTGCAAGGAGACCAACGAAGTAACGAACAAGCTTGCGTCATTTGCGTTTTCTTCTGCCCAAGTTTGTTTGTACTGGGAATACCCAGAACTCCCGTCAAATCCCCATTTGCACACTAAAATCAAATCAGTTTCTTCATTGCCACTCAAAAAAGATGGCTGCAAATGGTCAAAAAGCCTGCGGCACGTATGGTGCAGCAAAGACTCCAGAGGAACTTCCGCGATGGTCTCATTGATGGTCAAATCCGGGGGATACGCTTTTTTCTTCGCTTCCAGCACTACGTCGTAACTCGGGTAAATGTCGTGACGCCTATCAACCGCTCCTTTCCTCATCGATATGTACTGCGCTTTCGTTAAGTTGTCCGTGATAATCTGCGACACAGCTTCATCGGGAGTGTACGCGGATGGTGATGCAGTTTTTGATGCAGTCCAAGCATTCAAAATCTCGGCAGACACAGTCGGGTTGGAAGGTTGGAGTTGTTTAAGCAGTTTTGCGGCTGAGGCGTTTCCGGACGATCGCAGCGATATCAAAGTTGCCTGTAGGAGTTCATCAGTACTCGCAGATCCCATAAGCTTTCTTGCCTTCTTGCGTTGCGTCTCAGCCCCAGAATCGTCATACGATTTTTTAGGTCGTCCACGTATTGTTATTTTAGGCTCTAGCATAAAGATAGAAAAGTGTATATGAATAATGAATAATATTTGCATACAGTACAACAACTGTTTTTGATAAATCGAATATTTGTGTATTAATTGAAAATTTTTGCTCAATTAATATACGCGCAAAATTCAGAAACCTAAATTTAAATGAGTTACTAAAAACGCGTAAGAAAATTATTTTTTTCTTACGCGAAGAAAATCGGAGTTTATGCATCATTTCGAGACACGTAATCAAATATGCTTATGGGCTCTGAAGATCTGTTCTTTTAGGACTGACTGTTATGTTAGTTTTTAGGTTATTATTGTTCAAGGGTAAGTGGAATAGAAGACTTTGTGAGATTTGTGTGATTTGACTGTAAGCGTCCTATGTCATAAACTATTTATCAAACATTAATCAAACATTTACCTGTTGGTTCGCCAACACCACACTGTCCAAAGTTGAATTTGGTTTCACTGTCCAACCAATCCTTATTCCATTCTCGGAATCGCTGATCGGTTCGTGTAGCCGCTTGCCATTTGCCGAAATACTTTTTGAAAAACCAATTTTGCAATACTTGTTTTATTTTAAGTATGCGCTCGGTGTAGTTCTTGCAATTAAACCTAGAAGCTACGTATTCGGCAGCTAGTTTTTTGCACTCTTCATGAGAGGTGACATCTGCGTGCTTTCTAATGTGATCCTGTATGTCGATTCTTTTGATCGTGTACGTCATGGTGCATGGCAAAACTAAAAAAATGCATACTACCAATGTACAATGGCGGCCGATGAAATGCGAACGATGTTTATTAGCTATGTGAATATAACTTTTAATCAGGAGCGTCGCGTTTGTGCGAAAACAAACATTTGATTGGCAGATTTATAAAAGGCATCCAAAAATATGCCTAGACATCTATCTTTAGACGAGAAGAGCACGGCAATAGCTAAAGAAAACTGGTCTCTTAGCCGAGTGGCTGCTGATTTGAATGTAAGCAAAACCTGCATACATAATTTGAAAAGGCGATTTGAAATAAGGCAAGATTTAAGAAGGCCACCACGAATTGGAATAGGAAGGGTATCTAATGAAGAACAGGATGTTGCATTGGTGAATCATCTCAGAGAAAATCCATTTGATAGTGCCTTAGATGCTCGAAAAGTAACGGGTTTTGCGGGGTCTACTAGAATTGCTCGGAGACGTATCAAAGCTGCAGGTCTACAAAATTATCAAGCAGCCAAGAAAGTTTTTCTCTCAGAAAACAATAAACAACGAAGATTGGAGTTTGCCAACGAATTTGTGTATCGTGGGGATGATTTTTGGAACTCGGTCGTCTTTTCTGACGAAAAAGTATTTCAATCATGTAGTAATGGGAGCCTACGAGTTTATAGACCAATAAACCAAAGGTATGAAGAAGGATTCACCCGTCCATTAACAAATAGTGGTCGTTTTTCTGTTAATTTTTGGGCTTGGGTCAGTGTAAACGGACCCGGAATAATTTGGAAAATAGATGGCTATTTAAATGCTATTAAATACAGGGATATTTTAGAATATGTAATGTTGCCTTCAGTAACACAAACATTTCCGGAAAATTTTATATTTCAACAGGACAATAGTCCTATCCATACAGCAAGAATTGTGACTCAGTGGCTAAATGACCACCGCATCCAAGTATTGCCTTGGCCTGCGAAGAGCCCAATTGAGAATGTTTGGGGATACCTACAAAAAAAGATTTACTCAAGAGATTTTAGACCTATGAATGCAGATGAACTTCACGAAATTGTTGAAAATGCATGGGAGGATTTGGCTGACAACTACAATATGAGGAATGTAGTTTCATCCATGAGTACACGTTTGGCAAAAGTTATCACAGCAAATTGTGGTCCTACAAAATATCAATTTCATAATTTCTACTCGTATTAAGAATAAATATGTTTAGCATTGTAATTAGCAATTGAATAATAGTCCTTTAAAACATAAGTTACTCCACTGTTAAGAGTTCTCATAAATTTGTACAAAATTAGACATTTTCTCTATGACAACAAAATACCGTCACATTTCGTCGGCCGCCATTGTACATGAAAATTGAACGAACCCTATTATTGGGAATTTGAACTAAATATGAGCAAATCTGTTCTGTACATATCCTTGATTAATCAATAGCACTAAAGGTTTACCTAAAGAATGTGCAACACATATGCAAATATGCAGAATATGTTATTTTTACAATTCATCGATTTTTCTTATTTCAAATTCATTACATTTTAGAAAATGTAACAAACAAAAAACCAAAATATATGAAAGTAAACAATACCAAATATGTTTCGAATTGTTTACGTAATTCGATTAATGTTTATAAATTTACATGACAGTCAAACTAATGATATATTGTATGAAACAACGTACCTGTTTTCAATTTTCAACTGCACTGGAAGAACTTTCACTGACGTTATGCGACCTCTTGTCGTTGTAAACAAATCTAATAACACTGACAATTTTTCGCGTATACAGCGCCATCTGTATATTCTAGAGGCATTTCCTAGCCACTGCTACCAACATTAAACAGCTGCTCCGACCTGCTCCGATCAAAGCTGCAGCCTTTTAAGAATGCTTCTTATCTAGGTAAAAAGAGCATTTTTTGAAGAAAAAAACGAATATTTCCATAATTATTCATGTAAATGGCGCTTAAATTTATTGAAAAAATCAATACAAAACATAATTTCGATAACACAGTGAAGCAAGACCTTGGAAAAAATCATAAGTAAAAAAAACGGAACGTTTTGATACAAAAATTCATTTTTCATATATGGCTTTAAATAAAAACAGTAAACCTGTTCAATATTGTTTGGAAATTAGTAAATCATTTTTTTTACCCATACCAGATCAGGAATATCGTACCAAATCACAAATTTCATCGGAAATTTATGGCTCAGTCCGCCATATTTCTTCGGCCATTTTGAATTTTTGACTTTTCAATATTTTACATTCAGAATCTTTTTTTATACACTCAAAATACGTTCATCCACAAAGTTTTATGATTTACAAACGGTTTTTTATATTAAATCCCACTTTTTTTTAAATTCCGACCACTGTGCATCGGTCCCCTTACTTCTCCTCTCTTTAAAATACTCCACATTTCCCTTTCGTTCTGGCACGCTCTTATGTCCTCTGTAATTTTTTTGATAGCCTGGGCTTTCTTTTCCTCGCATACCTTCGTGTATTTTGTTCTTGCCTCCCTTACCCACTTCTCCTCCCCCCTTCCACTCCTCCATTCAATTACTACCATCCTTATTACCTTCTTCGCCTCTCGACACTCTTCTTCTGCTCCTTCTCATTTTCCTTTCGCATCCTGCTATAACCTCCTCCATCTCCACCATGTTTTCCACTTGACTCCACTTGACCTTCTCCAATTGTTTACCCATCCTTTCTATTTCCTTTGCTCCGTCTGCCAATTTCCACCATTCTACTCCCTGCTGCTGTTATGGTTAATGGTCATAGTTACCAAGGCTAATAAAAAAAAAGTTCTGGGTTCTACTGGACAGTGCGGCTCGCGACAACTTCAGAGCAGGCAATAGACCCAAGGTAATATTGAAAGGTGATTTTATTGTATAATTCCTTGTATTTATAAACAGCGATCCCAACCTCAAATTTTATGTGCCTTGGCGCTGAAGCCGCGAGCCGCCGCTGCTACTGGGGGTACTAACATTTTCATTTTTAGGGTGACTACATCGACCTCTACATAGGCTCGTACTTCTGCATGTCAACGATGGCCGCGGCAGCTCTGGGCAACACCTTCTCCGACGTCCTGGGAATCGGAACGGCCTTCTACGTGGAACGCCTGGCCAACAGGATCGGCTTCACGCCGCCGAAGCTGAGTCCCATGCAGATGGACATGCCCGCCTCGAGGAACTTCGCCAATTTGGGCAGAGTGCTGGGCGTCACCATCGGCTGTCTGCTGGGCATGTTTCCGCTATTCTTCAGGGAGTCAAGGAAGGAGAGCGAGGAGGAGACGGCGAAAAAGTAACGCACCGAAAACGCTAGAGATCCATCGAAAATAGCTCGTCTTCCCTTCCAAAACATGCGTGAGATAGACAAAATTCGAAAAGATCGTTCGAAATCGTTGTTCTAAAGGTAGAAGTTGTTAAGTCTGATGTGGTCCAGGCAAAGCTAATCTATAAATGATTGCGCTAATTGTGAAAAAAGCCGTAACCAGAATTAACTACCACTCGGTTTTTATGACTTCGATTAGAATATATAAACATATATATTTAATATATACACATATATATTATATATATACATATATATATATATATATATATATATATATATATATATATATATATATATATATATATATATATATATATATATATATATATTTATATATATATATATATATATATATATATTTATATATATATATATATATATATATATATATATTTATATATATATATAAATATATATATATATATATATATATATATATATATATATTTATATATATATATATATATATATATATATATATTTATATATATATATATATATATATATATATAAAATATATACACATATATGTATTGTATATACAGAGAGTTTTATATAACATCGAACATTTTCATAAAGAAAATTTTTCTTTTAAATATACATTTGTATACGTCGTACATTTCCCGACGTTCGGTTTGTTAAAAGAATTTAATTTGAAGCTTTAAACGAGTGTTTCCACTCCCAGGCTAAGCATGAAGTAAAATTTCGAGTTTAGAAAAGCCTGAAAATTTGGTTTGGTCGCGTAGCGCGAAGCGCGGAGCGGCCAAACCAAATTTTCAGGCTTTTCTAAACTCGAAATTTTACTTCATGCGCCACCGGTACACAACACTGATTCAATGTAAAGTTAAGCGGTGCGTTTTAAACTTCGTAATATGTCAGTGTTTTGTACCGGTGGCGCATGAAGTAAAATTTCGAGTTTAGAAAAGCCTGAAAATTTGGTTTGGCCGCTCCGCGCTTCGCGCTACGCGACCAAACCAAATTTTCAGGCTTTTCTAAACTCGAAATTTTACTTCATGCTTAGTCTGGGAGTGGAAAACACTCGTTTTAAGTTTCAAATAGAACTCTTTAGAAAACAACAAGGATTATCTAAAGATTACGGCACATATGCTGTAATTAGGACATGTATACTAAAAAGAAAAACTCCCTGTGTGTGCAATTTGTACTGAAATAAGTTGAGGCGTTAATTGCGATTGATTAGCTACAACTTGTGATACCTTTAATTTTTAGGTTATGTATATATTGGGTTACTATATCACGGCAACCTAATTTACACATAACCTAAACATTAAAGGTGTCAAATCGTATTGAATGCTTCGGTTTGACAAATCGAACAAACGAAAATAAACATTGCAACTGTTCGGTGTTACATAAAACTCTTTGTATACATATATATATATATATATATATATATATATATATATATATATATATATATAATTTATATATATATATATATATATATATATATATATTTAATATATACACATTTATATTATATATATATATATATATATATATATATATATATTTAATATATATAATATTAGAATATTTCGATCGAAATCAACAAGAAAACGTTAGAAGTTTTTCTAAAAATATCTCACATCCCCAAAACTAAATACCTACCCGCGTGTGATAGATACAATTTAAGAATTCACACACACACACACACACACACACACACAAATATTGTAATTAGCGTTCTTAATTAATCCAGCACTGAGGGACCAAGCGATCAGGATTTGCTGGAGAATCGGTGTGTGAATTTTCTCGCCCCGTTAAAGCGAATACTGCCGAAAATCCATTGTATAAATTGGAAAACGGCTGATTTTAGCGAAAAAGTATTAATTTATTTAGCTTCCAACGGCCTTATTAATAGATGTTAGCATAGAGCTGTATTATACATGGTACTAAGGATGATGTTAACATTTTCGTATTAATAAAACGTTTTACTAAAATACTACGGTTAGTGTAAATTTCGCGGGTCTCGCGGTTTTTATTCAAAATTATGAATACCAGTAACATTTTAATTAAATTTATTTAATTACTGATTAAATAAAATATATATACAAAGCAAGATAATAAATAGTTGTAGAAAATGGATGAAGTTAAAACACAAAGATAAAAGTTAAAATTATAAGTAAAACCACAAGTTACAAATGACAAGTTAAACGCGGTACGGCCGAAAGAACGATGTTGCTGATTTGACAGTTAAGACAAGACTCTGCGATTTTTCTGTTGTAAGAGGGAACGTTTTGGGATAGGAAAATCTGATTGGCTAGGATTAATTGGAGAGGGTTTTTGCAAGATAAGGTAAGGGATGCTTTTTCAATGTGAATAAACAGGACAGATAATCGGGTGCTGGGAATTTTGGAAGTGGTAGAAGGGATAAGCCCGTACGCTCGGCTCAGTCGCGGATAAGTTTTATAGGGACCAATTCGGCACGTTTTGGGCCCGCTCTCTAGAAATAAGGAAATATTTCTGGATAATGATTTTTTGATTTAGACGTCGAAAGCCATAAACGGTGAGTTGTTGATTTCTACTAGATTTTTTAGTTTCTAATTCAAAAACAAAAGAGCTAAGGTGAAAAGTGTTAAGGTAAAAGAGGTTTATTTTTTCGTTGGCTACAACTTTTGTCTCAAGCATTTTTTGATTTAGACATCGTAAGCCATAGTCGGTGAGTTGTTGATCTCCACTAGATTTTTTGGTTTCTAATTCAAAAACAAAAGAGCTGAGGTGAAAAGTGTTTAGGTAAAAGTGGTTTATTTTTTTGTTGGCTACAACTTTTGTTTGAAACATTTTTTGATTTAGACGTCGAAAGCCATAATCCACTAGATTTTTTAGTTTCTAATTCAAAAACAAATGAGCTGAGGTGGAAAGTGTTGAGGTAAAAGAGGTTTATTTTTCCGTTTACTACAACTTCTGTTTCAAACATTTTTTGATTTAGACGTCGAAAGCCATAATCCACTAGATTTTTTAGTTTCTAATTCAAAAACAAATGAGCTGAGGTGAAAAGTGTTTAGGTAAAAGACGTGTATTTTTTCGTTGGCTACAACTTTTGTTTCAAACATTTTTTGATTTAGACGTCGAAAGCCATAATCCACTAGATTTTTTAGTTTCTAATTCAAAAACAAAAGAGCTGAGGTGAAAAGTGTTTAGGTAAAAGTGGTTTCTTTTTTTGTTGGCTACAACTTTTGTTTGAAACATTTTTTGATTTAGACGTCGAAAGCCATAATCGGTGAGTTGTTGATCTCCACTAGATTTTTTAGTTTTTAATTCAAAAACAAAAGAGCTGAGGTGAACAGTGTTTAGGTAAAAGTGGTTTATTTTTCGTTGGCTACAACTTTTGTTTCAAACATTTTTTGATTTAGACATCGAAAGCTACATATATACGGTGAGTTGTTGATCTAAACTAGATTTTTTAGTTTCTAATTCTAAAACAAATGAGCTGAGGTGAAAAGTGTTTAGGTAAAAGAGGTTTATTTTTTCGTTGGCTACAACTTTTGTTTCAAACATTTTTTGATTTAGACGTCGAAAGCCATAATTTACTAGATTTTTTAATTTCTAATTCAAAAACAAAAGAGCTGAGGTGAAAAGTGTTTAGGTAAAAGTGGTTTATTTTTTTGTTGGCTACAACTTTTGTTTGAAACATTTTTTGATTTAGACGTTGAAAGCCATAATCGGTGAGTTGTTGATCTCCACTAGATTTTGTAGTTTATAATTCAAAAACAAAAGAGCTGAGGTGAAAAAAGTGTTTAGGTAAAAGCAGAAATACCCGAACGGCACTCGTTCTGCGCATGAGAGTGCCTAATTTAAAAAAATCCACCATAGATTTGTTCTGTTAATACGAGATGTTATTACCATGTTTGTACGGGTCTAGTAAATACTAGCAATAAACTATCATATAATAAAATTCCAGCAATTCTACTAATAAGGCTGTAATTCTCCAAATCGAATGCTACAATCAGCGAGTGACGAAAATATTCAGCTTACCGGTAGCGTAACCATCTTTTTTTTTTCAGGCAACTCTCGGAAAAAGACGTTTATTTAAGAGCCGGGAGCGTAGCTACCGCTGTAACTGTTGTACAGGCCCCATCTGGGGTAGAGGCCCCTTTTGGAGATCCTGTAGTTCCAGATTGTGAAAAAAAGTGGTGACCTTTTTTTAAGAACGGATGAAATTATCTCAAACTACGCTGCTGTAAAACTATACTTGACTACACTAGTTAGGAGATAGTGAGGATGGAGTTTACTACTGCAGCTGTGTAGCCAAGCTGCAGTAGTAAACCTTTCCTCAATTAGGAGATAGTGAGGAAAAATGTCGCTACTGTAGCTTGACTACACTAATTAGGAGATAGTAAGGATGAGGTTTACTACTGTAGCTTGGCTACACTAATTAGAAGATAGTGAGGAAACATTTCGCTACTGTAGCTTGAATACAATAATTAGGAAATAGTGAGGAAAAATTTTGCTACTGTAGCTTGACTACACTAATTAGGAGATAGTGAGGATGAGGTTTACTACTGTAGCTTGGCTACACTAATTAAGAGATAGTGAGGAAACATTTCGCTACTGTAGCTTGACTACACTAATTGGGAGATAGTGAGGATGAGGTTTACTACTGCAGCTTGGCTACACTAATTAGGTGATAGTGAGGAACAATTTCGCTACTGTAGCTTAACTACACCAATTAGGAGATAGTGAGGATGAGGTTTACTACTGCAGCTGTGTAGCCAAGCTGCAGTAGTAAACCTCTCCTCAATTAGGAGATAGTGAGGAAAAATTTCGCTACTGTAGCTTGACTACACTAATTAGGAGATAGTGAGGATGAGGTTTACTACTGTAGCTTGGCTACACTAATTAGAAGATAGTGAGGAAACATTTCGCTACTGTAGCTTGACTACAATAATTAGGAAATAGTGAGGAAAAATTTCGCTACTGTAGCTTGACTACACTAATTAGGAGATAGTGAGGACGAGGTTTACTACTGTAGCTTGGCTACACTAATTAAGAGATAGTGAGGAAACATTTCGCTACTGTAGCTTGACTACACTAATTGGGAGATAGTGAGGATGAGGTTTACTACTGCAGCTTGGCTACACTAATTAGGAGATAGTGAGGAACAATTTCGCTACTGTAGCTTAACTACACCAATTAGGAGATAGTGAGGATGAGGTTTACTACTGCAGCTTGGCTACACTAATTAGGAGATAGTGAGGATGAGGTTTACTACTGGAGCTTGGCTACACTAATTAGGAGATAGCGAGGAAACATTTTGCTACTGTAGCTTGACTACACTAATTAGGAGATAGTGAGGAAACATTTCGCTACTGTAGCTTGACTACACTAATTAGGAGATAGTGAAGATGAGGTTTACTACTGCAGCTTGGCTACACTAATTAGGAGATAGTGAGGAAACATTTCGCTACTGTAGCTTGGCTACACTAATTAGGAGATAGTGAGGATGAGGTTTACTACTGCAGCTTGGCTACACTAATTAGGAGATAGTGAGGATGAGGTTTACTACTGGAGCTTAGCTACACTAATTAGGAGATAGTGAGGAAACATTTCACTACTGTAGCTTGACTACACTAATTAGGAGATAGTGAGGATGAGGTTTACTATTGCAGCTTGGCTACACTAATTAGGAGATAGTGAGGAAACATTTCGCTACTGTAGCTTGACTACACTAATTAGGAGATAGTGAGGATGAGGTTTACTACTGCAGCTTGGCTACACTAATTAGGAGATAGTGAGGAACAATTTCGCTACTGTAGCTTAACTACACCAATTAGGAGATAGTGAGGATGAGGTTTACTACTGCAGCTGTGTAGCCAAGCTGCAGTAGTAAACCTCTCCTCAATTAGGAGATAGTGAGGAAAAATTTCGCTACTGTAGCTTGACTACACTAATTAGGAGATAGTGAGGATGAGGTTTACTACTGCAGCTTGGCTACACTAATTAGGAGATAGTGAGGAACAATTTCTCTACTGTAGCTTGACTACACTAATTATAAGATAGCGAGGATGAGGTTTACTACTGTAGCTTGACTACACCAATTAGGTTTACTTAAAACGCACAGCACTTTGACTTAGTTAAGTAGGAGGTAGGGAGAGTGAAACAGTGTCGCCAACTTGACTCAATGAATTGCTGCTTCTTGGTCTGAACAAAATGGAGAAGAACATATTTTCGTTGCTCTCTGGTCTTTACTAAAGTAAGGTTTATTAAATAATTGCCTCGAGTTTTCTAACCGCCAAAGAACGTTCGTTTTAATTGTAAATATTATGTGATTCTGTTTTGTTGCTAATGTATCCCATGTTTAATTAAAAAAAATCTCTAGAGTGCCATGGAAGATATTCTAGATTGGCAACTCTGAAAATATACATTATAATTATTATGCCCGGCGTTTTATCCTGAAGTGTTGCTAACTAAAATTTGAAAAAAGATTAAATCATGGAGGTTTTTTTTATTGAACGTATGATATATTAATTATTGTAAAGATTGTTAATCACTGACGTGTTTAGAGTAGGCTGTGATTCAGTATTAGGTTACTTAGGTTGCATATTGTGAACTTAACTTGAAAACAATGTTTTAGACCGGTGGCGCAAGAAGAAAAATTTCGAGTTTAGAAAAGCCCCGTGAAAATTCGCTCGGGTCGCGCAGCGACCCGAGACAAATTTTCTACGCGGGGCTTTTCTAAACTCGAAATTTTACTTCATGCTTAGTCTGGGAGTGGAAAACACTCGTTCAAAGATACTTGAAACGCTTGGGCTTCAGGTTTTTTGGCGCCCAACGTGGGGCCATGCTATCTCCATCTGGGCGCCATAAATCCCGAGCTTTCAAATTTAAAACGTCCCGCTGTATCAGCGTTTCGTACGCGTGGCGCATAAAGTAAAATTTCAAGTTTAGAAAAGCTCCGTGAAAATTTGTCTCGGGTCGCTGCGCGACCCTCGACAAATTTTCTACGCGGGGCTTTTCTAAACTCGAAATTTTACTTCATGCTTTGTCTGGGAGTGGAAACACTTGATAAAAGCTTCAAATTGAACGCTTTTGTAACCACCGAATGCCTAAAAGTGTATTAAATTTCAAATAAATTGTCTTACACAAACTAAATTAAAATAATTAAAAACATTCGGTTTTTTTTCCTGAATCACAGCATATTCAAAACGTGGGATTATTTGAACATCCTTTACTATAGGTTTATCATAGCATGACTATCAAAAAAAAATTCAATCTTATTTAATATTTGATTTAATTAAGATTAATTAAAATGAAACTTCAAATTTAAAAAATATATTTGTTGTATAAAACTGTTGAAATTATCTAAAATATTTTATACGTCATGATAAACACACTTTGTTATTTATTCCAGAAAATAAACGTTAACCGTTAACTTTTAAAATAGTTTATGGAAGTTCAAACTAAACGGCAACTATTATCGACAAATCTTGTACATATTGTTTAGATTTACTTTATTTAAGTGTTGACTAATTTATGAAATGTATCAACTGTATATATATTGTTCTGTCTAGAGTCTAATGTTCGTTATTATAACAGAGCTTATGATGATACTGTCCATTTTTTCTTCTATTGTTGTAAATAATTGAACGACGATTGCAAAAATATAAAATACTTATTCTTCGCTGTTTTATTTTTTCATTTATTAAATAAAAAAAAAGACCTTTATTAGCATAATACTACATTACATCTACACTAATCGCTAACCTCCTGCTTTCCCTCTCTTCCCCCAACTTCTCCAGTATCCTAACCCCAGCCCCATCCTCTCTCATCCATTTCATCACTCTTCTATTCCCTCTTATTCCCACCCATTCCTCCTTCACCCTCTCGCACTCCTTCACGTATCCCTCCCCCACTCACACATTACACACTTCCCATACTGTTTCCCTATCCACACCTTCCTTCCTCTCTCCCCTGACCCACACCTCGCTCTCGCCAGCACAACCCTTTTCTCTCTACTCCTTCTCCCCTCTACCAAATACCTAGGCATTCTCCTATGCATCTGCCACCTCCCGTACCTATCGTTGTATTCACTCCTTCGGGTTGCGGGATGAGATGTAATTTGGGGAATTGACTTCGGCTTTAGTTTATTAATATATTTTTATTTTTAATGAAAATGTGGACAACACAATTAACCAATTCATGTACATATGCTCGTGTCTACACGAGAGTTGCGTACTGGCAATTTTACACGCGCTCGTGTCTGTCACGGACGCCGTTATAGTTCCTTAACAAATTTTACCTGCTCGTTTTTGCTTCGAACTACATTTTTATCAAAAAATAATGTGATCATTTTTTGACCAGAAATTCAAATTCATTAATGTAGAAACCTTAAATGGCAGCCCGAATAATTTTTATCACGATTCCATGGGTATTAGCCATGGAATCGTGATAAAAATTATTCGGGCTGCCATTTAAGGTTTCTAAATTATGTCTTATAATCATAGCGCGGATATTTGCAGGGATCGCTTGTGAACCGTTGTCGCCCAGTCGAGTTAAGCATATAACGCACGCGGCTGGGCAACACAGCCGCAATCGTCCACTTGTGCATTCGACGCACAGTCACGCGCGTTATATGCCCAACTCAACAGAGCGGCCCCGGTTCATGAACAATCCCTGCCAAAATCCGCGCTATACTTATAATATAGGATGTTCAATAAAAAAAAAAAAACTCTAGTGCCATGATTTTATCTTTTTTTTTAAA
This sequence comes from Philonthus cognatus, assembly GCA_932526585.2. Classification (NCBI taxonomy): domain Eukaryota; kingdom Metazoa; phylum Arthropoda; class Insecta; order Coleoptera; family Staphylinidae; genus Philonthus; species Philonthus cognatus. Next base: position 9,479,369 of record OW052252.1, on the reverse strand, counting down.
TTTAAGTTGGCAACACACTTTAGGAATTGACATATTAGACGTCAGACATAATAATTATAATGTATAATTTCAGAGTTGCCAGTTGCCGCCATTATCATATTTTCCATGGCACTCTAGAGGTTTTATTTTATTGAACATACAATACCTATGTTTAGTAACTAACGCTGGTTATTTGTTTTGTCTCCTGGGGTAATAATGTTACTATAACAGTATAATATGAAGCTACCGCAATTATTTTCATGTCTTATGTCTTTTTAAATGAGCATTCAACGACCCTTTTTGAGTAAACGCCGCACCGCACTCTTCACAAACGAACGGCTTCTCCCCCGTGTGTATCCTCATGTGAACTTTCAAAACTTTCAACCAGTTGAACCTCTTCGAGCAAACACCGCACTTGTACGGCTCGGTCCCGGTGTGCGCCCGTTTATGAATCGCCAATCTCCTCTTGCTAAAAAACCTCTCATCGCACGCAGTACATTCGAACTTCGGCTCGCCGGAATGCACCTTCACTTTGTGCCACCGCAATCCCGACGCCTGCCTGTAAGAAACCCCGCACTCGTCGCAGGCGAAACTCTGCGCTGTGTGCACGAGGAGGTGCTGCGTGTACGGTCTGGAATGCACGAAGCCTTTCCCGCAGTATGAGCACTCGAATTTGGTCACTCCCTCGTGCGTGGATTTGTGCACTTCGAAATTAAGCTGCGAGGTGAAGCTCTTGCCGCAGAACTCGCACACGTAGTTCCTGTTGCCGGTGTGTGTGGTGACGTGGATTTTCAGGTTTTGCTTCTTGAAGAATTTCTTGTCGCAATAATCGCATTTGATTTTCTTCTCGTCGTCGTGGACGGCCGACATGTGAGTGCCGAGCAGCTGGCGGGATTCAGCGATGAAATCGCAGTACGGGCATTTCTGCTCTGTGATTTTTTTCTGTTGTGTGATCGTGTGGTGATTTTTCTTGTGAGTGTATAAGGCTGAACGGTGTCTGTATATCTTTCCGCATTCTAGGCATGTGTACTTTTTTCTTATATTTACTTCAAAGTCTTCATTATTTTCTCGGGTTGTTTGCGGAATTTCCTGTTTTATAAAATTCTCTTTATTAACTATATTTTCTTCTACATCGCCTAAAATATATTCCTCACTGAATATTTCTTCCTTTGAAGCATCGTCTTGACTTAATTTTTCTCTATCCCTAAAAAGATAACATAATTATATACCAAATTTTAAGTTTCTTGAATAACTTTCTCATTTATCACTTTGAAATAATAATTTTGAAATAAACTTTAAAGCTCTCCTAAACTCGAAATTTTACTTCACATACCACCAGTATAAAACACCGATTTCAAGTGAAGGTCAAAATATGCCGCTTTAGAAAACTGCTTAACCCATCATGTGCCATTGATGCATATACGCAACATTATTAATTTTATGTTAATTAAATTACTAAATAACTTAATTTGATATATTATATTATTTGACTTGACAATGTGTGAAGAAAAACGTAAATATTTTGTTATTTAAATATCTTGATTATTACTCATTTAAAAAAAATGTTTGCAGTGTATTTCTAACTTCACAATATTTCAGTGTTTTATACGCGTGGCGCATGAAGTAAAATTTCGAGTTTAGAAAAGCCCCGTGAAAATTTGTCTCGGGTCGCTGCGCGACCCTCGACAAATTTTCTACGCGGGGCTTTTCTAAACTCGAAATTTTACTTCATGCTTAGTCTGGGAGTGGAAATGCACGTTCTAAACTTTATATTGCACGTATTTACGTATTTATATATCGACGAATACCTTAAATTTACAGCATATGCATTATTTATATTTCAAAGAAAAACTCACAGAATGTAATACAATAAGTCATTCGTAGAACTCATACAAAGAAGTGTAGAATTTTACCTAAAATCCACTTTTAGAGTTAACTCTACAGCGTGTAAACGAACTACTGTACAGGCTCTCTACCACATAAGGGGCAGCGTTTAAATAAACAATACCTGCATTTGAAATTACCATACCTTTAGTAGATAGCTCACAAATAATTATTAAAAATAATTAATAATAATAGGCCACATGTTTGTGGTATCTGGTATACGCGCACATTGCGTATTTTAAGAGAGATTCCACATAGACTGGTAGTTTTTAAACGATTTGGATATCGAATTACACCATCCAGAGAAAAGTGGGTCAGATTGTGAAGAATTATGTCTATGTTATCGTTTTCATAAGTACCCATTGCTGACTAAATTCCGAATATTTTCTAAACGTGTTAATGAAATTCAATATTTTTCCTTATTAGGTTCACACTTCACTTTATCTCCACTCTTATTGAAATGTTTAGATAAGAGCGGCGAGGGTGGATGATTTTTAAACATAAAAATAGTTTGCTGTTTAGTCTATGGTGAAACTTATTTCATGAAACATCTACATTTTGTAACATGGCGCGATACGTTTATTCAAACATTGAATTGGCAGACATGTTTCTTATTTACGGTGAAACTCGGTGTAATTCCGCGGAAGCTGTAAGAATTTATCAAGAGCGATTTCCTGAACGACACTTACCAACGCCAAACCGATTTAGAAATTTATTACAAAGAGCACGCGACACTGGAAGTTTGCAGCCCGTCGCCGGAGCCGTCGGAGGTGGTGACCGTCCAATGCGATATTTGCGAGCGGAAGATGAAATTTTGAATCTGTTGGAACCCCATGATTGTCCCAAAAGAATTGCATTTTGTCAATGGATTTTGGCACATAATGTTCAAAATCCTAACTTTACCAAATACATTTTAGTGACCGTCGAATCGTGCTTTACGCGTAATGGAAGATTTAATTTCCATAATATGCATGTTTATGCAATAGAAAATCCTCGTGTTACGCGTAGAACTCATTTCCAGCATCGCTTTTCCCTTAATATCTGGGCAGGTATTTTAAATGATCAATTAATTGGGCCATTTATGTTCCCATTTAATTTGAATGGAGAACGTTATTTACGATTTTTGCAAGATGGCTTTTTAGATCTTCTAGAAAATGTACCCTTAGCGGTTCTTAGAATAATGTGGTATTTGCAAGATGGTGCGCCAGCTCACTATGAAAGGCGCGTTAGAAGATATTTGGATGATGAGTTTTCAAGACGTTGGGTTGGTCGTGGAGGCCCTGTACCATGGCCTCCAAGAAGTCCGGATTTAAACCCCTTAGATACTTTCTTTGGGGATACTTTAAAAGTGAAGTCTACACTACGGAAATTGACAATGCTGAAATGCTGATACAACGAGTAAACGCCGCGGGTAATACCATTCGTGAAAAACCTCGTGAAATGTTTGCTACTGTTCGTGCAAATTGGATACGTAGAGCCCAAATATGCATTGAGTGCGGAGGACGTCAATTTGAACGCTTATTGTGATTTTTTTTATACGTGACCCAGTTTCATCTAGTAATTCTAGACAGTGTGTGTGTGTGTAGTGCGTGCTAAGTGATTTATACGTCTCGCAGTAGTAACAGTAAATAAACAATACCACAAATAAGTGACCTAGTTTCATATAGTCATTCGAGAAGAGACGAGTGCGAAGTGATTTATGCGCCTCGCAGTAGTAAAAGTAAATAAAAAATACAACAACTTACGCATCCACGAAAAATATCATGAACACAGGTAACCAGAAGTTCTCAAAAAGTAAAAAATGCATGAAAAATTATGAAAAATCCAATATTTTTTTTCCGATTTTATTTTTGCTGGAATTTGTGTCAAAATATTTTGTGTATACGCCCTTAAGAGGATGTACATTAGTTCGATTACACGCTGTATAATTGCGCGGCCGTTAATGGGTTAAGCAGTATGTTTTGAACTTCACGACATTTCAGTGTTTTATACCGGTGGCGCATGAAGTAAAATTTCGAGTTTAGAAAAGCCTGAAAGTTTGGTTTGGTCGCGTAGCAAAGCGAAGCGACCAAACCAAACTTTCAGGCTTTTCTAAACTCGAAATTTTACTTCATGCTTAATCGGGGACTGTAAACACTTGTTAGAAGTTACGAAAGACTGAACCTTTACAGAGAATGCATCGTCATATGCACAATTTAAAGAAAAAAATATTGGCAAGTACAACGTATATTTAAACAATTCAACAATACTCACTTGATCGACTTATTTTCCGCTTTTTTTCTTACACCTATTATGTTAGGATATGGTAAATTTTGTTTAAGGATTTCCTTGTAGCCATCGGATCCACAGGCCATGTATAGTTTGAGAGCCTTCCTTAGTGTATTACTCGACCAAGAAACACCCCTGTCTGTGCCATTTTGAATAAATTCCAGTTGATCTTGATCGAATATTTTACTATAATTCATAAGGACTGCAGCCAGTCTGTTTCTCATGCACCTATTTCTTTGCCTTTCAATCCGTAAACATCTCTCCAATTTTGCAACAACTTCTTTATCGTTTATTTCATTTTCTTCTTTTACCACCGTTTGGAAATTGTATGATTCATGCTGTTCGTCTTCGGTTTTTATTAACAAAGACGGTACTGCATTATGTTTCAGCAATCTTCTTTGATCAGCTCTATTGTTTTCAAATTGGTCTTCATCAAAATGCGCCTAAAAATTATTCGTAATTTCAATCTATGATTCGTAGCAGCAACGGCTCGCAGCCTAACTTCAGGGTAGGCCACAGCGCCAAGGCACACAAAATTGAGGTTGGGATCGCGCTTTATAAATACAAGGAATTGCACAATAAAATCACCTTTCAATAACGGATACATATTACCTTGGGTCTCTGGCCGACCCTGAAGTTAGGCTGCGGCCCGTCGCTGATTCATAATACTTAATTCACTACTTTTAATATAAAATGTCTATTAATCTAAGTTTTGTTTCATAAAATTTTGTGAACTAATCGTCCCATAATACTTAATTCACTACTTTTAATATAAAATGTCTATTAATCTAAGTTTTGTCATTTTTTTAAAAGTTATATTTGAAACAATATATAAGAGAAATAGTGTTATTCTTAGGAACGCACTTATTTTTATATATTCCCATAAAATGATAGTAAAAATAGTACAAAACATATTGACAGTTAAAGAGTTAAACGATGTTCATACTTACATCACAAATCGTAGCCCTGAGTGGCAAGTCGCCACGGTTTATAAGATGAAGCCAAATTTTCCTTCTATCTTTGTTCGATGGAACTCTAAACAATCTATACCCCTTTTCCGATCGGTTGGAACAACCAATTACACAGCATCCAGGCATTCTTATTTAAACATGAATTTATATCACTATCGAGTTGTTGTTTTACTCTTAAAAGATAATGTAAAATAACAAGGTTAAACCACGACCTTCCTAATTCTCTAAAGTACATTAATAAATTGAAATGCAATAGCAGAGACTGGTCGAAAGGGCCAATAAACAAGAAAGAAGAAGAACAAGGTTAAAATTAGTTTGTATTTATCATACCTTTAATTAAAAACTTCGTATGTAATTCACAAACACCTTAAAATCACCAGGTTGAGGACAATATTGCCATAAATTCCTATCGTTAAGTAAATTTGATTTCAAAACGAATAATTAATTGCAAGCAAAACAAACTGTTGATGTATTGGCGGCCATTTTAACTCCATGATTCTAGCGCACAGTGTTGCCAAGGATTATACTTTGGAATCCAAAGCTTGGATAAATTTAGATGTCCCACTTTTAAAGAGGAAAAAATTGTAGCCAATTCATATCTTTAGCGCGAATATTTTACTTTGTACATTCTTTAATTTGAAAAGTGCTATCAACTTAATATTTCAGGCTGGTAATACATTTTCATATCGAATTTCTCGAATTCGAAAAGTGCTACCAATTTATTTTAAGAATATTTTTACAGCGAACATTCTCCAATTCTAAAAGCGCTACCAACGTAATATTTCAAGTTGGCAGTACATTTTTACATCAATAATTCTCCAATTTGAAAAGTGCTACCAACTTGATATTTCAAGTTGGCAGTACATTTTTACATCGAAAATTTTCCAATTCGAAAAGTGCTACCAACTTGATATTTCAAGTTGGCAATAAATATTTACATCGAAATTTTTCCAATTCGAAAAGTGCTACCAACTTGATATTTCAAGTTGGCAGTACATTTTTACATCGAAAATTCTCCAATTCGATTAATGTAGTTGTATGAGTTACGTGAAGGTGTTAAGTCACTTAATTAAACACAGTTATATTCCTTTCTTCACTTTTATTTTTCTTGCTAAGAAAAGAAAAATAAAAGTGAAGAAAGGAATATAACTGTGTTTAATTAAATCTCCAATTCGAACTTGATTTTTCAAGTTGGCAGTACATTTATCTATTGAAAATTCTCCAATTCGAAAAGTGCTACCCAATGCTATTACGAGTTGGTGCTTTATTTTTGCGACTTATGGGAGAATAAATTGAAACCAAGTGGTAAATAAACGTTTGCATACTTTGAAACAGCCAAATTTCATGCATATCTACGAAAATCTTTAGAAGAATTTTTCCTGAAGTCATCAGAAGAAAAATATTTGAGGTTTGATTCATCCGTTACTCAAGGAAAACCAAAAACCTGCGCTCTCTTGTTTCCGAGACCTCAGGCTGGTGTCCGCAAGTATTTTGGTGAATCTGGTTTTACTACTAAACTTATATAACCTTTTTTATTTACACATTTTTATATAACCTTATTTTCGGATTCGACCGACAGCTTTCGAACTGGATGGTTGTGTTTCTCTATTGTGACCGTGGGTACCGATATTTAACCTATTGTTTATTGTAAGTCGTTTCTTTTTCTTATCTTTGTGTTTTTGTTCCCTATAAATCTATTTTTATTCATTTTTTACATTTATATCAGTAATGAATCATTAATTTTCGAATAAATTTAATTTAATAAAATTGATGTTTGCTCGGGGAGGAGATCGCTCCCCCGGCAGCATTTCCTGATAGAAACATAAACAGCATTTTAGAATTTGGCAAAGGAGATAGAGCCCCATATATAATTTAATTCTGTAATTAACCAATAGCAAGCGGTATACCGATGAAGCTATTGTTTCTTAACATGTGTTATTGTTTACACTATACTTATATTTATCATGCACTATAATGGATCATTCTTGCTGCACTTTGTTTTAGTTCTTTGTCCAACCGGTTTTTAAATATATTAACGTTCGCTGCGGTAACTATTTCTTCTGTAAGTGCATTCCATGAATAGACCACACGATTAGTCAGGAAGTTCTTCCTTTGGAGTTTAGCAGCTTTTTCTTTGTCTATTTTCATAGAGTGTCCTCGAAGTTGTGTGTTCTGATTAAGATTATATTTTATATAGAGAAAATAGTTAGTAATAATGATAATGCAAAGGACAGTACTCCCCCAACCTTCCATTACTCCTGCTTTGCACGAAATGGTCGTTGGGAACATTTTGTCTAAGGCTGGATTTAGTGTAATCACATCTAGAACGGGTAGAAATAGAGTCAGTGCTCAATTTAAAACAATTAATGAGGCTAACAAACACCGGTACAAAACACTGATTCAATGTAAAGTTTAGCGGTGTGTTTTAAACTTCGTAATGTCATTGTTTTGTACCGGTGGCGCATGAAGTAAAATTTCGAGTTTAGAAAAGCCTGAAAATTTGGTTTGGCCGCTCCGCGCTTCGCGCTACGCGTCCAAACCAAATTTTCAGGCTTTTCTAAACTCGAAATTTTACTTCATGCTTAGTCTGGGAGTGGAACACACTCATTTTAAGTTTAAGTTTAAAAATTGTAATGTCAGTGTTTTGTACCGGTGGCGCATGAAGTAAAATTTCGAGTTTAGAAAAGCCTGAAAATTTCGTTTGGCCGCTCCGCGCTTTGCGCTACGCGACCAAACCAAATTTTCAGGCTTTTCTAAACTCGAAATTTTACTTCATGCTTAGCCTGGAAGTGGAAAACACTCGTTTAAAGTTCTAATTGAATTCTCTTAATAAACCGAGTGTCGGAAAAGGTACAACGAAATGCATATGTATACTTAAAAGAAATATTCTCGTTATGAAAATGTTCGGTGTTACATAAAACTCTCTGTATATAGAAATCAATCTAAATTACTCCTTTAGAATTCCTCTCACCTCCTCTATTCACACCGCAAATTAATCAAGACAGCTATATTTACAGATTCAAAATCTGCGTTACGTTCAATACAAAAAATTGGAATAAACTCTAAAATGCATATTTTAGTTTCAAATATTAGAACTTTATTTTTTGAGTTATTTAATAAAGGATATATTGGTAATTTTTGTTGGGTACCAAGCCATTCAGGCATTTTTAGAAATGAAACCGCAGATATGCCAGCTAAATCTGCTAAGGATAGCCCATTGTCCGAATTTTTATCTCCCTGCTCTGATTACATTAAACTACAAATTCTAAAATAAATCATAAATACATAACGCGCAATAAAAATTGTCTTGTATATCCCATACATCGTCATTCTCTAACCGAAAGCGGCGTAAACTACAGCTGTATTGAATTATTCAACATTTTTCCGTCATATCTGAAGAATGAACAATGTTTTAAAACATACAAACGTACAATTAAAAAGATACTACTAGAAATAGAGCCATATACAATTGAGGAATTTTTGAAATCCGAACTTTTATAGCTGACACACACCGTATTTTTGACACATGTTCTATTATTAAGTATTTATTACAATAATGTATTGTAAACACTTACTAGAATAAAGGTACATTATTATTATTACTTACATTCAGCCTTAGATTAAAGTGGCAATTAGTTTGGCCTTCATCTTCATCCCATACCAAATATTTCTCCTGCATCCTGTTATTCCATCTAAGGTATGGTTTTTTTGACCCAAAAGTCCGAGGTAGAAGATTTGTAACATCTATAATACATATGAAGATGCGACATACCTCATCTCCTAGCCATCTGTACAAAATAAAGGCGATTGATCTCCAAACTGTATTTGTGGGGAAGTGAGAGATTTAAACCACTTATTTTTTTCATGCAGTAAATATTACGATAAATGTAAAAAACTGTACTTTTCTCTTATAACAGCTGGACATTCTGCTCCACTCTCTATTCAATCTGTTCTCTTTAAATGTTGCATAAAATCTTACCTCATCCTATTTTCACTATTAAATGAAACTAACCCACTGAGCAAACACATTCAAGTAATGTTTCATCAACATTAATACAACGTTTAATGTTGCCACAATGTTAATACAACGATATTTGTTTGTTTTTTGCTCAGTGGGAATATATTTATATAATGTGTGTGTTTGTCTGAATTTTTTCAAGAGAAATTCTCTACTAATTAATCCCTTTCCTACTCACCTACAATCATCTACAACATAAGTATTTGCTGTGGCTGGTCAACAGAGTTGTTTTGCTGAGGCCATAAATTGTGCAAGAAGATCTTTAGCGCGAATATTTTACTTTGTACATTCCTTAATTCGAAAAGTGCTATCAACCTAATATTTCAGGCTGGTAATACATTTTTATATCGAGTTTCTCAAATTCGAAAAGTGCCACCAACTTGATATTTCAAAACTATTAATGATTTCGATAGCTGACGCCATCTAATGCTTCATAGTGGCATCGTCAGTGACACGAATGCACAAAGTGCATATACAGGTCACTGTTTCGTCCACGAGCGAGCAGAACTCTGTGAAACCAGAAAACAAATATCAAATTTGAATTTGTGTTTGTGAAAAATTTGATATTTGTTTTCTGGTTTCACAAACAGAGTTCTGCTCGCTCGTGGACGAAACAGTGACCTGTATATGCACTTTGTGCATTCGTGTCACTGACGATGCCACTATGAAGCATTAGATCGCGTCAGCTATCGAAATCATTAATAGTTTTCACATATTGGCTTGAAATAGCCAGAAATGTTCAGTATTCCTCAGCACTGGGTCGGGACCACACTGAAGAGGACCTTGAAGTCCGAAACGCGTCTGTGGGTACTTGGTGCCGGAATACTGAACACAAATTCAAATTTAATATTTCAAGTTAGCAGTACATTTTTATATCGAAAATTCTCCAATTCGAAAAGTACTACCAACCTAATATTTCAAGTTGGCAGTACATTTTTACATCGAAAATTCTCCAATTCGAAAAGTAATATTTCAAGTTGGCAGTATATTTTTACATCGAAAATTCTCCAATTCGAAAAGTGCTACCAATCTAATATTTCAAGTTGACAGTACATTTTTACATAGAAATTTCAACTAATTCGAAAAGTGCTACCAGCTTGATTTTTCAAGTTGGCAGTACATTTATCCATTGAAAATTCTCCAATTCGAAAAGTGCTACCTAATGGTATTACAAATTGGTGCTTTATTTTTGCGACTTAAGGTAAAATAAATTGAACGCAAGTATTAAATAAACGTTTGCATACTTTGGAATAGCCAAGTTTCATGCATATTTACGAAAATCCTTAGAAGAATTTTTCCTGAAGTCATAGGAAGATCAAATATTTTTCTTCGTATGACTTCAGGAAAAATTCTTCTAAGGAAACTCAAATAGGTTTGATTCATGCGTTACACAAGAAAAACCAAAAACCTGCACTCCCTTGTTTCAGAGACCTCGGGCTGGTGCCTGTAAGTATTTATCAGTATTTTGATGAATACTGGTTTTACTACTAAACTTATATAACCTTTTTTATTTACACATTATTAATGTGGTTAATAAAACACAAAACACTGCTTCGATTAATATGGTTTATTTGCGATTGAGTAATGTTTTTTTAATGTCAAAAAAAACAAAGATAGTGTTCCGAGGCAACGGCAATTTTCGAGTGAGATAAAGGCGAGACATAGGAACTAAAACTAAATGAACATTTTCCTCAACACACATTTTTATATAACCTTTTTTATTTACACATTTTTATATACAATAAATAAATGTTAATTACTTTTTGTTAATACAATTTCTTTGTCAATACAAATTAATTCCTCAATATCGAAATAAAAAAATCCTATTCCGTAAACAAAACATTATTTTTAACAGCCCAACTTTACGATGAAATAACATTTGAGCATAATCTTTTGGTCTTTGTATTCGATATCAACAGTAGGTTATTATCAGTACTAAGCTATTGGGTCACTTTGTGTCCGAAACAAGGCCGTAGCCACAATGGGGATATGGGGGTTCACCCCCCCCCCTCGGAATTTTTTTATGTTAAAGCGGCCCTGTAAAAGAAAAAAACAATGTTTCACCATTGAAACCCCCTGAAATTTGTATAATCCCCTGAAATTTGTATAACCCCCTGAAATTTTTGCAACAGCCTTGGTCCGAAATGTACGTCTGGTATAGAATAAATTTATGAGGAAAGGTTAAAAGTGTTTTATCCACAGGTTAGTAGGCTATGCTAGGAAAGAAGACATTTTTGAATCGGCCTTAGAGAGTGCTCCTCGCTGGCTGTACGGAACTGCAAGGAAGCCCTCTGCCAAATGGCACAGGTAAACGGGGTCAGTCTGATGTGGGTGCCAAGCCACTCTGGCGTGAAGGGAAACGAATTAGCCGATTCCCTAGCCAGAGAGGGGGCGCGTACAGCCTACATCGGACCAGAACCCGCTCTGGGGATACCCACATCAACAGCTAGAGACCGTAACAACGGATGGATGAGACACGAGGCACAGTATTTCTGGCAAAACCAGCCTGGGATGATCGGGTTCATTAGGTGCTCGGATTGGTTTGTATAGGTGGCTCCGGAGGGAAAGACGATCTGACTCCTTTTCACCCTTATGGCATCACAAGGGGCCCTTTGGGCCTAAGTGAGCGGTCTAACTGCTGCCATTAGAACCCAACCTAACCTAACCTACTCCTGAGATACCAAGAACTGCGGTATATCAAACTGTTACAATAACGTTTTGATTATGGAATAAATTTAACATGTACAAATTAAGAATTATTTTTCGGAACTTTTTCTGGATCTGAAGGTGCCTCTTTCACCAAATTAGGCTTGGGTATCGTCGTCGCAGTCAAAACATTTTCCAAATCCACATCCGTCCGCACCTCTTCTTTAACTTTCATTGCCTTTTTCGCATCGCCATCACCTCCACTGCCAGCGACTACTTTCGATAATATAATCTTCGCGTATTTTATCGGATTCGGTGGTTGAGGATGCGGATGGGGATTCGGATTGGGACGCTTAAGCATCGGAGGTGGTTTATTATTAACAAAGAGTACTTTGTTAGCATCATTCGGTTGGATCGTGTTGTTTGTGAGGATTTGATTATCGTCGGCGAAGATGATTGGTAGGTCCATGATGTCTTGTGAGGTTAGATTTGTAGGGGGTGGAAGGTTGGCGGTTGTCGGCGGCGGCGGTGGTGGTGGTGGTTTCATGTATGGTGGTTTTTTAATCATCTTTGGACGATTCGCCATGAGTTGCTTTTTCGAAGTTATGTACCTCGTCATGTCTGAAAATTATTAATAACAAAGTTTATTTGACAAGAAATAATATACACGGATTTTTTTTAAGCATACGTATCCTGATATATACGCTGTAAAGGTTCAGGCATCCGTTGATTTTATAAAAACGTTAAATTTAAAATACAATCCAAACGTGAGATCAAATCAAACTTGAGTAATAAAGGGTGGGCCATCTCTTAGAATCCTTTTGAACTACCACTTTATTTTTACTTTCATAATATTTGACATCTGATGTATGACAGTTCTTTTGGGAGCAAATTGCTGGTTTGGATGTGGGCAACATCTGGTTCCAACAAGATGGCACGACATGCCACACTAGCAACGAAACTATTGACTTATTGCGGTCAAAATTCGAAAATCGTGTAATCAGCCGTCGTGGAGATCTGAATTGGCCAGCAAGGAGCTGGGTGCGATGGCCCACCCTTTATATTTTGAACTTTTTAAATTTACCCATTAAGCGCCATTGATGCAATAATGTAACCTTATTATTTAAACTTTTTTAAGCTAATTTGATAAGTTGTATTATTTGACCCGACTTGAGCACGTGTGAAGAAAAATGTAAACATTTTGTTATTTAAATATTCGGATTATTACTCATTAAAAAAAAAACCTTTTAGTGTATTTTTAACTTTACAATATTTCAGTGTTTTACACTGGTGGCGCATGAAGTAAAATTTCGAGTTTAGAAAAGCCTGAAAATTTGGATTTGCCGGGCTCGCTTCGCTCCGCCCGGCAAATCCAAATTTTCAGGCTTTTCTAAACTCGAAATTTTACTTCATGCTTAGTCTGGGAGTGGAAACACTCGCTTGAATCTTCAAATTCAATAAAATCGAGGAACGCCTAAAAATTCCTAAGTTGAATGTTTATACAATGGTTTCGATTACTATCGTCACTGGTCTGAGGAGGTCACGGAAGTGATTTTATTACTATTGGCCTTACACAATACATAAATAAATATATATATATGTTATCAAACAACCCTTGTACCCTTACGGGTGTTGGGTGACAGAAATAAATAATTAGGGTAAAAATTAAAACTTACTTGTTTTAGGGGCTGGTGATGGCATACTTGATGAAGGAGCCATTGGAGTTTTGCCCTTCGGAAAAATGGGGGGTGCGTTTGAACTCCCTGGCCCCACCGGCCTGATTCCGGGTGGTTGCGGACCACCTCCAGATTTCAGTTTGCCATCTGGCATTAGGACCATATTGCCGAATGTGTTGCCTAAATTTACTTTAGAGGGCCCGGCTGAATTCAGTACGGCCATCTTAGATGCAGATGCCATCTTCCCAGGTCCACCTGAAAATATTGTTATACGAAATTATATAATTAAAAAAAACTAATAAGAAGGACAGTCGGTTAATACATGACGAATGTTGATAATTAAATAAAAGTCACTTGGTTTGTTTCACTACTATTTTTTATTCTCTCCAACTAGTTTCGACTTATCGTCATTCTCAAGGAGTCGAAACTAGTCGGAGAGAATAAAAAAATAGTAGTGAAACAAACTAAGTGACTTTTATTTAATTATCAATATTGTAAACATGTTTCATCAAGTGATTAATGAGAACCAAATTGAAAAAGAAAAAAAAAACAAATTGAAGACATGACAAATGGCAAAATACACAGAGAAATACTCAGCAAACAAACAAATCTTATTTTTCAACAAAGCTGGATTATGCTGTCACATAATGAAACATTTGGAAAAGCAGACTGCTATTTTCAGGCTTCCCAGATCAGTTTAATTACTGACTTCCTCTCATAATTACAATAAATTACTGGTAGGTACTTAAACATCCATGATCTAAGTGATGTTAAAATCCAAGTACTTGGATTTTAACATCCATGATCTAAGTAATGTTAAAATCCAAGTACCCACCAGTAATTTATTGTAATTATGAGGGAAAGTTGTTGTTCGGTACAAACAAGCGGTTTTTCTGATTGGTTGGCAACATGCTCGCTTTTTCCAAGTTTCACCCTTTTTTTGCTATGCACAACATATCCCCCATCCTTGTTCGGTCCGCTGACCGAGAGAGGAGAGTCGAAAAAGTACAGCGACACGCGACGGCCGATCTCGCGCCACCCCGGCAATTAGTTCATTAGTGACGATCACCTCCGAACTACACCCTCAGGAGAAGCTGGAAGGACCCGGATAACAACACCCCAAAGGTCAGTTTCCTCTCGCTACCGGTCCCTTGCAATTTCTCCGACTTAGTTGTCGGCCGCCGCAAAAAAGCCGCTATGAAATTCACGGCAGCTCCCGCTGCGAGTAACCATATTTCATAGGGCACAAACCCCCCCCCCAAACAGTTGTAATTAGGTTTTATTGATCCAATTCATTTAAAACTATTGTCATAATAATGCAAAGAGTTTCATTACAATTCATTACATTTTTCTGACACAATTTTTTTTTTAGTGGAAATGAAAAAACGGCTTTTTTTGACCTTGGCTCTTGGCCATTTCATTTGTATTAAATTCTTATATATATTTGGACGTCACAACATATTCATTCTACACCCAGGGACCCCCCTCGAATATGGTTGGGGCCTTGACGTGGTGAGGGGGCTCCTCGGGCCCAGCGAGAAGAGTAAGGTTCTCTTCTCGCTCTGCTGGCGGTACTGGGGCTAAATACCAACCCCACGTGTTTGTGCCGTGCGTGGCGACTGGTGTCGACGGATAAAGGGGTCCTGGGAGAAGAGTACCTTATCTCTGCTGGCGGTGCTGGGGCTAAATACCAACCCCACGTGTTTGTGTCGTGCGTGGCGACCGGTGTCGACGGATAAAGGGGTCCTGGGAGAATAGAACCTTATCTCTGCTATCGGTGCTGGGGCTAAATACCAACCCCACGTGCTTGTGCCGTGCGTGGCGACCCGTGTCGACGGATGAAGGGGTCCTGGTGGTTGAGAAGAAGCGTCACCTGCGGGGATGTGAAATCAACACACCAATTTGGACTGGATTTCGTCTAGACGGGCGGTTGGAGCGTCCCGACTCTAACCAATCGGCTGTGTCGTCTCGTCAGAGGGCCGGCGTGGTAGACTCTGAGGAGTCTCAGGCGCGCAGTGTCGTGGGCCTTCGGTTGGTTGCCGGAGGTCTGTGGCCTGGATCTCTCCTTATTGGTACTGGGGCTAAATACCAACCCCACGTGTTTGTGTCGTGCGTGGCGACCGGTGTCGACGGATAAAGGGGTCCTGGGAGAATAGAACCTTATCTCTGCTGGCGGTGCTGGGGCTAAATACCAACTCCACGTGTTTGTGCCGTGCGTGGCGACCGGTGTCGAGGGATAAAGGGGTCCTGGGAGAAGAGTACCTTATCTCTGCTGGCGGTGCTGGGGCTAAATACCAACCCCACGTGTTTGTGTCGTGCGTGGCGACCGGTGTCGACGGATAAAGGGGTCCTGGGAGAATAGAACCTTATCTCTGCTGGCGGTGCTGGGGCTAAATACCAACCCCACGTGTTTGTGCCGTGCATGGCGACCCGTGTCGACGGATGAAGGGGTCCTGGTGGTTGAGAAGAAGCGTAACCTGCGGGGATGTGAAATCAACACACCACTTTGGCCTGGATTTCGTCTAGACGGGCGGTTGGAGCGTCCCGACTCCAACCAATCGGCTGTTTCGTCTCGTCAGAGGGCCGGCGGGGTAGACTCTGAGAAGTCTCAGGCGCGCAGTGTCGTGGGTCTTCGGTTGGTTGCCGGAGGTCTGTGGCCTGGATCCCTTTTATATTGCAGGCCGCTTCTTGGGGAATATATCGGACCGGCAATCCTGGGTGTCAAGTTAACACTCCCCTTGTGGACTCCGTGGTGGGTGGGAACCAGAAAGATGAAGTTTAGAGATCACCTGATATGGACAAAGTCGAAAAAACCATAACAGGAGTGGACGAGCCACTTAAATTGATGCCATTGGCAAAAAGTACCCTTACGAGCTGTGGCTGTGCCTTCGGGCACGCCGCCGTCTCTAGTAGGCAGATCCTCGGGTTTACTAGCAAGTGGTCAACCTGCGGCTGGTCCCTCAGGATAACCACAGGATGACCTGGCTGATTTCACCCCTGTTGTTCCCAAGAGGAAAAGGAGCCGAATTTGCGGTGCAGAGGCCAAGCGAAGGAGAAATAGGAGGATGGCGGAGACATGCGCAGACTCAGTGAAAAAGACTGAGGCTCCGGGCTCCGCCAAGCCTCTGAAAAATCCCAAGCAGGCGAAGCCCAGGCTAGGTAAAACCACCCAACCCTAACAAGCAAGGAAGGGAACCCAAAGGCCAGGGCATCAAGAGGTTGCGTTCCACCACCTCCTCTGAGCCAACCCCGAAATGCCACCAAGGCCAACTGGTGGGGGCTACAGCGGCAGGAGGAAGGAGAGTACCTCTGGTATCCTACAAGGATGCGGCGGAAAGTCACCTCAGGCTGGTGATAACGGATGGATCCAACCCCTTTGGCAAGCTCTCCCAGGAAAGGGCCACCTTAATTAGGCAGGCGCTTTTCAGGGTGCTTAACTCGGCGGTGTTGGGCTCACCAACCGCCGCATCTAGTTCTCCGCCAAGATTCAGGGCCTGGTCCTACGCGGGTGAATTTGTAAATGTTCACTGCGAAGATCAACGTATTGCTGATTGGCTTGTGAGGACGGTGGCGGTCATCAAGCCTTCCTAAAATCATGAAGTCGACCCTTTGGGTTCCAAGGGAAGATTTTGAGACTACGGAAGGCGAAGAAATGGAGATTGGCGGGGCAAAATCCTGAGCTAAAGATACGGGATTGGCCGATCTTCCACCGGTCTGTGACAGAGACAACCCACCTGGGCAGTTGCTCATACTGGGCCGTTGTCAGAGACAACAGTTAGGAGTTTAGGTTAGGTTTGGAGAATTCTCTGATGAACGGATTGTTGATCGTGAACGTGTTTTAGATTTTTGCCATCATACAAAATAGATCGGCCGGAGTACCGTTCATTAGATACCAACATACGTAACAATAAAATCCAAACATGTTGAATGCTGAACATTTTGATGAACGGGTCCAATATTTCTGAAATAAAATCTCGCCGTGCACGGGAATCGAACCCAAATTGTGGCTCGCCGAGTGATACAGCCCGGCGACGTTACCGCTCGGCTACCATCTGCCCAAAAATAGCAATCTTCTCAAAATATTTCGTATCGTGAAAAAACTATAATCAGTACCATGCACGTAATGTGCTACCACTCTGGCAGACTCCACACCATTACCCTCGACGGTAAAAAGCGCCTACCTACCTATTTTACACATCTATATCTATTAACTATATTTACTTATTACTTATTAATTATTGTAATTTATGTTTATAAATTGTATATACTTTTTGTTATTTGTCCTTTTATGGTATATCTGTTGGACAATAAAGATTGTTATTATTATTATTATTATCACATCTATTTATTTAAGAAGTCTATAGTCTCACCTTTGGGTTGCTTGGCATGCGGATTGGGTGGTAAAGTGCGTACTCCCCCTTGCAGCAGATTTGAGAGAGTGCTCCCGTGGTACACACTGCGTCCTGGCGGGATTCCCATTGCTTGGAGTTTGGCTGTGAATTGTTGCAAAGATAAGGTTAGGTCATTGAAATAACACAAATACAGAAAAAAATGCCCAAAAACACTGCTCATTAAATTCAACAACCAGTGGCGGCCCTAGGGCTGGTGCGGCCGCAGTCATGGGGCAGCGCCGAAAACGAAACGAGCTCTAATTTTTGAATTTGGAGGGGCGCCACCATGAGATCTCGCACCATCTAAAAAGCTAGCTAGGACCTCCAGTAAAATTCCAGTAAAATACAATTAATTTATTGTATTTAATAGGCAGTGATTTATTTAGGGCCAGTTGCACTAAACACGTTGAACTGGTTCAACTCTGAACTGGAGTTCAAAGTGGCATTAGCAGGAACTGTCAGCTTGAACTACAGTTTCAACGTTAGTAGCACCATTGAGACTGGACTAATTAATTCCAAAATTGTTGGACAATATAAAATTAGCCTACTTAATAATGTAATAACCATAGCGCGGATTTTTGCAGGGATCGCTCGTGAAACGGAGCCGCTCAGTCGAGTTAGACAAATAACGCGCGCGACTATGCGTCGAATGCACAAGTGGACGATTGCGGCTGTCTGGTGATTTAATCGTCCGTTCGTGTATTTGGCGTCAAGTCGCGTACGTTATATGCTTATCTCGACTGGGCGACAACGGTTCATGAGCGATCCCTGCAACAATCCGCGCTATGGTAATAACATTTAGCTTCTCAAAAATGATTTATACCAAATGTTCTGAGTATATGGGGATAAAGTGTTCAGCATCTATAGTAGTCATGAGTGTTGTACAGTTGATAATTAAAACAAGGATTGTACAGCACAAAACAAAAAAATGTAAAAATTATAATTAAAACAAAATTAATAAAATTATTCAAACAAAAATATGATTAAAACATGCAAATTAACTTAAAATCATGTCTAGACATCAAACACTTTTTCCGGTGTATCTATTTGTTAGTATATGTGTTATTAACAAATGTTGGGCCTATAGTGAAATTCCTTTCCATCCATCATATAAAATGAAGCTTAGCAAAACTAATAACTGTTACTTGAGCCAATTGCTAGTTCCTAATTACATCAAGTGAAAATTACCTATTTATGGTTATAATTTGATAGTTGTATTCAAAAATTTCACAGGCCTGCAGAATTAGCTACTTCTCATTTTATGAAAAATAATTAATTATTTTAATCTAACACACTTTTGGGACAGATAAAAATGAATTTTACAATAGTATCCACCAGTGACGGCTTGCAGCCTAACTTCAGGGTTGGCCACAGCTCCAAGGCACACAAAATTTAAGGTTGGGATCGCGCTTTATAAATACAAGGAATTGCACAACAAAGTCACCTTTCAATAACGGATACATATTACCTTGGGTCACGGGCCTATCCTGAAGTTAGGCTGCAAGCCGCCGCTTGTATCCACATAAAATATGTCGAAGTAACCCACCCTAAATTAGGTCACGTTTCAAGCATTATAAATTTTACACTGCATGGCATAAGCAAACATGTTTTCAAATTTCAAAATTATAAAGGTGCTTGTCATTTTATAAGTACAAAAATGAATAACACGTTAGCTACCAACCAGCTCATATATGAGTCGCATGGTTTGCTTAAGCAAATGAGATGCTGGTAAAGGCAAGGTCAATTCAATATATGATTTATATTTTTGGTCTTTTGGAGAAACTGCTTTTTTATGTATGACTAGCGAACGTGTTATATCAAGTACTGAGACTGGTAAGGATTTGTTACTAGTTGAAGACAATTGTTTTTAACAGCTGTCCTTTTGACTGGCAGCAGTACTATTGAAAATGAAATTGAGACAAGACTCCATATATTCATTGAAACAACTACTTCTCTAGCTAATACTCCGACGACAGATATTGCATTATACAATGAATATTTGAATTACACGACAGATTTACTGTTCTGTGCATAATTTGTAAATATGTCTTTTTGTTGTCATTGAACATTTATAAAACGTCACTAACAGTGAATAAATTGAGTTTAGAGAGGTATAACTACAACATAATTTTTTATGAAAAACAAACCAGGGGTTTTCATTTTTTGCTCCTAATTGTATAAATAACATCAGAACTATAACTCTTTGCTTACTAAACCAACTGTGGACATTATATCCAACGTATCTATGACACACAGCTTTATCTGTGTTCCAAAAGTGAAACTTTTAATAACAATAGCGCAGTGTTAATTTAAATATAAATTCAAATTTGGTGAAGAAAAACACTTATGTTCCATTATTTTATTTTCAGTTTCCTGACACGTGTTTCGATCTTTACAGACCATTATCAAAGGTTATACTGAAACACGTGTCAGGAAACTGAAAATAAAATAATGGAACATAACAAGTGTTTTTCTTCACCAAATTTGAATATCCGGTTCCATCAAGAGTATAGCGCAACAAGCATTAACTTTAAATATAAATTGTTTGCTTATATCACGAGCTTGCTGTATTAGTTAACAAAAATGTTATTCTTTTCGAGTTTAGTTTCCTGTTGAAACTGACCTGACCCGTGTGTCGGTGTGTTAATAGATTTTTTTAATCCCTCCCCACCAACGTGTGCGGTCTCATTAGAGTCAGCCGGGGAGCCGTCTCCGTTAAGAGAAGTCGGAGGTGGTGACGATGGAACGCTGTCGGTACCGCCGTGGGCGGGATTTGTGGTGGTGGGGATATTGGGTGGATTACTGTTGTCAGTGTGAGTGTATTTTTGGGAGGCGGTACCTTGTTGCAGGGCGTGCCATCTGGCCTCGATCTTCGATTTCGTCTTGTATCCCCCAGGTCTACCAACTACATTCACACATATAAATAAAAAAAAAAATTATATAAAATGCAAATTAAACGAAAAAATAATTGTAATATATAAAATTACGAAAAAACTATTCGTGAAAATGCAAACGATGTCTTAATTAATAAGACAACGGGAAGTAGTTGTTTCAATGGATATTTATCGTCTTGAGTTGTCTTATTAATTAAAACATTGTTGGCATTTTCACGTAATTTTATATATTGCGTTTAAAGTGTGCAAACTATAAGAAGCGTAAGCTTATTTTCTCGAATTCAAATAGTTTTGAATTTGAATTTAAATAATTGTAACTTTATGTGTCAATAAGCAATTTAAGATGTACAGGGATTTTTTCTTTTAAGTGTACATATGCATACGGTGTCAATTTTCCGGCATTCGTGTTTTTTTAAAGGATTCAATTTAAAGCGTATTTTCCACTCCTAGAGTTTAGAAGAGTCGCTCCGCTTTTCTACACGATTTGAAGCTTTAAACGAATGGTTTCCACTCCCAGATTAAGCATGAAGTAAAATTTCGAGTTTAGAAAAGCCTGAAAATTTGGTTAGGTCGCGTAGCGAAGCGGAGCGACCTAACCAAATTTTCAGGCTTTTCTAAACTCGAAATTTTACTTCATGCGCCACGCGTACAAACACTGGTTTTAAGTAAAGTTCAAAATAACCTAACCTAACCAAATTTTCAGGCTTTTCTACACTTGAAATTTTACTTCATGCGCCACGCGTACAAACACTGGTTTTAAGTAAAGTTCAAAATAACCTAACCTAACCAAATTTTCAGGCTTTTCTAAACGCGAAATTTTACTTCATGCACCACACATACAAACGCTGGTTTTAAGTAAAACTCAAAATAACCTAACCTAACCAAATTTTCAGGCTTATCTAAACTCGAAGTTTTACTTCATGCGCCACACGCGTACAAACACTGGTTTTAAGTGAAGTTCAAAATATACGTCTTTAGCGTATAGCTTTAAAAGCATGTTGGGAACTTTACAATATTTCTAGTTCTAGTCGAACGGATATTCGACCTTGAAGATATTTTACGTAATCTAAACTCTCGAGACCAATCGTTTAAGCACACGTTCGACAAGCCTAAAAACTCAATCGTCAGGGTTTTATACAATTCTACAATAGGTTAGTGCACGATGACGATGGTTGAAGATTGAAGAGATTTATATTTAAACTGACTTGTTGTTTGTTTTTTTTACAGAATGGTATTGTAAGTGCGTATTTGCTTGCTACGTAAAGAAAATATTAGCTATATAAAACATCTCTTGGTTTACAAAACTCGATGTCACGATTAATGTCCCTAGGTAACGAATATCTCTCTAATGAAAGAATCGATATTTTTAATATTGAACGTTACCAACTAAAGCAGTGGTGGGGAAACTTTTTTTT
This sequence comes from Philonthus cognatus, assembly GCA_932526585.2. Taxonomy (NCBI): domain Eukaryota; kingdom Metazoa; phylum Arthropoda; class Insecta; order Coleoptera; family Staphylinidae; genus Philonthus; species Philonthus cognatus. Next base: position 9,457,227 of record OW052252.1, on the reverse strand, counting down.
AAGACGGGCCATTTGTAATAACCAGACAATCGTAGCGGGCCAAAGAATAATGCTTAATCGTAGGTAGATAGTTTTTATGCGGGTCGTCACATTACGAAGTAAGAACGCGTTCAAACATTCTCATGACGGCACTCTTAAACAGGCCGGATTAAACCTTTCCGCGGGCCGGACTTGGCCCACGGGCCGTTGTTTCCCCATCACTGAACTAAAGCGTAAACTAACCAGTATGTTTAGTCTATAAATAATTCAGTTTATCATTTGTAAGCTTAATTTAAATTTCATTGTTCACGTCGCAACTGAGTGTGGATACTTTAATTACTTTAATGTCATAGATAATATTATATATTAATTAATTATTCTGTAAAAAGGTGTTATACCGTTAATTTAATAAATAAAATAAAATATATTAGCGGGTCTTTTATCGGTTGTGGTTGTTTGGTCTGAGGTGACTTTTTTCAATAAACAACCGGTTTTGTCGATATTCGCTAATATTGTTAATGTTTCTAAGGCTAATTATGATTATTCTACAATTGAGGTTAGTAATTATTGCTTTTATTAATAGATATTTGTATGATTGAGAATAATAACAGTGTAACTACAATAATTCATTCATAAATGAGCATTTTAATCTCTAAATTTTTCGTATTTCGAATATCCAAATATTTGAATATTTAAATATTTCAAATCCAAACGCTCAGGCTTTTCTAAACCCGAAATTTTACTTCATGCTTAGTCTGGGAGTGGACAACACATGCCAACAGAGTCGCAGCATAGGCAACCCAATGTACGCGTATGTTGAACGAGTTGCATATATTAAATCCTTAAATTTATTTGATAATCATATTTATGTAAAAATACATAAATATGATTATCAAACGATTAAATTGTGCTGATTTACGACCTTCCGGTTTGTCAAACATTATTGTTGGACAAACCGGAAGGTCGTAAATCAGCACAATTTAAACTTCAGTGGCTTATACGCGTGGGGCGCATGAAGTAAATTTTTTTCCGTGTGTTATACGCGTGGTGCATGAAGTAAAATTTCGAGTTTAGAGAAGCCTGAAAATTTGGTTAAGTTAGGTTATTTTGAAGTTTACTACAGGCTTAATCTGGGAGTGGAAAACATTCGTTTAAAGCTTCAAATGGGACTTTGAAAAAAAAAACAACGAAGGATTACAGCATATACCCTGTAATATATATATATATATTACAATATGTATATGTACACTTATGTAATAAAATAGAGATTCCGTTAATAAATAAATAAATAAATAAATAAATAAATATATATATATATATGTATATATATATATAAAAAAAATCAAAATTCAATTTGTGTTCAGTATTCCGGCACCAGATTCCGATATATATATATATATATATATATATATATATATATATATATATTTATTTTTAGGTTTTCGCGAGCAAAATATAACTTGCTTGAGTTTTTTGGTTTCAATAATGCAGATACATCGGACACAAATCAAGAAATTTTAGCACCTTCTACATCGAGTGGACCAATAACACGCAGCAGATCTAGACCACAAGTCCCTAGTTTACAAAACAAATGTACTGACAGTGAACGTGACATCCATCACTCAGTATACAAAAAAGCTCCTGAGGATGGCAGAAGTGATGCTGCCGAAACGTAGAGCGCAAAGAAACCAACCAACGCGAGAAAGCAACCCAAAAAACTCAAGCAAGTTATATATATATATATATATATATATATATATATACGTATATATATATATCTATATATCTATATATCTATATATATATATATATATATATAGGTTGGTTAGGTTAGGTTGTTTTGAACTTTACTTAAAACCAGAACCTGACACCATATGGTAAAAGGGAATACTGATTATATATATATACTTAAAACCAGTGGTTGTACGTGTGGCGCATGAAGTAAAATTTCGAGTTTAGAAAAGCCTGAAAATTTTACTTCATGCTTAATCTGGGAGTGGAAACCATTCGTTTAAAGCTTCAAATGGGACTTAAAAAAAAAAAAACAACGAAGGATTACAGCATATACCCTGTAATTGAGATATGTATACTTAAAAGAAAAACTCAATGTATATATATATATATATATGTTTCACTGTTTCTTCGGGTTTGGTCCCGCATATTTTCTTGGCTCTGGTCCATTGTATTATATATATATATATATATATATATATATATATATATATATATATATATATATATATATGTATGTATGTATGTATATATATAAATATATATATATATACACATATATATGTATATATATATCTGGGTATCTGGTGCCGGAATATTGAACACAAATTCAATTTTGATTTTTTTATATATACAGGGTATCTCAGACCACCCGTACCAGCCTTTTATTTAGACAACACTTGGTCGAATGTGACTGGGACAAAAAAAATTATTACCAAAATGAACCCAAGGAATCCACTGATGAACTTATTTTTTACCGGAATAATCCGGAAGTACCTGGAACCGGAAGTAACTTTAAAATTTCAAATGGCAACATAGGTCGAGTATGGTATTAATTGATGGTTTTTTTTAAAAGAAACAACTTATATGAAAATGTTTTTTTAATATTTTGCATATTTACAAAAATAAACGAAAAACACTAAATTGAAAATTAGTTATCCATTCAACACTCAATTTTTATTTTAACTTAATATTCTGTTTTGTTCTTCTAATGATGTAAAAAAAAACAAGATATTCACACATCAAGTAGTACGTAGAAATCAAACAAGTGGTTGCTAGAGCAATGGAATTTTATTAGTTATTCCTGATGATGATGACTGCGACGTCATCGAAACGTCGAATTAAAAATACAATGGACCAGAGCCAAGAAAATACGGGGGACCAAACCCGAAGAAACAGTGAAACATGTTACGCCCACGAAAATCTTCGTTTTAACATAATATATATATATATATATATATATATATATATATATATATATATATGTATATATGTATATATATATATATATGTATATATATATATATATATATATTGAATATGATTAGAAAGGTACATACAAGCTGGTGAAACTGCTGGTCCGGGTCTAATAATTCTGGGAGTTGGTGATGGAGGTTCACTATCCAGCGAGCTTCCGTTTGAGTTGTTGCGCCTGCGTTCTGCTTTTGCACGTTTTATCATATCAGCTGTGGGATGTGGAGCCGTTTGGCTCTGCCTGATTTGCGCTGGGTAAGGGGATAAAAGTAGACTGCTTACAAATTCACCCACTTCATCCTAAAACAACACTATCTAAACATCTAACAGAAGTATGGTGCTCGAACAATATGCAGTTTATTATACTAGTATAAACTAGTTATGGGCACTGGAGAAGTTGGGGGAAGAGAGGGAAAGCAGAAGGAAGAGAGGGGGCAGTGATTAGTGTAGATATGGATGTAATGGATGTAATATAGTATTATGTCTTTTTTTTTTCTTTAGTTATGGGCCGACTCGATTTGCCGAAACACATGAACTTACTACTATGCACCGATCGACCACACTCTGTGTAATTCCCTCTCTACGTTTCTTCTTCTTCGTAATCCTTAAGTAATCATCCCCAGCTCCGACAACCAACAAACCAGTTTCAACTCGCATCTGTTCCCTGATTTCCTCCATACGATCCCTCCTACATAAAAATGAACGGACATTATTTTAATGCTTGTTTTTGAGTTTAGTAAGGAATGTATGTTTTTTTTTGAGTTCCGTGAATTAACGAATAATTAACATTATTATACTCGAAATATATATCTTGTAACATTTTATTTCTTTTTTAAAAATTAAAATGTATTATTAAGTTGCATACGTTTCAAACCCGTGCGGTTAAAATTTTTTTTTAATTTTGCGTGCGCGCTCCGCTGAGCCCAAGAAGGATGGCATTTCTGGCGTTGTGGTGAATGTGGCGGACTAGAGGTCCTCACGAAAAATACTTTTTCGCTATCGCTGTGTTATCGTGTGCCGTTGCCGATATCGTTAAGGGGTCATATCTACCTGTAATTTTTCAAAAAATTTGATTTTTTTTTATTCGATAAATTGAAAGAGTGAGGCCGGTCGTCCACTGGAAGCGACAACACGCGGCTACGCGCTCACGCAATGAATCTCGTCCACTGCAAGCGTGCGCGGACATGCGGATTCTCGCGTGTAGCCGCTACTCTTGCAGCCGCTCGTAGCGCGTGAGCGCGTAGCCGCGTGTTGTCGCTTCCAGTGGACGACCGGCCTGAACACATAACATTGTTTTCCAAAAAAGTTCAAGTTGATCGGATGAAAATTGACGAACATATGCGGAATATAAGAATACCGCTTTGAGGCCCATTTCGGAGCAGGTAGCGCGCGCTAGCTGCGCGCGGAACAAAAGCGGCGCATGCGCGTTCCGAATTGCAGCAAATAAAGTTCCTGGAGGCCATACATGAGGTAGAAGGGGAATCATATGGTCCAGGAATCGATAATTCTATGTAAGTGCCAAAAATTATTTCTTATGATACCGCGAATACAACATAAAACTCTAAACGCAATTATCTCGAAAACATATTTTTAAAGTCGGTGACAGCAATATTTCAACATCTACGCATCCGATTTGATTGATTCTTTTTGTTCCTGGTTTAGAACTATTTTATTAAGGCCGCGATTGTTCGCATTTTGCCTATTATGAAAATTCGACTTTATATAGCTTTTTTAATACAGCTTTTTAGCCCCTAAAAATGACGTCTTTGATTTGAAAGGCCGTCATTTTGTTAAAAAAAAATTGTATCCAAAAATCTTCGATCGCGGCCTAAATTCACTAATTCTTAACGCAACCTCCTTTGAATTTCTAATTTCAGATGATTCCTGCTCCTGTAGGAGCTGTCACCGCAAGACGCCTTTTTTAAAAGACCTCCTCTTGGGAGCGGCCTCCTGGAGTACCCTGACGTAGTGGTCATCAAGTTTAATAAAATTTAAAAGTCTAATGTATGATTAATAAATGTGTGAAAGCAGATTTGGAATACGTTGTTTACTTCTCAAGAAAAAAAAATACCATAAATTCCGTTTTTTTTTTACAGTCTTGCAGGTAGATATGACCCCTTAAGGAAAAATAAAATATATATATTCTTAGGCTGTGTTCCTGAGAAACACACCTGGTCTGCAGCAGGCGAAAAGGTTCATCGCCTTCTCTGCCGTAAGAGCCGGACAGTTTCTCAGGTTAAGCAAGGGCAACCTAAGGCTCATAACCGGCCTTCTAACTGGACACTGGCCTCTGAAGTACCACCTCACCAAAATGGGTCAGACAACTGATGCCAACTGCAGGTTCTGCAACGAGGCACAAGAAACAGCAGAGCACCTACTTTGTGAATGCCCTGCCTTGTCCCTTCAAAGAGGGAACTACCTGTCATCGGCCACTTTAAACACCGAGGAATTGGTATACATTAACCCTCAAGTTATAGTAGACTTCATAAGAAGTCTAGACATTGAGGGACTCAAGTAGGTCAGGGATAGTTACAAAAGATCTTTTAGGTCGAGGTAACTTCGAAAGGACCAGAGGCCACACGACCCACTGACCCCATAACATAACATAGGCTGTGTACGATTGCCTTGGGGGTGAGTCTACCTTTATTTTTATTTAAAAGCAAGACCCCGACAAACATTTTTTTTTTTAATCACTACAACAATTTTTTATCATGTAGTATTACGTTCCGGGCAAACATTTCTACCAAAACCTGCAGGATTTGTACCAGACAAGGACTTGGTTAAAAAAAAAAAGGCTTCAAAGAAAAATTTCCGCTATCACAACATTTGGCCTATCAGGACGGTTGCGTCTCCACTAATGGGGACCGGAACAAGAACAAAAAGAAAAAAGACAAGTCTCAGGCAAACGGAAGTTAATTTACGATCAAATTATCGTCCTAGGATTTCAAACCTAGGTGGCGCCCAACATTTTGTTTCGGTTCAGTTTTTTACATTTTCGAAATTGATTTTAGTTAAGTTAGATTAGAATTCGCATTTTTTTTCATTACGTTTGTTTATAAATACCCATTGAGTTTTCGTTGTTATAATTATTATTTTTATTATTAAATTGTTTTTTATTAGTTTTTCTCGTTTAATTATTATTTTTTACCACGGCCCTGCTCTAGCACTTATCTAACAATCTAGCGTTATAATCTAACGATTAGAAAATGAAGTGTGAAGAAAGGAGCGAAGAATACAACAGTGTTAAATTATTAATAAAAAACGGTTTAACTTTGTTTGTATAACACAATTTATTTTTATGTGACTGCAGTTTCGGCAAATTTACCTTGCCATTATCAAACATATATATGTTTGATAATGGCAAGCTAAATTTGCCGAAACTGCAGTCACATAAAAATAAATTGTGTTATACAAAGTTAAACCGTTATTTATTAATAAATTAACATGTATAACTCGTTGAACATTATTTTTCTCAACCTAAACCCAGAAATAGCAGTGGATATCTTACGTCACAGTACTCGCCAACTCTCCGATGACAAACAATGTGGGGCACTGCAATTCGAGCAGATTATCGTCGGGTTCGCCTCGATTTCCCTCCACGGTGAAAACGGAAAAACCTAAACAGAGGATGCAAGTCACGGTTTCCACTTGAGCCACCTGAAGGGCCAAACTTGCGCCGGCGTTGAAACCGACTAGGATTATCGGGCGGCTCGGGTATTCTGCTCGGACTTCTTGAATTTTCGCCCTGGTCGCCGAGAACATTTGATCCAAACAATCTATCATCGTGAGTTTCGAATACAAGCTGGGACCTAATTAAAAAAAATGGGCATTAGAATATGTCGAAATTGAATTTGTAATAATAATAATAATCTTTATTTAGCATTTTGCTATGCTTGTGTTCAGTATTCTGGCACCAGATACCAACAGGCCTGTTTCGAACTTCAAGGTCCTCTTCAGTGTGGTCCCGACCCAGTGTTGAGGAATACTGAACATTTCTGTTTTTTTTTGATCTTCCTGTTTTTAAAATGTAGTCAAGTCCTTTAGGACTTATGCCAAATTGCCATTCTGTCCTTGATTCAGAGGTGTGAATTAAAAATGTTCCAATTTTAAAATTGGTATCTTCATGGGAGTATGCTTTCACATATCCCTGCGGCAAAATTCAAAATCGAGGTCCTTTCCAGAACCTCCACTTCGAGAGTGGATATTATTGGGGTTGGTGGTAGTTCTGCTGGGTGCCATCGGATCTCCAAGGGACATCAAAGT